>RCWM02000756.1:0-418000 GCA_003667255.2 Euschistus heros
CAGCCTTTCACTGGTGGTCGAGGAATCGGGAATCCTTCTAGGAAATGAAGACACAGCTAGGCCGTACCTCTTTCTTCTTCCTTCTTACTTTATAATATTCTGGGTAAACATTATATCTTAAGTTACTTTCCATTATTTAACTACCAAGAATTTACTGGGCGTATTGGTGTCAGACCTAGGGTGCGGACGATGCTTCTAAAAGGACCGGAAAAATATTTTTTGGAGCTTGTGACTTGTGTTTCTTGGCCAGTATGTCCTTTTGAACTAGCCTATTTGGCCTCTCTTGATGTTCTCACCTAGTAGCCGAGTCGACTTCATCAGATGACACCTCACCGATCTGATATGATAAGTATAGGTTAATTTCGTTTGTTACTGTTTAAACTTTTAAATCTAGTTATGATCTGTACTTCTTATTGTAATTTTGTATGTCAACCCTTTGTAAGAATATATATTGATTTTAGTGTAACTCATCTAATTAATTTCCATAGATTACGTTTTCTTTATAATTATCTTAGCTTAATTATTAGGCCCCTTGTATCAAACTTCTGGAAAATAAGTTATAAATATCATTTACAATTTGTTAGGCAAGTAAGTTTTGACTGGGTCCCCGTTGGATTAATGCTGATCCAGTCTCGACAGAGTGCCTACCCATTGCAATACATTTAACTTATCATGAATTATCTATACTATTATATAAAAGGACAAGCCATTTTTCGTTTGTGATCACTAACCACGAAAATTACTAAACCAATCTGAACTAAATTTTAACCATTTCATCTTCATAGTTCCAGAAAGGTTTAGCAATAATTAAATTTAAAGATTTTCAATTATATTGCCAAAAAAAAAGGCGATAAATATTTGGTATGCTGAAAAGTTTGGTAATCGACCGATAGTTAGCAAGCACCATTCGAGAGAGATTATAAAGGTGCGGGGCTATATAGAGCTATTTATGATAAAAATTACTTATTTTCAATTCAATTGTTAATTTAAAGAACTATAAATATAAGGAGCGACATGTGGATACCAGTGCAGTTTAAAAATTGACTGATACGTGGCCATTCTGCAACAGAGTTTGCAATGGTAAAACTATTAAACCTAAATGTACTAAATTTTATCTACATCTCATAGTTCTAAGAAGGTTTATAATAATAAATTTTACTATAATAATAATTAAAATGTATAGTCTTGAGTGCCAGAAACGAGGTTTGCCAAACTGTCATATACTTTTATGATTAGAAATTAAAATCCAACCAGATGGATCGATAAAATTATTTCTACCAAAGTGGATATCTAATTACGCTTTTACTTACTCTTTAAGCACCTTATCAATGCAATTTTAACCATTTTAAAATTACTGCCGTGCGTGGAAATATCATTAAGGAAATAATGCTAAACTCCATACTTCAATACAAGATTTTTATCGATAAACAAATGAAATTCAATTGTTAGTTAAAATAATCTAAGTCCTCTTTTATGAGACCGGGCGAAGCCGCGACGAGGTATGCTAGCTCATTTAAAAAATTGCTACTTCAGTAATAGATATTTTATTAAGACCTCTCTTAATAGTGGCATTTAAGAAAGAGGAAGATGCATATAAAACTTTGTCCAGTTGTTGCAGATTCAAAACTACAGCTACTGAGGATGTTAGTGCTCTTGGCTTTATGCCTCTTGATAAGACTTTTATTAACGCTGACATCTTCAAGTATGCAAACACCCCGCCATTTAGATTCCACCGGCCGAGTCTTATTGTCGGGCGGGGAAGAATACAAGAGATCCAGATAATGGAACCATGAGGTTTATGACAGCCAGGGAGAGTACTGTTTGCTAGGCGTCGGATGCAAATGTGTCGGTTCGCTGCCTCCCTGGCTACTGTTCCCATTCGCATATTTATCTCTTGTAATAGCTGGTATCTAGGGGTATCTAGCTGGTATCTAGGCGGTATCTAGCTGCTATCTTGATGGATCTAGTAAATAGAGTTATCTAGCCGGTATCTCTCTTCTCTCCTGCCCCTCCTCGATTAATGGAACGCTCGTTTTCTTCCCTAATTCTCTTCAAATGGAGCACAATATCTCTTTAGGGTCTAATCCAAATAAGGATTTACAGCTGTAACCAGGTTTCTGATGGCATTGCACTGAATAAATACCAATTTGGAATTGCCAGATATTTGTACGAATAGACCTCAGGAAACACAGAGAAATTTATCAACATGATCTCTCATCAATTGAAGTTTTAAGAAAAACTCCAATACTCTGGCCGTATTATTTACAAATTAAATGCAGTAATTACAGCATAAATTTTTGACCGGGAAAAAAATTAAAGTTAAAAAAATATATTAAATAATAATAATAAACAGAAGCTAATAAAACAGCTAAAAGAGGAGACCAGCAAACTGGGGATTGAGGACCGCGAGTGCCTTGATAGAGAAGAATATAGAAGGAAACTACAAGGAATTACGGTTCTTGTGGACAGGAAATAGCCGAAGGAGGGTATGGCCTGGGCAGAAGAGAGGAAACAGTGGCAATCAGGAAGAATGTAGGAGATATGGATGATGAGAAGGAACAGAAATAAAAATCCATCTTCGTAATATTCGCATGGTCTCTATGTCCTTTTCGTGGAAAAAAAAAACAGAAGCTGTACTGACCGAGGTGGTTAGAAGAACGTAAACGAGCATTCTCGGAAAGAATGGAAGCTTATATATATAAAGGAAGAAAGAAAAAAATAATTTCAATATATATATTAATATATATATATATATATTCAAGTTTTATTTAATTATTTACATAAGATTGATTGTCTAAAAGGTACAAAATAAATTGTTTTTAAAGAAAATTAGTAAAGCTGCTTTACGAATAGAAATGGGTAGGGTATTCCAGAAGGAGGTAGCACGAATGAAAGGATTTGCCAAAGGAGGCAGTTTTATGTGAGAGGGGTATACAGGTTAAATAGTTGGGATCTAGTGTTTAGGAGGTGGATAGGAGAGCGCAGAGTATTGCCGTCGGAATTTAGGAAAAAGCTACCCAAGCTCAGAATATCGGCAAGCAACCTGTGACCGCCTGGGGATCCCGAAGATAAATCAGTTTATCAGAAACAGTTTATCAGTCTCCTCAGCTTCATGTTGAGATCACCAGACAGTCCCCTATAAGCCAAGCAGCCGTAATCAAAGAAAGAAGAGAAGACACTAGAAGTTAATAGGTATTCTGGCAAAAGGAATCTCGAAATCTATAGAGTTGTTTATGGATAATGATAACTATGGATGTTCCAGGATAGGTGTTGATCAAATGTAACTCCTAAATTTTGAAAGTTTTGGAACGGAATATTTAACCGAGAAAACTTCTTGTATATACCAGACTCACATTTGTACAAGAATTTTATTTTATAAATTAAATTATTATCTTATCTAGTTTTATAGTAATTATTTATTTATTACATTATTGAGTTATGTCCCTCATAAATTTTGCCTACCAACATAAAATTTCTTCTTTTGGCTGGGTTTCTATATTTGGTGTAACGTTTCTTTCAGCCTTATTTTGACACGCCCTAGCTCTGATAGTGTTCCTCAGATCGAAAATTAGCGTATAGTTTCCTGTTTAGTAATTTTTTTATTTATTTAATTGAAATTTACCACTGTATATGCAATATATTATACATCAAGTAAATACGATGATAATGATAAAAATGACTCGTCACTTGTTTTTAAAGCAACTGCCCATTGGTAGCACTTATGAAGGTTCTATATAATGAAGTATTAGAAGGTCTCGAGGCCATCTTTCCAGACGCCTCGGAAGGTTATCTGGAATGGCAAGTTGTGATACTAATAGGTTTAAATGATTGTGGAGTTTGCTATGAAAGGATAGATATCTGGTTTGAGCTAAGTCAGAAACGTAAGGTATATTAAGATCTTTGTGGATAAGTTTGTTTGTGACGAAGTAAGGAGCATTTGGGATTTTTCTAGGGATTTTGGATTGTAAGGATTGGATACTAGATGATTTGGATGGTTTAGTAGAGCTCCAAAGCTCAACTCCGTACGTCCAAATAGGTCTAATCACAGTCATGTAAATAAGTCTTTTATAATTAATTGGGAGCTTTGAACGTTTGTCAAGTAAATGTTGAAGTAGTCTGTAACGACTAGCAGTTTCTTGTCGTTTTAGTCTTGTATGTGGATTCCAAGTAAGACGTTTGTCCAAGTGGAGTCCTAGGTAGCGGATCTGTTCGACAGGGATTAATGGAATATCATTAAAGGATACTGAAGGAAAGGAAGTCATAGGTTTACGACGAAGGGTAAAGGTTATTTGATGGGATTTATTTGGATTTATTTTGATTCTCCATTTTCGACACCATTCTTGAAGGTTTATGATATGGGATTGGAGTGTCTGGGAGGTTTAGTAATTTAATGTAGAATATTTTTTGTTATATAACACTTGTCGCTCAATTTTATTTCGAAAAATCATTTATAGTTAATTTAAGTAATTTGATCCTTTTAATTCTAACATGTAAATTGGTAAAAACAGTAGAGTAATCCCAGTTAGGAGACAATAGAGTTTTTTAAAAACATATACAGTTGTATGTTGTACGTTATATCGAAACGTAGGTATCAATATGACGAATGTTTGAAAGAAAAAATATTGGACTATCAAATATCTATCTATATTTTTATGAAATCCCTTAACTTTTATTTATTTGTTTTTTTAAATAGATCTATTACTGTATTAAGTATCATATTTGAGATTTGGCAATGTTATTATTATAAATAATAATTGTAATATGTATTATGTTTTTCGAAGATGGGATTAGATTGTATTGTGTAATGGGGCTGATAATACAGATATAGATATCGATTTGTAATTGCGCTATGTTCCCGCTAAGCCCAGCGCTTATCTAATGGCTTCCTAATTACAATCTAATGAAGAAGTGGAATTTAATTTGCATCTAAAAATATGTGTTTGTCTCTGTTTTTATAATTTTTTTTTTCCTGTTTCATTGCTGAGCACGTTTTTTAATTAAAATGTTGATTAATATTATTTCTCATTCATATTTATTTTATTTTATTTCTTTCATTAATTTATAATTAAAATTTAATTTTCTCAATTGTATTTATATTTTTTTTATTTATTTATTTCTTTGTTGTAATAAATGAGATAACTAAACACTATAATTTTGTAAAATTCTCTTATTTATAATACTTAATATTAATAAATACCAGATTATTTATTTTTTAATAACTTTCTAAAGTCAACCACTTAAAGAATACATGATGTTAAATAGGAAAATTATAGGATAAAAATAATAAGATATAATTAAAATTAATTAAATATTCCTAAAACAGCAAGTTGAGTAATTAAATTAGGCAAAATATTATTATAAAGTTAATTAACTAAATCTAAACTATTATATCTGTACCAAATTTTAACCACAAGATCTTCATAGTTCCAGAAAGGCTTAGCAATAATAAAATCTACTGATTTTCAATTAATTTGTTATTAAAAAAGCGATAATATGTGGATAACCGTGAAGTTTGAAAATTGGCCGATAGGTGGCATGCGCCATTCTACATGACTGGTTACAAAGGTACTCTGTTATATAGAGCTTGAAATTGTTAATAAAATTTACTTATATTAAGTAAAATTGTTTAAAAAAAAAAAAAATTAAATTTGTGGTGTGACATGTGGAGCCCAGTGAAGTTTAAAAATCGACAATTATGAAGTTAGGACCGTTCCGCAATTGAGTTTACAAAGGTGAAACTACCGAACCCATTGTACAAAATTTTAAGTAAATCAATTTTTATATTTCTAGAAAGTTTCAACAATAGTAAAATCATCCCACAGTATCCGTTGAATATATATTACACTGATCCTAAATGAACAGATCCGCTACCTTGGAACCCACATACGAGACTTAAAATACAAGGAAATGCTTGTAATTTCCAACTTCTCCAACATTTACTAGACAAGTGTTCAAAGCTTCTAATAAATTACAGAAGACTTATTTACATGACAGCGATTAGACCCATGTGGACGTATGGAGTTGAGCTTTGGGGTTCAACTAAACCTTACAATTCTTCTCGTATCCAATCCTTAGAATCCAAAATCCTTAATCCTTCTTTTTATGTCACAAAAGAACTTATCCATAAAGTTCCACATGTTGCTGATTTAGCCCAAACCAGGTACCTATCCTTTCATAGTAAACTCTATACCTTCTCGAATCCATTAGTCTCCCAACTTGCCTCATACTCAATCCTCCGAGATGTCTGAAAAGAAGTTAGCCAAGAGACCTTCTAATGTAAAACTTAGATGTGAGTTATTTCTTGATTGACATGTCATTGTTATAATTTTCTTTGTTGCATAAAAAAGTATACAGTTGTAAAGTAATCATATTTATTGTATAAGAGAAAGTAGCTGAATGTGATGCGGGTACTACTACTATATGGGAGGCGAGGAACTGTTAGAAATTTATAGTTGCGATCATGGTGGCACACGGGAGCGGAATACAGATCTGCCTGTATCTTTTGTATAACTTATTCCGGTCGCCGTAATGCAGCAGCTATCATGTCGGACCTGGACTGCTTGCTGGAGGACCCGCACTTTCACCTTATTCTCATCAATATATGCATCGGGGCTTAGCGATTTCATATCTGAAGAGACTGATAACTGGTGGTTAATGTAATAACTACTTCCCCGAAACTATATAAAATATGTATATAGACACTTAAGAATCGATTAACCGACGTTTTTGGACCGAAGCAGGCTCGGATAACCAAATCCTTGGTTAATCGGTATCCCTAAAAGCAAGAAAAATAATGGGGCGTATCAAAAAAATGACCGTTTTATCAAATTCTATATCTAACACTGGACTTCAAAAAACTCCTCATGTAGTTATTTATTTCAAAGAAGAAACATGACATTGTCCTGTTTAATTTTAAGACATTACTGGAAAAAAAAATTCACAGCCGCTGAAGCAACTCGTGAAATAATTAAATATGCAAGGTTTCCTTGAAGAGCACACTGCGCGGCGTTGGTACGAAACATTTAGAAGTGGTGATACGAAGTTGGAAAGAAATAAGGGCTCCGGGCGGCCATTAATGGATATTGATGAGGTTCTGAAGGAAGCTGTTGAGTCAAATCCGTCCACAAGTACTCGCGACTTGCCAGGGAGTGTGTGGTGTGTCGAAAGATACTGTTCTTCTTACAGATCTTCTCTCTATGGGGAAGGTAAAAAAGACCTGTAGACTGGTCCCTTACGAACTTACTCCTCAACAATTTTACTTGATTTAATTGAGAAAAGTTAACAGAATTTCATGGGTTTGAACTCCTGCCTCATCCACCATATAGTCCTGACCTCGCACATTCGGATTACTACTTATTTCGATACATGGCCCATTTCAAGGGAAAAAAGTTGATAATTTTGCGGAAGTTTAAAATGCTGTCCAAGAGTTCTTTGATAGCCATCCCAAGGAATGGTATCAGCGTGGCATCGAGAAATTGGCTAGCAGATGAGTAATGACGGTAGATAACAATGGACTATACTTTGAGTATTAATTGTATCTTATATCAAAGAAATAATAATACAAATATTTCTTTAAAAAACGGTTATTTTTTTTCATACACCCAGAATAGAACAAAAATACATAAGAAAAAATAACGTAGGGCGATTGACATTTTTATTTTTCCCAAAACGACGTTCGGATTATCGAGGTTCTTCTGTATTTGCAAATATAAATTATTATCCTTTCAAAAGAAGTTACTAATAATATTTTAAAAATGTCTTCTCATCATAATAAGAAAAAACAATATTGAATTTTTAAGAAATAATTCAGTCATCCCTTAAACAACTTCCTTGTCGAAATATGACGCCAAATAGCTGCTGGGGGAGGGGAGGTATGTAATGAAAGGTTTGGGTTCTTTAATGAACACTTTGCCGATCGATGTTTATATCATTTCGTCACGAAAGACGAAAATAGCCTTTGAATTCGGAACGAACGAATTTCCTGCTTTTTAGAGGTATAAACTGCTTTATTTAGTACGGCAATTGTTCATACTTTATGACATTCTCAACATTTCTTATAAATATACGCCAATTATTTAAAATTTGTTAAATGTTAAATTGGGGATCTTGTACGTTCTACTTATAATTAGTGGAGAACATTGTTATAGAATATTTTAACTTGGTATGCATGGTGGTATAGAAGGAAAAATGCAATTAGGATTCGTGAATTAATTGCCACTTCTATTGATTTTTTTTATTTGAAAACTAGTTTTCAATATTTATCATTAGTTTTGAAAACATACATAAATTTCAAAACATCAGCACTTATCTACATATACTTTATTATCATCCCCCATCGCGACTTCTTCCGCTCTAATAAGATAATTTTATTTAACTATATAATAACTGAGGTTTTTTTTGTTTATCAATTTATTGGAATTTACAACTGTACAAAATATATACATCAAGTAAATAAATGTGTTGTTAACTGTTACAATGACATGACTAAACTTGAAAAGAACTACTCATCAGTAGCACTTAAATAAAAATTCTACACTAGAAGGTCTCTGGGCATTCTTCTTTTCAGACGCCTCGGAGGATTATCAGGTGTGGGAAGCTAGTTGAGAAATTATAGGATTTGAGTTGTTTTGGAGATTACTATGGAAGGATAGGTATCTAGTTTGGGCTAAATCAGCAACATATGGAACATTAAGATCTTTATCGATAACTTTATTGGTAACAATGTAAAGGGGTATTGAAGATTTTTCGAAGGATTTTGGATTGTAAATACGAGATGAATTGGGTGGTTTAGTGGATGTTTATCAATAAAAATCTTGTATTGTAGCACGCAATTAACAAGCATTATTTCCTCAATGATAATTTGACGCATAGTTGTGATTTTTAACCTGGTTAAATCATTGATGGTTAAAGATTATGCATAAGCATAATTAGACACCCAATGTTTAATTTGATAATTTTTGAGTTGGTAATCCAGATCCACAGAGACTATTAAGAACCGCTTGCCGATAATGGACTGCATGATAAGTGCTTCCAAAGCACCATGAATCATATTTTAACCCACAATCAAACATCAAAAGATCTAAATTTTTATTTGCCAGAAATAATTTTATTGATTAAATCTTTTTGAATAGTAATTTCTAACCATAAAAGTATATGTCATTGTGGAAAGCCTTGTTTCTTCCACTCAATATTGTGAATTTAAATTTTTATTATTGTAAATTTTATAATCGCTACACCTTCCTAGAACTAGGTATGAAGATTATTTAGTTAAAATTTGGTAAAAATGGGTTCTTTAGTTTCACCGTTGTAAACTCTATTGCGGAATGTGGTGGTCACATAGCTGTCAAATTCGACTGTTGATCCATATGTTACACCATATACCTAATTGAATATTTTTTAATAACTTAATTGAGTTTAAGTAAATTTATATCTAATATAAATTCTGTATAGTCATTTCGTCGGAATTTCGACATTGTGATTCCATTAGAAAAAAGGTACGTAAAAAAAAAAGTTTTTCTTCATAAACATCTTTATAAAAGTCTACTAATATTACTAGGGAAAAATTCCTTCATATAATATAGTCTATTTGTACATTTATGATCATAGTGGAAATCATGAGAGAAAGAGAAACTGATTGGGTGTGAGGGAAATATAAAACATTCGCATTTCAAATAATAAAATTTCTATAGTGCTAAAGAATTGTTAATGAGTATGATATCAACTAGTCGATTAAAAGATATTAGTTAACATTAATTAAACATTTAAATATAAAACTTGAAAGAAAAAAATTAAAATGGTAAGACATTATATTATACATTTAAACTTTGAAATCAAACATTAGATTAATATAATTAATATCATATCACATTAATGTAAATAGTGGAAAAATATAAAGTCTTTTATTTTAATTTTATTTCAATTACAGTTTTTACTATTATAATCTATTTCCCTCACTTTAGGTGTGAGGGAAATAGAATTTTGAGTTTGATTTAAGATTAATAACACCACACGCATTTAAAGACAAAAAAAAAAAAATGGAACTCTGAACTACAAGGGAAACATATTGTTCAATGCAAAAAAAACAAGAATCAAAGTTATCTTCTTTGAAAAATCATTATATGAGGGAAATAGAATTATGAATGACACGATTCGAACACTTGATTCGACACAAACTTATGACAACTGACAAAGGAAATTTGTTGTAAGTTATATTATCCTTAGTTTGGCGGGAAGCTTCTGCTATGTTGCCAGCCTGAAATATAATGGAATGAATCTTGGTTATGCTTTGGCGGGCTTTTCAAAAAATGTGAGGGAAATAGATTGACCCTATGGGACACAGGCATTAGAAGTCATTATTCTTTCTTTAAGCAATTAGCCTCAGATTCAATTATGAAATTCAATATATTGCAACTGACTTGAGGGCACAAGAAAAAAAAAATGTTAACAATTGTAAAAATGGAGAACTTATTCGCATTTAACGTTACCAACTCATGTTATGGGGAAGTGAGGGAAATAGAATTTAACGTTTTGAATTCAAATTTAACCATGGAAAAACCACTTTACGTTTGAGAGGTGAGTTCCTTGCACCTGCTTGTTACTGTTAGGCCCCCCGTGGCGCGGACTTTTGTCTCTTCGGGCATAAAAACAACATTAATAAAATATGATATTGAAGTTACATACATATATACCAACAATTTAGTATGGGTGAATCATCACATTTAATTTTTTTTTTTTTTTTCAATTTAGTATGGGGCATTTTTTTTTTTTTTTTTTTTTCGGGGGGCTAGGGCGAATCGGATATAAAAACAACTTTGATAAAATTTGATAGTGGAGTTACATATATATATATATATATATATATATATATATATATATATATATATATATATATATATATATATATATATATCAATAATTTAATAGGGGTGAAACATTACCAATTTAATTTTTTTTGGGGGGGGGGTGGCGGGTTCTTCGGGAAAATCTGTTCAGTTTTTTTATGTCCGATTCACCTCCCCCCCTTGTCCCCCCTCCCCCCCCCAAAAAAAATTATATCAGTGATGTTTTACCCCTATTACATTGTTTGTATATATGTATGTAACTCCAATATCAAATTTTATTAATGTTGTTTTTATGTCCGATTCACCCCTTACCCAAAAAAAGAAAGCTAAAAGCCTAAAAAGAAAAAAAAAACTCGTGGCGAAGAACTGGCGTGCCCCTTCTTGTACGCCACGAGAGACGGTAAGGAGACGTGGCGAGGACGTGGCGCGGATTTTTGTTTCTTCCGCGTCTCTCCTATTAAACAAACGTTCCTTAGGTTTCGAGAAACATTATGTAGAAACCGCAATCTCTTCGGGACACAAATTCGTATGAAATGGAAGAATGACCCATAACACAGTATCTTTGTAACATCTTGTGTAGAATGGCGCTTCCCACCTACCGGTCGATTTCCAAACCACTGTTATCCACATATTAACGCTTAAAAAAAAAAAAATATTAAAAATTTAAAATCAATTTAAAAGTAATTTTATCATTGCTGAATTTTTCTGGAACCATCACGATTATGTAGTACCGATTGATTGAGTAGTGTTGGCGGTTAATGATCACAAGAGAAAAATGGCTTGTCCTTTTTATATAATAGTATAGATATACTATTATGTTTAATTATGTAAGAAAAGGAATCAAACATGTCGATACTCACCTAACGTAGCAAAATAAAAAAAATCCTAAAAGATATCCTTTTAGCAGACTGAATGCAAATAGACAAAAGGTCCAGGTAGAGAGGTGGGTTGTCCTTTTGGTTTTCTAAATTTAAAATGGGACTGTTGAAAATATAATGGGAATTGGAACAGAAACACCGACTACTCCTAGAGAAAACCTAAGGGATTAACCATTTACCTAACTTTGGTTCTATTACACTGAACCCTGATGGTTTTTATAATCCTCTCGATTTTACGTATTCTTTTCTGTTCCTGTGGTTTAATGATATTTCATATTTATATCCTCTATTTTGATTGAATTTTTAAGAAATATTTGGAAATTTTCAAATAAATTGTTCATCAAACATTGACCATCCACCGGCCAATGTCCTAGTTTCTGTACTGTTTTTGTCTGTAGTATAGTTCTGTAGTCAGTGAGTAGTCTGCATTCATATATGAGGTGGAGTATATTTTGTTCTTGAGTGAAACACAGGGACATAAGAAAGAATCTCTTATTTTAAATCGATAGAAATAACTATTTACTGCCACCATGTCCTGTGATTGTATTGTGTAATGTAAAAGTTAGTCCATGAGTTTGATTTAATGTAGGTCCGTAAGTCTGGAATGAAGTTATGTAGATGTCTTCCCTTGTGTGTTGTATTCCAACGTGTCTGCACTAGGGTTGTGCGATAGTCGATAGTTACTATCAATATATCGATAGTTCATGCCTATCGATGGTCACTATCGATAATGTTGACTATCGATAGATATTTTTTACCCTCAAGTTTTGAAACTCTCGGAATTATGCTGATCTGTCTCTGTCCAGTGTCGAGATCTTCTATATAACTTTGATGCCGCACCAGACATGTCATTATTTAATTCTCCGAAATTACTAATTACATTATATTGGGTAGGACACGTAGTTTCACACTTGTGCAAACAATCCAAATTCGATGTATTGATCATTGGCTCTTCTAGGTTTTTATAATCTAGATCTAATGGGTTTAACTATAAGAGGAAGTTTAAGCTCTTTAATTAAGGATTTTTTTCTACAATTCTTCGAAAATTTTGTGTAGCGTTTTCTCTTCAGTAGCATTTTTAAAATTCAAATAAATTAGTTTTTTTCTCATTAACAATCATATAATTTATAATCCTGCAAATTTCAAATAGTAAGTAGGTAATTGATTAATTAAATTAGTTGAAATTCTTTATTGAATAGCTTTGGAAAAAAAAAAGAAACAACTATCGAAAAACTATCGATAGCAATCGATAGTTTTTAGCCGATAGTATCGGGCTATCGATAGTGCTAACTATCGACTATCGCCCAACCTTAGTCTGCCACTGGTCTACTGCTTGTGTTTTTTTTTTTTTTTAAATGTGTTGTTATTTTTTCTCCTATTAGATTTCATCATTTTTCATGGTCTTCTAGAGGATTTAACTGCTGATTTAGTAATGGTCATGAATAGGTAATTAGCGGAGGAAGGTGAATGGTAACTATTGGTTGGCCAGGACCAGGCCGTCTCTATCCAAGATTAATGATGTTTGAGTTGTAGATCCTACCGATTGCTCCTAGTATCGCCTTCCCTAACTGGGGTCAATGTATAATTATCAACTTGTCAGCTCTCAGCGACAAGGTTTATCCATTATTTGACATTATGCTATCGTTAATTAATTATATAACTGTACAACACATACATACATACATACATACATATATATATATATATATATATATATATATATATATATATATATATATATATATATATATATATATATCTCATAATCATGCCCTGCATCTTTTTTTTTTTTTTTTTTATTTATTGACTGAACCTCGAGAACGTTACTAAACATTTAATAGTAACAGTCAAGAAATTTATCCATATTTACATATCGAGTCAATACTGGAAAATATCTATAGTGGAAAAATGGGATTTTATGAAGATATTAAGACAACCCACGGTCCTGAAGCAGTTACAGTGATAAAGGAACTCCAGAAAGCCAACAGGAAATTAGCAAGCGTGAAGAATACTAGGACATTCCTACTAAGATGCAGGGCATGATTAGGAGAGCAATATAGTCTCGAACCGTCGCCAAAATAGTTTTTTTTTTTATTTATTGACTGAACCTCGAGAACCTTACTAAACATTCAATAGTAACAGTCAAGAAATTTATCCATATATATATGCTTGATAAGGTTCTTGAGGCTCAGTCAATAAAATAACAACTTATTTTGGTGACGTTTCGAGACTATATTGTACTCATAATCATGCCCTACAGTGAAAAAACAGGTTACAATAAAATTATATAAGTTACAAAGGCTATTTCAAAACATAGAGTTAGCTACAATATAAATATATACAAACAAAATACAAAATATGGAGGAGTATTGACATTAAACTACTTACAATGTTACTAGTGGATATGATATTGGTATCTACTGCTGACCTGGGAAGTTTAGGAAAAAAGGATGGTTTGAGAGGGTCGGAATTTTTCCAAAACTGGTGGTATTCCCGGATACAGGTACAAAAAGGATTTCCGTATCTGTGTGTAATATATAGATGGATAAATGATTTATATGATGTATATTAACGTAAATATATTTTATTTGTCTGAATGTATTAAATTGGAATAACATTTGTTGAGATTTAGGTTTATTGCGAATTATTTCGTTTATGGTGAAGAATTTTGGGGGAATCAAATTTTGGAATTTGAAGAATGTTTTGCATGCCTGTTATGTGTAGTGATAGCTGTTTGGTCTGATTTATTCGGGTTTATAGTTATAGAAGTGCAACTTTATTTTTGCTGATAAACACGTCTATTAAGATATTGTTCCAATGTACCAAAAAAAAGAAAAAAGAAAAATTAAAAGAAGAAAAATTATATAACGTTGTTTTTTTCTCTGTAGAGCTTGATTTTGAGAATAATAGTCTAGAAACGTCGCCAGAAATTAGTTGTTTTTATTGTTATTGACTGAAGCCGAGAGGCAAGGAAGGGAAATAAATGAATAAAAAGAACCCCATGAGCCTTATTAAACACACACCCAGACACATTCGAAATATATCTAACTCTTTTGATACTCTACTGATAATTTGGTTAGCAGATTCTACCTTATTATTAGATCTATGTATAGTACTATTATATCTAGAAAAATAAATATATTTAGGGGACTTACTTAGATATACATACCATATATTCGAGAGAGTTCCTAGGTACTGTTATTACTGTGTATAATAGTATCAAGGAAGAATAATGAACAATATAATGGCTGCCTAGCCTCTGTTCATAAAATTAAGGACGTAATACAAGCAAGAAAAATACAATTAAAATTAAATTAAGGAATTAAAAAGAAATTTAAATTGCAATATAAAGTAATAAAAGTAATAATACATGTTTTAAAATATCACACGAAAAACAAATTACATCGTATGGTTAGAAATTTAAAATAAGCTACAATTTAATACGAAAATAGGAAAATAAAAAATTCAATGAAAAAATGCACTAAAAAAGCTAAAAAATATAAATTAGAATTAGGAGAAATAATGTAATGAAAAGTAATCCGAAAAATACATTGCCCAATAAGGCGGGGCCTTTGGTGAGTGAAAACTGATGAAGAGCTAAAAGCACCTATAATATGAAGGTATGTATAATATAATAGGTGTATGAAGCCCAAGACATTGAAGGCAATGTAAAGAGAGGCAGCATTTTACAAAGGATTGGATAGGAGAAGAATTGTAAGGTCTAGTTGGATACCTAAAGCTGAACTCCGTATGTACAAATGGGTCTAATTACTGTCATGTAAATAAGTGTGTTGTATTTGATTGGGAACCTTGAACGCTTGACTAGTAAATGTGGGGATAGTCGAAAACAAAGAGGTTTTGCTTGTCGTTTTATCCACAGGCATTGATGACCCTAGGATTTAATGCCTATAAATCCCAACAAACAAGTTAACAAACTTGTCGTTTTATTCTTTTATGTGGGATCCAAGTAATGGATCTGTTCAACAGGACAGTTTTTGTATAGTTGAAAAAGTTTCCTGGTTTTGTGTGTGAATAAATTGTTTAATTGTTTGAAATACATGGAACCACATTACTCGACTCAAAAGGGAAGAACTTAACAGACGCTTCAGCAAATTGTATAGACTACTAAATAGGACATCTCATCTTTCCATTGAAACCAAACTTCTCATATACAAAGCCATCATTAAATATATTTGGACTTGCGGACTTGAACCGTGGGGGACTGCAAAAAAGTCGAATATCAAACGCTTTCAATCTTTTCAACAAACCCTTACATAATGATCTCAATATCCCATACGTCCTCGAAATCATACCTTATAAATTTTCTAAATTCCATCGCAACCTTTTTTACTTTCATCCTAACCCTCTTGCTCAGTCATTATACAATTCTTCGCATCCTGATAACCCCCCTCGCAGAATAAAACGGCAGTGGAGAAATTATGTAAAATTTATTTATGTTGGAGTTCATACAATGGCCAGCTTCTCTACTCATGCCCTGAGTGAATGTATATAGCGCTTTAATTTTATTTTGACTTATTTTACTTACTGTTATTCATTTTATTTTATATATTTCACCCAGATGTATATTGTATATTTTATATGATTTATGTATAGCATAGTTCTTTTATTTCTTTTCTTTTTTTTTTTTTTTTTTTTTTTAACTTTTTGTTACTGTACATAATGTGTGAATAAGATTGTAATAATTACTCAATAAAATATTTAAAAAAAAAAAAAATGTTTAAAAATCAAATTCGAATAGCATGTTGGCTGTTTTTGGATATCTGGGGTAGTCGTTTATTATTCTCATGCATAGGTTTATCACCCTTTCAATTTTTTTTTAGTTGGAGCCACAGCTGTAGCTCCTATACAGGAGTGGCGTACCTCAGTGATGTTCTAATGACAGATTTGTGCGGAATGATTTTATTTTTAATGGACTGTGGGGATTTTCTTCTGATATATGGGTCCATATTACATTGTAAAATGCTAACATACATTATGCACTATTTTGTATATCTTATAGTATATAGGTTAGGCTTTCTGCTAGTATTTATTTTATTTATTTATTTTTCTATTTTTTATATGTGGATCGAGTATCCTAGTAGTAAATAGATAAGCCAGATTCCAGAATGACGTTATCGATACACAAGCTACAAGGAAGGGAGCGATGTATAATGGCACTCGATCGCTGAGGACCCACTCCATTACGTTCCTTCCCCGCCCCTTTTTCAACCGATTTCCCCGTTCGCTTGATAAAAAATTCACTTTACATTCCTCATCCTCTACTGTACCGGCCATGAATATTCATCCTTATAATATTCACATCGTGGCCTAGGGTAATCTTGTCATGAGTATGTTCCACAAAGTTCAGGACTAGTTATCAAATAGTAGTTTCTACTGTAGAGTTGAATAAATATGGTTAAATATTAGAGATGGACCGGCTGGTTTTGTTGTCGATAAAAAACGCCAACTAGTCGGTCATTGGTATTAATTTATATTTCTATACTATATAGATGGTTGATTCAAATGAAAACATGGCCTTTTATCACTTTTAATTTTTAATTTAGTTCCATATTTATAGAGCATTAGTTAATCCAGGAATGATTATTATAACAATAGATTTAGTCCAGTCAATGAGGGGTGTGGAGTGCATGAAATATGCGATTAATTTTTGACTTTATAACTTCCTTAGGATTAGTTAGAAGGTTAACATACTAAAAATCCCCGCCCCTTTAGTTAGCGTGTGAAGGGAAGTTTTTCGTTTTTTTTTTTTGGTTTTTCGATTATATCTCGAAAACGGTTGACTCTAGAAAAATATGTTTAATATCAAAATTAAAGCTAATCAAATTACCTATTAAATTGATTCTATAGATATAATTCCAAACGTTTTCGAGATATTCGTTATTAAAAGTCGATAACTTTAGAAACAAAAAAAATGTTTTAAAAAATGCTGGAAAGGTATATATGAAATTAAAAGAAATTTAATGCTCTACAATTTTAATTCTGATATTTTTTCTGTGAAACAATCGTAGAAGGTACTAGAAGCAAACGTTTAACAAAAAGTAAGGTAACGTTTGTTTTTTCCCGAAAATCACCGACTTTTAAATTTACTTTAATTTCAGTTATCGAGTTAAGTTAACTAAAGTTATCGATTTTTAATAACGAATATATCGAAAACGTTTGGAATTTCGAGAAATATCTATAGAATCAATTTTATCGGAAATTTAATCAGCTTTAATTTTGAAATTAAACATATTTTTCTAGAGTCAACCATTTTCGAGGTTTGTTTGTTTATTTCGTTTAACGTCACTTTATGCTGCTATGGCTAATCGGACGATGCTACGGTGAGAGTCCTAAATTTTGCCTATCCAGGTATAATTAGGATAGGGATCTTTAACGAGTACCTGACATCGCACAGGCTCGGGACCCCCATTTTACGTCCCTTCCGAAGGAAGGCATAGCTAAGGATTTTTTACTCCCTTTAAAAAATCCTAAGGTCCTCTGCCGAGCTGCGAACCCGCGATCTTGGGTTTAGTAGGTTGCTATGCCACCATTTTCGAGGTATAATCGAAAAAACCATAATAGTTGAACTTCTCTCCTCCCCCAGGGGCGGGGACTTTTACTATGTTTACATTTTAACTACTAACGAAGCTATAAAGTCCAAATTATCCCATTTTTTTTTTTTTTTTGCAATCTTCAATGTGTTTATTGACTGGACTGATTATAACAAAAAATAATTTGATAACTTCTACAACAGTGAATAAAAAATAACATAACCTTTGGTACGCATGATCATCAATTTGATTTAATGTAATGGTTCATCGATCCTAATTGTAATTTATTTTTATATACAGTTTAAGTTTTTTCATAATTAAAAAATATTAATTCCTAATTGATAATATAAAGGTTTTTTTTTCCAATTTTTATTGAGTATTTAATACAATCTGCCACAAATGTGGGCAATAAGTAATATAAATGGCTTTTTGGTTAAATTTACTAATCATGTATAATAAAAATAAAAATGAAGGAGAAGAAAGAAAAAAAGGGGAAAGAAAAGAACTGTGCTATACATAAATAATATAATATATACGATATAGGTATCATGCAATAAAGTAAAATGTTTAAATAAAAAGAATATTTAAAAATGAAAATAATAGTTATAGTAAAAATAAAACTATTATTTTAAAGAAGGAGAAGTAGGCCTCGAATCAGGTGGAGAGATGTGGCTGAAAGTATGGTGCGGTGGGGAATAGAGGAAGGGGAAGGTGATGGGCAGAGAGGAGTAGAGGGAGGAGTTTGGTTAAAGGAAACTTCGAATAGCGACGAAAATCCATTCAAAGAAGAAGAAGAAGTATACAACTAAATTAAATTAAAAATAATATCATACTTTATTTAAAATATTCACTTATCCTTTAGATCAGGGGTCTCCAAACTGAGGCCCGCGGGCCAAATCCGGCCCGCCAGTGTCATCAATCCGGCCCGCGTGTAGGTGTGGACCAATTTTACTTTTAATAGTTATTAAAACGGATTTAAGATGCTAATCGGTTAGCAAAGTTGAAGTTCTGGGGCTAGTGTTTCAACGCCGGCATCAAAAGGAATTTGCAAATCTTATTTTTATTCGCAATGACATCAAAGACTAATAAACCAGGATCAAAATTTATATTCAAAGCGTCGACTGTAAGATCGACGGAAAACTGAGTTTGAGTAGTGTAGCTAAATATTTCACATGTTTTAAAATGTAAAACACTTTTTACGACGCAATTGTGGTTGAAACAGTTTTATTTTCTGCTGAAACGGTTTGATGTACGTGTATAAATCAGGTAGAAGCTGGTTTTCTCGTTGCAACCTGAAAATCAGTTCGTGTATATGTTTTGTTAAATCGACGTAGGTAGAATGCTTCCGCAGTCATTAGCTATTTTGTAATTAGGATGGATTACTATGATTTTCATTTAAAAAAATTTCGATCACTTCTCGAAGTTCAAAGAAATGCATTACCTATTTCCGCGTGTAACCAAAAAATATCTTCAAGTGCCGTCGTCGCAATTATACAGTACAAGACAATAGTGAACTAGCGAATTCAGCAAGAGCGTGGTCGCTCAAGGTGCGTATTTGGCGACCAGTCTAGAAATTATAGATACTGATAGGAATATTAAAACGGTGTTGGCCCCTGGGACCTTTGGAAGTAATCAGTTTGGCCCGAAGGCTGGAAAGTTTGGAGACCTCTGCTTTAGATAATGATTGAGCCAGAGGGTTAGGATGGAAGAAAGGTTCTAAAGGAATTCTTGGCCATGAGATCGAGGACGTAAGGTATATTGATATCATTATGTAGCGTTTTGTTGGATGCATAATAAGGAGCTTTGACAATAGATCGGAGGATTTTGGTTCGGAAGGTGTTTCAGCCGTCCATTTTATGATTTAAAAACTTTTACATCACTCGGATTGGAAAATAGATACTTTCCATAACAGCTGGGAGCAAGGAAAGTAGGCCTTTGCACATCTCAAAATTTAGAGCAAGGTAAAACAACGAACATATGATTTTACACGTCTAGCCGGGAAAGTTTTCGCAGCTAGTAGTGTTTACTGTTACCAACACGAGGTTCGCTAGCGTTTCTTTTAGTTTATAATTTAATTTTACATTGTTAGTGTGCGAAAATGGCCTTTAACATCCCTCAAAAATTAATTAAAGAAGCTGAAGGAATAACTGATTTGTTATTGCCCGGGAAATCTCGTAATAGATACGAAGAAGAATTTAATAAGTTTTGTGAGTGGTGCTATAGTGAAAGTGTTAACCCTAACCATGTTAATGATGAAGTGATGTTAGTATACCTATGGCAATACCTATGGCAATTGATTTTGTTACAGTTGATGATCTATTTCGGAATACCGATAGTGAAGATGAGGACAGTAAAGAGGACCAACGCTTGAATAAAGTGTCCATTAAAAACACGCAAATGAAGAACCTAAAAAAAAAACATTAACTGGTGGGTTAAACATTACCAACAACCAAAACTGTACAATTAATATTAACCTGACCCTATAAAAATGAAGTGTTTTTTATTAATATATAAACTTACTCCTATTTATAAATGTATTTTGAATTATTACATTTTAGTTATTAAACGTAATTATATTAAATTAAACTTGTCTACGGTTATTTCTCTAAATCAGCTGTTACAAATAATCATTAAAATGGAAAACAATCATTTAGTGTAATAATATGAATTATTAAAATCTTAATATGTAGATTCACGAGTTAAAAACTGCGTTAAGCGTTTTTGCCTCGTGATGAAAAGTATCGTACATTACTCGTACCGAAAGTGATTTTACGATGCTCGATCGAATTAACGGGCTCGGCTTCGCCTCGCCAGTCAAACACGGTCTCGCAACGTAAAATGCCACTTTCGGTACTAGTAATATAATATACTATAACTCTCAATTTCATTTTTGTAAAAATAATTTATTTAAAATGTTAATAACAAAATCTTGTTATATATTATATTAAAAGTTTATAACAGCTGTTTGTTTTCATATAGTATAATCATGTATTAGAAGGTAGTATTAAGTCTCAGTCAGTTGGCCGGTTGTTGTTGGCCACTTAGCGTCTTATTAAACGGACGAAGTTTTTTTTTTGTTAATTGTGAGTTCGTAGTTGTCTCGTGCCAGAACATATCTCATTTTGTTTGTTTATTTTGTTTAACGTCACTTTATGCTGCTATAGCTAATCGGACAATTCTACGGTGGGAGTCCTAAATTTTGCCTATTCAGGTATAATTAGGATAGGAATCTTTAACGAGTACCTGATATCGCACAGGCTCGGGAGCCCCATTTTACGTCCCTTTCGAAGGACGGCATAGTTAAGGATTTTTTACTCCCTTTAAAAAATCCTAAGGTCATCTGCCGGGCTGAGAACCCGCAATCTTGGGTTTAGTAGGTTGCTATGCTAACCACTACACCACAGGTGACCCCCATATCTCATTTTTAATTATTATTCGTAACTATTGCGTTTATATTCAAAAAGATAAACCAAACTTTCGGTTATCGGCAATTGGGAGGCCGTATTGCTCCTATTTCGTTTTTTTTTATCTTAACTCTGGACTTATTTTATTTCGTCTGGGACTCCTGGACCACGACCATCGTCAAGCAGATCGTATGCCAAGACGAAAAGATCTACTGGATTAATTAACAGAACCGAATGGATGACACGCGAAATCATGAAGCTTTCCACATTTATCTCAGGGTATTTATAATTCAATTTTGCAGGGAAATATATATATATATACTAGCTGACCCGGCAAACGTTGTTTTGCCATATAAATAATTTCCTAGTAATTTCTAGTGTAGACAAAAAATAGCTTACTTATTGTAAGTATGTATGTATGTTAGAATGTGTATATTGTATGTATGTAAGAATGTGGTATATGCGTGAAATAAGCATGGAGCGCTGTGAACGATGAGGGAATATAAAAATAACAAAAGGCAAACATTTTTTTTAAATTATTATAATTCATTAATTAAACAATTACGACAGTAACACTATTAAACAATATCAATCTTAATGCTATAGCGTGAACAATATTTTTTGTTAGTCCATCTTTAGCTAACACAAACAAACTGGATGGTTTACCCACTCGAGAGCATGCCACATATAATTGTCCGTGTGAAAAACATGGTGTTCTCAAATCTGATCCACAAACAGACATCGTTTGACCTTGGGATTTGTTGATAGTCATTGCAAATGCCAATCTAATCGGAAACTGAATACGTTTGAATTGAATTGGCACATCTGTAGGTATAATAGGAATCCGTGGTATGAGTATATTTTCACCTCTGAACTTGCAATTTAAAATCCTGGCTTCGATCACGTTTTTCATTAATTTTTGAATGACTAATCGCGTACCGTTGCACAGCCGGGGCGGGTTCAAATTACGAAGCAAGATAATTGGAGATCCAACCTTTAATTGTAAATTATGCGGTGGCATGCCTGGCAAATCCTGTGAGTTCAAAAACTCTGTGGGAAAATTTACTGCTTCGCTGTCGTCGCAAACTGTATCAATAGATTTATATGATACCAAGTTCCCTGGCAACAACATTTGTATCTTTAGATTTAAATTGTCAACGTCTACATTTTTTGCCGCTAAAATCGCTCTTTCTGCAAGCCACTCATGATTAATGTACTGTGTGTGTACATCGGGAAATATTTGTTCAATGAGAGTATCTTGCGAATCAGCGATTGTGCAGAAATCGGTCGGTAATTTTACGTATCCAGTTTCATCTATAGCAACTTTTCCATCACCGATATCTAAGAGTTGTTTTGAAAATGTTTCAGCGGATTGATCTTGAAGCATTTGAACGCGCATATTTATTTTTAGCTGTAATTTTTCAACATTACGCCACAATGGAGATGCTTTTAAGCAAGCGTTGATCTCATCAGCGTATGTTGAACGTGGAATGACTGGAAGTGTTTGTCTGAAATCACCTGAAAGGACCAACAGAGTTCCGCCAAATAGTTTGTCACCGTTTTTAATATCTTTCAATGTCCTGTTCAACGCCTCAAGTGAATGTTTGTGTGCCATAGTACATTCATCCCAAATAATAATTTTACACCGTTTCAGCACAGTGGCCATGGAAGATTGTTTCTTAATGTTGCATACTGCGTCAGGGTTATTCTGAATATTTAGTGGCAGCTTAAATACTGAATGAGCTGTTCTATTTCACTGGAATCCACACGTCACACCACATATTTATAGCTTTTTGGATAACAAATTAATTTAATTTAGTAATTTTATTATCAATTTCTAGCTATAATTAACACTGGATTATTGTAACCTCTCTTGAATGGCGCTCGCTTTACTACCCACCACATATTTATCGCTTTATAAACAGTAATTTAAGAGGAAATATGTAAATTTTATTATTGCTAAACCTTCCTTGAACTATGAAGATGATGTAGTTATATTTGGTACAGAATAGTTCTATAGTTTTCGCGGTTAGTGATCACGAACGGAAATGGCTTGTCTTTCTATATATAACTTCATCATCCCCCGTCGAGGAATTTTAACAAATAATTGATTTTTTGTTTATCGATAAAAATCTTGTATTAAAGTGAACAATTGAAAATTATATTTTTGATAATATTTTCACGCATAGCAGCCATTATTAACTTGGTTAAATTTAGATTGATTAGGTATTTGAAGATAACATAAAGCATAATTAGACATCCAATTTTCAATTTTAATATATGAGTTGGTAATCCAGATGGACAGAGACTATTAAGAAACTGCGGTATAAGAAACTGCATTATCAGTGCTTACAACTAAAGGTTCAAAATTCATATTTTTACACACAATATTAAACAACTGAGGATCGGCATTTTGATTTTTAATAATTTTCATTCGACAGAAATAATTTTATTTGATTTGATCTGGTTGGATTTTAATTTCTAACCATAAAAGTATGTGATAGTGTGGCAAAAACCCGTTTCTAACACTCAACATTGTACATTTAAATTTTCATTGTTGCTAAACCTAGAACTATGAACATGATATAGTTAAAATTTGGTATATTTCACTCCATATAGCTGTTTTTATAACAATTTAATTGAAAATAAGTAAATTTTATTATCAATGTTCACCTCTATGTAACACTGTACCTTTTAACCTTTCATGTAGATGGCAATTGCCGCCATTTTTGAACTTCACTGTTATCCACTTATTATTCATTTTTCAATAAAGAATTAGTTGAAAATCATTAGATTTTACTATTTCTAAACCATCCTATAAAGATGATGTAGTCAAAATTTGGTAGATATTGGTTCGGTAGTTTTTGGCGGTTAGTGAACACAAACGAAAAATTGCTTGTCCTTTTATATAAAAGTATAACCTTATACCGCCATATGTTAGAATCGTATAGAGCTAACAGATAATTGTGACTTACAGATAATATACAAATAATATTGCGACTATAAATTAAGATATAAGGTATCCTATCTTTTTTGTTGCATCAAACTGCACACGGTATGCAAATTTGATTAAAATCGGTTCAGTAGTTTAGGTGTTAGCCGGCCCCTAGGCGGCGACACGTAATTTATATATATTAAGATAACAAATGGCTATTTAAAAATAAGGGTTGATCGTAGAAGGGTGAAAGTTGAGGATTGTATGTATTTTTGTATGTTGTATCATAAAAAAATAGAAATTAAAAATTTTGTCTAAAAAAAAAAAAAAAAAAAAATTTAGGGTTGAACTACCCCTAACATTTAGGGGGATGAAAAATAGATGTTGGCCGATTCTCATAGATACCAGATAAGCACAAAAAATTTCATCAAAATCGGTCAAGCCGTTTCGGAGGAGTATAGCTTCGAAAACTGTGACAGGAGAATTTTATATATTAGATATGTGTTATTTTTTTATTATGTTCGCTTCATTGTAAAGATAACTATTGGTTTAGAAATGTTTATATTTTGTAATTTTTTGTCGTAAAGATAAATATTAGTTTTAATATGTATATATATTAGCAGTTGATTTTTTTTTTAGTTTGATTTTTATGTTTTTGTTAAATCAGAGTTCTGTTTGTTTTATTGTTTTTCTTTTTTTGAACATTACGACCGATATATTTTTTTTTAAAACATAAATTATAAATAAAATTGAGAATGATATGTGAAAGAAATTAAATTAATTTGATTACAAATCCGTATTAATAAATGTTCTAAAAAAAAAAAAAAAAAAAAAAAAAAAAAAAGGCATTCAATATTATTATATTATAGTATTTGTTATATTGACTAATTATTGGTCAAGTTAAATTTGAAGCTAGCGTTCCAGAGTTGGTACGCCAGGGAAAATAGCTGCTCAAGGGTGCAATTACTGTTACCCTTACGGTGCCCTAACAGAAGGATTGGTTGTGATTTAAATTCGACTTTTTAGTTTTCCCTAACTGTTTAATACAAAGGTAGAAACACGAAAAGGAAGCTGATATCTTAGCAATTCACATACGTGTACATTTCCAGTAACAATTAAACTAATTTTGTGTATTATATATTTATTTTTGAACCGATGTATCGATACCAAGAATCGATTTTTTCGACTCGCATCGAGAATGACTAACTTGTGAAATATTTTTAGCTCCAGCCAAGGGTTTGGAAAGATATGCACGATTGTATGGGATCTGTGGGGAGAGTCTTATTGGAAAAATTTGATTAACAGTCGATGTTTTTCTTAGGCGGTGCTTCCTTCTGTATCGAATGGAGGGAGAACGATTGTGACGCTCGTTCGATTCCCTCCTGATAGGAAGAACCTTGTTCTGTATTCCATCAGTTTTCCGAAAAGGTTTCACTCTTTCAATGGGGCTTTCTCTGTTCGAAGAGGGTTTGTTTAGTATTTCTCATCTCAGCAGGTTCAATTCATAACATTGTTGCTCGATATCTGAAAGCTATTTGAAAACAATCTTTGTTAATCTGTTTCCTTGTCTGTTTCCTTTTGATTGCTATTTTTGCAACAATAACTTATAACAGTATAAAGTAAATTTTATTAATAAATTACAACTGAACATTTCTTTTGTCTTTTCTCTTCCATTACTTTAAATTGTATTATTCTACAAAAATTGTCTGTATTATTACGAATATAGTTTGTATAAATATTTATTTAAATAAGCGTCATGTCGAGAAATATATGGATGAGAACGCATAGAAATATATGCATCCATTATAGGGTGCCTATTACTATTACTGCAATGTGAAAAAAATGAAAAAAAAAAATATTTTGAAATTAATTCTAAACCAAAAATTTCAAATATTGTTTAGTTTGAATAACAACTGGAAAGGTACAAATAAAAATAAAGGTTGATGGTTTAACTAAGTCGAATTACAATATTATAAGTATATAAACAATGCCTAAAACCGGGCAAATTCGGCTTTATTTGGATATTAATGGTACGTATTTCTCTCCTTCAATGCCTAAGGTAAAAACCTGTAAAGTCCATTTTTTTGGATGAACAAACAAACAAATTTTATTTAAATTTCGGTTCAACGATAAATGTTATCCACGAAATGTTTGAAGAAAAGAAAATGTTATAATCCCAGTAAATCTTGGTAAGCCCTAGGCTTTAATCTTCTTGATATGGAGAGCCAACCAGAGCTCCAGATGCGACATGGAGAAGCTCATGGTGTCGCCTTGTGAGCCTGTTAAAGACCTCTTCAAGTCGATCAACTCCCAGTTCCCGGCGAAGCTGGGAATTCCTTATAAACTAGGATGCGTTAACCGCCGTGCGCAGTATTCTGTTATTTTTTTGGAAGAATTTGGGGATTTTCTTCAAGACGCAATAATGTACTCGAAATAACCTAAGAGTTACTCCAAATATCATTGTTTTATAAGATCCTAAATTATTCTAATAATAAATCCACCACTACTAATTTTTTCTTAGTTTGAATAGACTTGTACGAACTAGAAAGTAATTGGTTATTTTTGATAATGAGATATGATATAATTAACAGTCAAAATTAAAAAACTTACAAGAACAATGAAAATAACTAGATACGATTTCGTGTATTTTTGTGCCAAATTTTATTCCTTTTTTTTCTCTAGCACGGCATTTTTTCTAATTATTTCTGGAACATTCCCACATTTTCTTAAGAATATGTATAAAGTAGTTGGCGATGGAAAGAAATTTTTTTAAAATTTTCTTGCATGTCGGGGAATTTAGGCCATTCGTCACTCAACTTGCCGGTCTTCTACACCGCCACCGACGACTAAGGACAAGAGACAATCGATTCCCATATATTTTCGTTTATTCAATAAATTAATTAATTAAAAAAAAAATTCTCCCTGAATGGGAAAAATAATAGATCGTGGATGTGTTTATCAATAATCTACTTCCTTACTTTTGTTATTTAAACTTATATAGCTCCTAGGTTGTGGTGACGAATGTTATATGACAAAACACATTCTCCATTAAATTTCTGGAACGGAAAACTGTCGGCAAATTTTCAATCCGAGCAACACCAACCGAGCTAGTGGGTCAACAAAAAATAAAAATTTAAATTAAAAAAAAAAAAAACTATAACCAGTGGTAAAAAAAACGTGACTTTTTTTATAGGTCCAAAACTGTTGTTCCTAACTACAAGTGTTATAGAACGAAAAAAAATATTAGGTAGGATGCAAAAATAATGCAGGTTTTTGGTATTCAGTAAAAACATCGATTATTTTTCCAATTGCCTTGAGATGGCGTACGATTGTTGACTAATCCACAGTTCTTTCGCTATTTCGCGAATAGTTTTGGTGTGGTCAGCTACAACTATTGCCTTTAACTGGTCGTTGTCAATAGCAGAGAGACGGCCACCAGTTTCTTTGTTTGAAAGGTCAAAATTTCCACTACGGAATTTTTGAAACCATCGCTGCTCTGTAGATTCATTACTGGTACCTGGCCCCCAAACATCATTAATATTTCGAGCCGTTTGTGCACCACTTCGACCGAGTTTGAACTCATTCAAGTAAATTTGCCGAAAATCGCTCCTAGGCGTCATTTTGTCTGGAGGCACTGAATCGAATGAATTAAATGTATAAAAAAAAAAAAAAAAAGATTATATAAGAAAGTAAGCGGGATAAATAGGCTTTAAAATGATGTGTATAACTTAGCATTGTGGATTATTTTTGTTTACACAATTGGAATTAATAATGAAACGGAAATAGAATCCTGCATTATTTTTGCATCAACCTAATAGTCTCCATTGAATCTCTGATAAGGAAACTCGTCAGATTTTCGATCCAACACCAACAGTGCTAGAGTGTGTTAGAAAAGGACCCAAATACTTAAAAAATTCGAATATATGGTTTATGCCGAAGTTGAGTTTCTGCTGAAGAAATAATACAATCACGAAGGTATAATAAAAACTTTAGCAGGCAAAAAAGTATTTCTACTTACAAGGGGAGGAGGACACACTAAGTCTTTCACGAATCTTGTTGGCAATTTTTTTTTTAAGGCTTCTGGTCAAAAAATATTAGACACGTATTTTGCCGTTCCGACCAATGGGCCCTAGAACCCGAGAAAAAAAAAAAATAAAATAGCATTAAATTAATTTATTTTATATCTCGAGTTTAAAATATGATCCCGACATAATTCTTGCACCAAGTTTTTTTTTTTTTTTTTTTTTTTTTTTTTTTTTTTTTTTTTTTTTTTTTTTTTTTTTTTTTTTTTTTTTTTTTTTTTTTATTGCGAATTCAAGAAAAAATACAGCCGCTTTATAGATTTTGGGTTAAGTTAATTCAATTCTAAAAAAATGATTAGATTTTCAAGCAAACTACCTTTATAGATTTTTTAACACAGAAATTGACGCCAGATTCTAATTCAGCACCTTCAAAAACATTGAAGAACGTTTATTCAATAAAAACAAAAAATATCATTTTTCACCCTCTTCGAGGGGAAGAAATGTTTTAAAACGATTATTGGTTACTTTCCTTTAAATAGCTAATACTTTGTCACCCAATTCATTCATTGGTATACCTGGAAAGAGGAGAGCCTCAGCTTTCTTTTGATGTTTATTAATGTAAATTTCAATCAACAAAAACCTATTAAAAAAATTGGGAAATCCGAAAAACATATTTATTTTTAACATGAGTTTGAAACCAGATAGGAAAATGAAACCAAAAATATTTCAAGAGTATTACCACCCTATATTTTGTATAAAAATATGAAGTTGATACATTAAACCGTCTAAGCGTAATTCATGTTTTTGTCAATTTAAACAAACATTGCATACCAAATGTTTGTTTGAATTGTCAGGCACATTTGAAGCTTACGAATTTTTATTTTTATGTTAGGATGAAATTTTGTATTTATGGGTTCTTTTTAATGCAGAATTCGAATCCGATGAAGGTTCCTGTGAAAAAAGTATATTGATCGTAGTTCAATGAAAAAACGATATTTTTTGTTTTCATTGAATAAACGTTTTTCAATGTTTTTGAGGGTGCTGAATTAGAATCTGACGTCAATTTTTGTGTAAAAAAATTTATAGAGGCGGTTTCCTTGAAAATCTAATCATTTTTTAAGAATTTAATTAACCTAAACCAAAATCTATGGAGTGGCTGAATTTTTCTTTAAATCCGCAATAAAAAAAAAAAAAAATCTTGGTGCAAGAATCATGTTGATATCATTTTTCAAACATCAGATATAAAAAATATTAATTTAATCCTATTTTTTTTTTCTCGGCTTCTAGGGCCCATTGGTCGGAACGGCAAAACATGTGTCTAATATTTTTTTGATCAGGAACCTCCAAATAAATTGCCAACAAGATCCGTGAGAGACTGAGTGTGTCCTCCCCTTGTTAGACGTGGTGTTCCTCTTTGACTGCATCCCTGATATCTTCTCTCTATATAAAAAATATATTTTTTTAAGGAATATTATTCTAGAATCTTATTATTTCAATGGATGGACGGTATTCGTTTCACCTACATTTTTTAGTTCATGTTTATTCCGTTTTTTGTTTTTAATTTGGCATTAATATGGAATTATTACAAAATTCTTACTGGAATTATTATTATTTCATAGCCTGTACTAACTAGCCTACCCCACAGAGGCTTCTTCCGCTCTCAGATATAAAGAACTTCGATTATTTTAAACTAATAATCGAATTTCATTTGTTTATCGATAAAAATCTTGTATTGAAGTATGGAATTTAGAATTTTTTCTTCAATGATATTTTCACACTTGGCAGTTATTTTAAGTTGTTTAAAAATTCCATCGATTAAGTATTTAAAGAATACGTAAAAGCATAATGAGACATCCACTTTGGTAGAAATAATTTTATGGATCTATCTGGTAGGATTTTAATTTCTAACCATAAAAGTATATGACAGTTTGGCACTCAAGACTATACATTTTAATTGTTATTATAGTAAAATTTATTATTTTAAACTTTCCTAGAGCTTGTAAGATGTTGTAGTTGAAATTTGATAGTTAGGTTAAATAGTTTTACCATTGCAAACTCTGTTGCAGAATGGCAACATATCAGTCGATTATTATACTGCACAAGGATCCACATATATATATTTATAACTTTTTTACTAACAATCGAATTGAAAATAAGTCATTTTTATCATAAATAGCTCTATGTAACACCGTACGTTTGTGACCTCTCTCGAATAGTATTAGCCACCTATCGGTCGATTACAAAACTTTACAGCGTACCACATATTTATCGCTTTTTTTATGGCAATGTAATTAAAAATCTTTACATTTTATTTTATTATTGCTAAACCTTCCTTGAACTATGGATAACTATAGATCCTTAATTATATATATTCCTCCGGTGTTAAGAAATGCCGCCGTAAACTCGTGAATATGAAAGGTGACTTAGCAGCAATTAATTTGATTATGTAGGTGTGTGTTACTTATCAAGTTGTAAGTTGGCAAGGTGAAATTACAGTCGAGCGGGGAAGTAGCAACTCGAGGGCAATGAATAAGCAATGTCGAAAACAATTTCGTACAAATCATCCCCCGCGTACGTTCATGCATAGCAGATGAACCGTTTTCGGCGAATAGTAATACTCAATGACATCCTTGTCAAAATGTCATGTCAGTTGTGACAGAACTAATGACCTAGAAAACAATGTCTTTTTGGATGTGACGCGACGTGAAGCCAAACTGAAGAATATTTATTATAAATCTTTCAATTCCTTCTCTGTTTGGATCCCAAAGATAAACTCCGTATATCTAAATGGCTCTAATTATTAACATGTAAATAAGTCTTTTGTAACTTATTGGGAGCTTTGAACGCTTGTCTTGTAAATATTGAAGTGGTCGGAAATATGTCAATATTAAATGTTAAGTTCCGTAACGTTCAGTAATTTATTAAATACATATATTAATATGGATTTATATAAAACCAATGTTAGATTTATTATCCAAGCTCCGTTGAAGCCTGTTGGTGATAGCATCAAGATGTCCCAACCAGTCCCTACGTGATAACATACTATGACCGTACTCATACTAAGCCGTCATCTATCATTCCTGTATAACGACTAACAGTTTTATCAGGCATTTTATTAAAATGTATGTTTTTGTGGTTTATATTTTATTTATATATGGATTTAATGTGTATGGATCGCTTCTTGCCTCCCTATTTTTTTATTTAACGTTCGAAATACTTTCTGCAAATTAACTAAGTGTAAAATAATTTGACCCAAAAATGCGCGATGAGTTTAAGTTACAAAATATATCCCTCGTATTATCCCCCATAAGAAAGAACATTAGAATCTGAAAAAAGCGAATTAAAAAATAAGAAAAGAAGAAATTCAATTATATTTTAAAAGATAAATTGGGTTAATTATGGATAGGCCGAAACCTGGTTTTGGGATCTCGAATGACGGAAATAAGGCAAGAAATTTTTTTTTTTTTTAAATTACCGACAAGGAAATTCTGCATATGTTTTATTATATTTTTAGTGGGATTAATTCTGAATTTGAGTTAGATTTTGACAAATTCGAATCATATCTGGAAGTGACATTATATTTGTACCTTAACCTCTATCCTTGGTTTTATATGCCTGTAACAATACATAAGTTACTATTCCATGGCTCAGAGATTGTTAATAGAACTTAATAAATAGAACACACTCACTCTGATTCTCTTAATAAATACAAAATAATCATTTACCACAAAACTGCAAATTTTTGTGAACACATCCCAATGAAAAAAAAATGCATACCGAAGTATCTAGGTATCATCCCAGATTAATCCAAATATTTATGCAAATAATGAAATTTTAAATTTGACAATTTGTTGACAGCGATAAATCGAGATTATTTGTCCGGATTATTGATTCGTGGCTTATTTTATTTTATTGTAATGAATAGAAGTTCATAGGAGATTGTTTTAAAAAAAATATTTTTTTTTTTTTTTTACAAACATACTATAATTTTTCAAAAATATTCGAAATTCGTTGTCCTAAAATGTTTTAAATATTTTTCCTAAACACTGCGACTAAAAAAAAAATAGAAATTGGGAACAAAACATTGTTTTCCAGTTAAAAGTGCTATTCGGCCTAATGTGCACCTGCTAGGTTGTCCCAGGTACTTCACATGACCTATTAATAATTTTTTTTCTATTTTTTATAAGTTCAAATATTTGAGTATTTTGTTGCATCAGCTTATTATTTAAGGTGTTTAATTATTTTAAAAAAAATTTTCAGAAGTTTTGTTTTGTTTTTTTAATTCGTCGAAAAAGAACAATACTATCAATTATTTTTCAACGCTAATGAGTGGTAAAATTTAAATGTTAGTTTCAAATAAATAAGGGTTGCTACAATTAAATTGTGTGAAACTACTAATGTTAGATTACGCCCAGATTTCTTTAATGCATACCGAAAATAATTTTTATTTTCCAATTTAAAAAAAAAATTAAACTAGCCTAAAATATTTTTTTTGGAGGTAATCCAAAACTATTACCAAATTCAAGCCTTCACCCTAAATGAGTTTTTATCAAAATTTCAGTTGATGTTTAAAAAATAATGTTAATTTTTATTTTTACATATCGTCTGTTTGGAAGTAAAAGTCATTAAATAATAAAATCAAATTTTTTACATTCCAATATTCAAACGGAAATATGCTCATTAAAAATTATTCAGATAGTTATATAGTGAATTTTATCATTTTCTAATGTCCATATTACCAGTATCCTCAAGGACAACAATAGCAGAATATCCTTCGGATAACTTTCAACATTAATAATAATAATATTAATATAATAATAATATTTCAACATCAAAAAAAAATTAAAAAAAGAATTCTTAAGAACGAAAACTAATATATATGTCGCCCAAATGAGGTCCTTCCGCCATACAGCATCCTTAATGACGACAACTAATACAAATTGTGAAAGGATAGTGGCCAATGAAATTTTTCTTTCTCAAAAAATCGTCAGATCCTGGCAGATCTGAAAAACAGTATTAGTTTTTATGACGATTTTATTAGTTTTTCGTCCTTAAGGATAATATGTTGAAATATTTAACGGTTTTTAAGTTATCCGAAGGATATTCCGCCATTGTTGTCCTAGAGGATACTGTTTTAAAATATTTTTAAGATTTAACTATTTTAAGATGGCGGGATGATATTCCGCAATTGTTGTCCTTATAAGGATACTATTTTGAAATTAACAACTATTAGTATAATAGCATTTATATTCACTGGGTGACTTTTTATACTTATGGGAAATTATAATATCAACACTCAATGACTTTTTTTCGAATTTTGAAAAAAAAAAAAAAATCCACCTTGACTTTTACTTCCTAGTAGACGATATGAAGAGGTGAGATACAAAACTCGTTCGTTCCATTTTTTTGAAAAGTTGAAAAGTTGGATATTAATTATCTTTTAGAAAGATAATATATATATATATATATATATATATATATATATATATATATATATATATAGAGAGAGAGAGAGAGAGAGAGAGAGAGATATATTTATAGATAAAGATATATTGATTATTAGGTTATAAAGATATATATATATATATATATATATATATATATATATATATTTTCATCATATATATATATATATATATATATATATATATATATATATATATATATATATATATATATATATATTAAGATATTTATAGATAAATAAATAGATAAATAGATATAGATAAATATATAAGGTGAAGTGGGGCAAGTGCGTCATATGGAGCGCAAAGTTCAACTTTAACTTAACATAAAAAATCAGCTATTAATGCTAGCATAATATTTTTTGTTATATTGCAAACGTTGAACTATACTCTTTTCAGCAATATGGTTGATTTCCCTGATATCCTAAAAATGATTATCAGTGCGAAGGAAAATCAATTTTAAGTCCCATGTATGCAGTTTCCCCACCTAAACGGGGTAAGTGCATAAATCTCTTGTAAACTCCTTAGCAGCGAATTGATACTTTGATGGGGTAAGTGAAAAATAAGCAACTCCCAGAAATCATTTTACTTCTTAAAATTAAAAAAAAAATGGAGAAAAATACATACAATACAATTTTATAATTTTAACTCATTCAACTTTACACAACACCTAGATCAACAGGTTGAACTATGAAAATTCCTATAGAGGTTATCTTCTACAGTAGAGCTCTCTAGTATGTTAGGTTTGGAGGGTATGAAGTTCTGTTTACATACAACAGATGACAATTGATATAACAAAGTGACAATAGAAATTATGGCGAACTAATGCACTTACCCCATAAACGCACGTACTCCACCTTACCTTAAATATCTTTTAGAATTCACTGACATCTCAATTAAAAAAAAAATAGAACGAACGAGTTTTGCATCTCACCTCCACATGTTTGTTAATTTCTTGTCGAGATTACGGGACTCGAAGGTGGAATTTAGCGACATCCTGGAGGTAAGTCCTGTGGTGAAGGTGTGCAGAGGTAGGGATGGTGATGGGGAATGGGGAATAGGGAAAGGGGGAAGGGGATGGGGGATGTATGGAGCATAAGTAATTGTCTTCACTCAGCGGCACGGACCACTGCCTCGCACGCATGGCCTCAACACACTCCACCCTTTGCCCAGTCATCATTCTCCAACATACAACTTGTTCTTCTATTTATGCTATATATTTATAAATATTTATAAATATATCCAAAAGTTTTAATGAATGAGGCATTTTTTATAAATTGGTAATTTTTTGACATGGATTTGTCTTTCGGCATTGTGTATAGTGTATGGATAGTTTTCTTACGTTTTTTTCACACTTAAAATTAACATTTTGAGGCGCTGTAGGTCTGTTGTGTCGCGTAACAAACATTTGCAGACAGTTTCCTTATCAGAAATGTAATGGAGAATAGTTTTTAATATATAACATTTCTCGCTAGGGCATACTTTTCTAGAGCTATATTAGTTCGAATGAAATAAATCACAGTTTGCCTGCAATTTGTAAGTTTTGGTGCATTTTGTCACCCTCTCGCTCTGTTGGTGTTACTTGAAAATTATATGACAGTTTCCACAGAAATTAAATGGAAATTATTTTTTGTCATTTAACATACGCCGCTAAGACCTACCGTTTAGGAGCTATATTGGTTTGAATAAAAAAATATCACGTTTCGCTTACATTTTTTCACTTGAGGTACGCATGATAGTATAGGAGGATCGATACAATTAGGATTAATTAATTAATTGCCAATTTTTTTTTTTTTTATATCTTTATTCCTTATATAATTTGTTTTTGCAATTCACAAAATTACATGCTGTACATAAACTAGAAAATAAACTAGACTCAACTTAAAATACAATACTAATAATCAACTTAAATACATGTGATTTAATCATAATTTATAATGAAAGAAAAATATATGAATAAAAACTTTCAACGAATAAATAGAAAAATATAACATTCTAGTAATAAAAAAAAAATTGTTCTTAAATATCTCTATATATATATACACACATCTACATATATTATTTATATATTCACACATTTATTTTATTATAATACTAGTCCATCTTCATTTCTAAAACATAACGAAATTTAAACCATGTTACATGGTTTATATATACTAATGTTTTTAAAAATGTAAGACAATAAATCAAACATTGGTTGTGACCTGAGGAGATCTAACAGGTATCTAAAATATATCCATCGTGGAAAGGGGAAGAAGTCAGGTAGGTTAAATTTTTGAGGTTTACGAGCGTATTTTTTTTTTTTTTTTTTTTTTTTTTTTTTTTTTTTTTTTTTTTTTTTTTTTTTTTTTTTTTTTTTTTTTTTTTTTTTTTTTTTTTTTTTTTTTTTTGAGTTACAAGTGTAATTCTCGTACAGGGATTTCCCATATGACTCGTTGAATTTTTGGAAACAAATGAACGAAACAAATGCTAAACGAAGATGAATGTTCTGCATTCGAAACTAGTATTCCAATAAAATAATCGAGGGGTCACCTGTGGTGTAGTGGTTAGCATAGTAACCTACTAAACCCAAGATCGCGGGTTCGCAGCCCGGCAGATGACCTTAGGATTTTTTAAAAGGGAGTAAAAAATCCTTAGCTATGCCGTCCTTCGGAAGGGACGTAAAATGGGGGTCCCGAGCCTGTGCGATGTCAGGTACTCGTTAAAGATCCCTATCCTAATTATACCTGGATTGGCAAAATTTAGGACTCCCTCCGTAGCATCGTCCTATTAGCCATAGCAGCATAAAGTGACGTTAAAGGAAATAAACAAACAAACAATAAAATAATCGCAATAGAAGTGGCCATTAATTCAGCTCCTAATGTAAATTATGACAAAACTTTTCTTAAATGGTTATCCACCAGTAACATTGTAAGTAGTTTCATATTCCTCTATATTATTATTCTAACACATGTTATATACTTATATTGTAGATAACTTAATGTTTTGAAATAGCTTGTATAACCTGTTTTTTCAATGTAGGGCATGATTATGAGAACAATATAGTCTCGAAACGTCGACAAAATAGTTGTTTTTATCTATTGACTGAACCTCTAGAACCTTGCCAAACATTTAATAGTAACAGACTAGAAATTTATCCATATACATACTTAATCATTAAATTAATTATTTATTAATATTTTAGAGGTGGGTTTTTTTGTTTTTTTTTAATATTTATTGAACAAAAAAGGAAACATGAAGGCTTGAGTTTTTATCTTAACCGTTGAACGCTACGGTTCAGGAATGAAGAGAAGAAGGCAAACTCCTGGACCCTAAGTTCCTTTCCTTATCTCGCAACTTCTTCCCCAGAAATCTCATCTTCCATCTCTATTCAATTTCTTTTCTTTTTTTTTTTTTTTTGTAAAAGCGGCAGCAGCTTGGAACAACGGATACCAAGTTGAATGCGCTAGATTGTATGAATAAAGGTTTACTTTGTATATATAAGGTTATGTAGAAGCATAATTGTTATTTCAAGTTGGATAAGATTTTCATATGATTTTGTTAAACTTCCATGATTCACTGACAACTGAAAAAAAAAATCAATAACACTCACGGGGAGACCATAGATCGTGGATAAGTATTAAAGAGATCAATTTACTTAAATTAATTATTAAATCAAATTAACATTGATTGATGATTGTTCGAAATGAACAAAGTCGGGAAAAAATATAAGTTTCAAACATGACTTTTTTTCATTTAAACCAATGTAACTCCTAAACGGTATATTTTAACGACAAATTTTATATTAAAAAAATATTTTCAATTAAATTTCTAAACGGGAAACTGCCGATTCAAATCAACTTCTGGTGACAAACCTTGGACTAGAAACAAAAATTATTTGCCTGGTAATACACCCAAGACCTTTTACTATTCAACTATTAATCTATTTCATATTTTATATCTGACAAGGGGACGTTTGGACTTGTAACTCACAGATTTGAATGCCGATTTTTGTGTGGGTAGTAGTACAATTTTCCTCACCTATTTTATATAAATAAGACGTTTTAAAATAATCTATTTCTATTATTATATTAGTTTTCACACAATAAATTTCACATAAGACCATTCTTCCTGTCCAACAGTATCCTTCAATGATATTCCACTAATCCCTGTCGAACAGATCCGCTACCTAGGACTCCACTTGGACAAACGTCTTACTTGGAATCCACATACAAGACTAAAACGACAAGAAACTGCTAGTCGTTACAGACTACTTCATCATTCAATAGACAATCGTCCCAATTTTTAGCAAAAGACTTATTTACATGACTGTGATTAAACCTATTTGGACGTACGGAGTTGAGCTTTTGGGCTCTACTAAACCATCTAATTCATCTCGTATCCAATCCTTACAATCCAAAATCCTTCGAAAAATCCTAAATGCCCCTTACTTTGTCACCAATAAGCTTATCCATTCAGACCTTAAATGTTCCATATGTTGCTGAGTTAGCTCAAAACCAGATACCTATCCTTCCATAGTAAGCTCCATAACCACTCCAATCCACTAGTCTCCCAACTTGCTTCCTCCTCCATCCCTGATAATCCTCTGAGGCGCCTGAAAAGAAGATGGCCTAGAGACCTTTTAGAGTAGATTTTATTGAAGTGCTACTAGTGAGTAGTTCTTCACAAGTTAGTTACATGCCATTGTATTCACTGTCAACACATTTACTTCTTGTATATTATTCTGTACAGTTGTAAATATTAATAAATGAAAAAAAAAAAAAAAAAAAAAAAAAAAAAAAAAAAAAACATAAGACCATTTAAAAAAATATACATATTTTTTAATCAAAACCTGATATTAATTTTAGATTATTCATTAATCTTATGATTTCAATTCAATTTGAAATTAGAATATGGGCGAGAAAATTTTTTTAACCAAAAACTGATATTATTTTCAGATTCCTCATCTCAAAAAAAACATGTAGAAACTAAATTTTGTCGAAATCAAAAAAAATTTTTTTAACTAAAAATTTTGTAGGATTAGAAGGCAAGGTCAATTTCTGAAAAAAATGTAAATAATTTGCGCTCATCTCACACATTTCGCCACCGATTAAGACCAAATTTTAAGGTCATCAAGAAGGCTTAAAACTGCATAGTTTAGCCCAAATCCGGAGGTTGCAGGATTTTCCCTTATTGAGATATCTCAAGTTATAGCTGACCTCGGATTTTTTCTTTTACATCAGCTTTTGTCCACTAAAATCTGGAGTAAATCCAATGTTGTATGCATGGATAGAAATCAGAATGTATGCTGATTCTTGTAATGCTATTACTATTGTAATCGGTTGAACTCAGCACTTGTTATGGCCTTTTATCGAGATTTGAGGTCAGTTGTTCATGAAAAAAAGTTTCTACTGATTTACAGCGGATTTCCTTGGAATTTTGTCATTTTTTTTTTTTTTTTTTTTTGTTATTTTTGAGCACTCTAAACCCGGTAGTGTCTTGAGCATAACGAAAGTATTTTTATATCAAATAACATACAAAACTGCAATTAAACGTGAAAGAATCATTTCTCTATCTTGACTGAGAGCTGAGAAAAAAATAAAACTTGATTTATATGTATATATATTTTTTCTCGGCTCCTAATGCCCATTGGCAGCTATAACTCTAGTTTTGCACTATTATCGGTCCCAATTACCCACACACAAATCGGCATTCAAATCTGTGAGTTACAACTCCAAACGTCCCCTTGTGAGTTCATTTTAAAATCTATGAAGGTTGAAGAATATGATCAGGAATGCAGACACGTTTATAAAATACACATCCAACTTAAAAAAATATATATTTGTAAGGAGCGCCGAAGTTTCATATAGTAAATAAAAAAAGTAACAAACAAGTCAAATATATAATCTGACTTTCCGTAGACAATATTTCCTTGGAACATTCTTTTACCAAATTATCAATACTCGGTTTATGTTCTTGCACTTATGAAATCGGATCCAGATACAGTTCTTATATGATTCAATTATACAGTTCTTAAGATAAATTTATTTTCTCTGAATATAACATTAGGTACCTCTATTGTACATACAACTTCAATAAAATTCAAAAATTGTACCAAAAGATTTTATTTTTCTTCCTTTCTGTATATTAAACTATCTTCTTTATGTATATTATCATTATTTTGTTAATATTTTTAACAAATATGTAACTGTTTCTATTTCTGTACTTATTTGTTATTCTTAAGGGAGTTTGTCCCAGAGTAAAATTATTTTTATATTTATTCTGTTCCATAAATCTAGATCTAAGTTCATTTTAAAATCTATGAAGGTTGCAGAATATGGTCAGAACTGCAGTCAGGTTTATTATAAAATACACATCCACGTTACAAAAAAAAAAAAAAAATTTATATAAGGAGTGTTGACGTTTCAACCTGCCCTGCAGGTCTTCTCCAGGGCTAAAAATAACAAAAAAAAAATTTTTTAGTGACCAAAATGATACAATAATCAGCAAACAAAGTCTAATTATTGTTTCACGTTAAATGTGTAATTTATAAACCTGACAGGATCCTAGACCATATTCTTCAACCGTTATATCATACTGAACCTAACTATTTCCATTCTGTAATTATATATTGTTAGTAATACGCAAATTTTAATTCGCCCTTCAAAAGCATAATAAACATTTCAAGTGTTACTCAAATCATTCGCTTAGTTTGATTTAATTAAGTAAATCGTCTTCATGAAAAACATTGTGACTTAAAATGTTGAAAATGTAATCTTCCATTAAAAAAAAAATAAAATAAAAGTAAACTCCGAGGGACCTGATTTTCTATGAACTTAAATCAGAAAGAATTATGGTAAATGGTTGTACCAATAGACCTCCCCTTTTTTTTTTCTTTTTTTTTCATTTCACTAACAATGGCTTCACTTGGTTTTTCAGTTGGACAGCCCCAATTTTCACAATGAAATATTCAATCTTTTTTACTGGAGATTTATCTTTTAAGAATGACGTTGATTGAGCGTTGAAGAAATTTTGTATTAAAAGTCTTATACTTTGATTCTTTCTGTACAAAATATGAAAATGATGTTTCTTAATAATACGCGTTTCTTTTTTTTATTTATAACAACTATTTAAGTAGAATATGTCAATATCCAAAATGGACTGAATCTTTTGTAGTACTATCTTAAAGGAACTCGAATATTACGTTATTTTTATTAGTTCCCGCAAACTTCTTTTTTTCTTTTTTTTTTTTTCATTTATTGCAAAAAATCGTAAATAAAATATATATATATAGAATAGAATAGAATAGAATAGAAAGAAAACTTTATTCTGGGACAAAGTCCCTTAAGAATAACATTAAATAATACAAAGTAAGATCATAACTGGCCGAGAGGCTGTTAAAAATAAAATAACATAAGTAAATTTAAATACAAATATGTATGAAAAAAAAATACAGAGAAAAACTAGAAAAAGAAAAAAACTATTATTAAAAGAGAGTAAAAAAATATATATACAAAATAGAGGTTAATATTGTAAACAAAACTGTAGAAGAGAAAACAAACAAACAGAAACTTAAAGAAAAATAAAAGATAGAAAATCAAAAATTCCAAAGAGTAGAGGATCGGACAAGAAAGGAACGTTGGAATGCAGTGCTTCTGTGGGATGGAGTATAGAGATCGGAAAGACGAGATCTTGTATGCAGTGATTTGATAGCGGACTTGAATTTCAGGTTACTGTAAATAAAGGGAGGGTGACGAGTGTTGTGTTGATAACTTGGAATAGGTAAGTGCCTAGGAAGTATTTTCTGCCGAAGGAGGGGGAAAAGCCAATTTAAATCAGTGTAGAGATGCGAAACATGGGAACGTCTTGAAGTTCCGAAGACAAACCTAATGAAGCAATTCATGATGCGTTTTAATCTGTCTTCAAGAACCGTCTAGAGCCCGCCATTTATCACGCAACCATAGTCAAATTGGGGGAAGATAAGGGAGGATACTAGAAGTTTGCGTGTGGGTAGGGGAAGGAGGTGACGGGAGCGGTGAAATAGTTTTAGGATACCGATTGACCTTCGGGAGATTTGTGCAATATGGGATTTCCTGGAGAGGGTTTGATCAATGGTTAGGCCTAAATTTTTAACAGAGGAATGGAAAGTTATTGTATGTCCATTAAAAAATAATGTGGGAAAGTTGGCATTTGAATGGAGAAGGGAATGTGATCCTATGGCAATTGCTTGAGTTTTAGCTGCGTTTAACGTTAATGTGTTCAGATTTAAATTTTTAACCTATTGCTAATATTTTTTAACTTATTGCTTACAAGATGTTTAGGAACTCAATCAAAACTCCAGGTTGACTAGTATCATTAATCAAAAGTCAATTTTTTAAAATCTTTTATAGTTTCTGTGAATTGTATAATTGTCTATTAATTAAATATACAATGTTTCTTAATGAATATATAACAAATAATATAGGCAAACAAAAAAGGAATAATAATATGTTTTGCCTCTGATTTTTAAGTGTTGGTGATTTTGAACCGCTCTTGCTCTGTTGGTGTTACACGAATCAAAAATTTGCTGGATTTGCAAGGTCAGAAATCAAATAGAAAAAATTTTTTGTTATATAATATTTGATGGTAGGACCTACCGTTTGGGGGCTGTATTGGTTTGAACGAATAAAGTCACGTTTGAAAACTCCCATATTCTCTCAAATTTGTTTATTTTGAATAATCATTAATTTAATCCAGTTATTCATCCTTTTAATTCTAAAATTTAATTGGGAAAAGCACTTGATTATAGATAGACATTTCTTCATTTCAGGGTTTGAAATCGATAATTATTTTTTCCAAAAAATCATATAATAATTATTATATTTGATTTTTAATTTAGAAATCGTTCCTGATTTATAAATAAAAATTTCAATTTATCTTTTATGTTTATTGATTTGATTAAAAATTATGATCACTCAATGAGTGATACGGTATTGCATAAATAATAATGATTAAATTACGATCAAAAAATTGTTGATCAGAAAATAAAAATCACCTTTTACACACAAATTTATTAATATGCTTGTTTACAAAATACTCATTATACATCTCGGAGATAATTAAAAAAATTTAACTTTCTGATTTAGAATGGAATTACTCAAAAATTATTATTATTGTTAATTGTAAAAATTTTGTTCAAAAATAATGATAAGAATTTGATTTTTATCACTTATGATCAAAAATACAAATCAATAAAATTCTTGATCAGATTTGGTTTTTATTATTATTTTCTTAAATTATCGATTTCAAACCCTGTTTTTTTTTTCCAGTCAAGAAGAATCAAGAATCAAATCTTTTTTTATTTTACATAGACAATGTATTAGTAATTACAGCAAAAAAAAAAAAAAAAAAAAAAAAAAAAAAAAAAAAAAAAAAAAAAAAAAAAAAAAAAAAAAAAAAAAAAAAAAAAAAAAAAAAAAAAAAAAGGACGTTGATATATCAGTGAATAACGAAGTTATAAGGCATAAATGTTTGGTTTTGGGCATTTTTTTCAAAAATTTTCATTTAAAAAAAAGCATTAAAAACCCGTAAGACTTTGTATATAGGTAATTGACCTTAAATAGGTTCAAAATGAACCTCCCTACCCGAGACACTTCTTTGGCCAACGATCTTCTGAACACCCTGTATAGTGTTTTTTACATCTAATTTTACATTTTAGTTTATTTAAGTTTCTTTACATACAATTAATTCAAACATTTAATTTTATATATCACATCTTTTATATCCATATGATCTATTTCATTTTTATTATGTGTTGCTATGTTTGTTATTATATGTACACAAGAAAACTGTAGTACCCCAGCCAAAATATATGTGAATGTCAACTAATAATTTTAAATCTTTATCTTTCGTTTTTTTTTTTTTTTCATAAACCGAAAAATCGATTAGAAAATGCCTTCCTCACTGCTAGCGATGATGTAATATGGTGGTTTATTTATATTTTATAGAGTTATCGCCTATTGGGCTATCAATCAAGTTAGGGGTCGTTGGCGACTCAATACGGTTTGATTGAAAGCCTCAGGTCCCAAGTATTCTGTTCTAATTTCACGTAAGATGGAGCAGGGAAACTTTAACTGAATCAAAAAGTTAAGTGGAGGAGCTTTTAGTCCATCAAGGGTTCAAGGGTTTTACCCCCGGCTCCTAGTAGACAATATTCCCTCCTTTTAAAGCAAAATCAATTATAACTTTACTGTCATTACTGATCTAGTTAAGGGGCATAGTGGGGGAATACAGAATGTCGATAATAGGAAGAAAAAACACCGCTAAGATATTAACAAAATAATATCATTATTAGAATTAAAGAAATCTAATTTAATACGATTTCCAGCAAAATGCATTTAATCATACTTTACAACATACCAGACTTAAAAGACAAGAAACTGCTCGTCGTTTCCTACAAGCTTTTAAAGCTCCCAATCAATTACTAAAGACTTATTAACATGACAGTAATTATGTTTGTTTATTTCCTTTAACGTCACTTTATGCTGCTATGGCTAATCGGACGATACTACAGCGGGAGTCCTAAATTTTGCCTATCCAGGTATAATTAGGATAGGGATCTTTAACGAGTACCTGACACCGCACAGGCTCGGGACCCACATTTTACGTCCCTTCCTAAGGAAGTCATAGCTAAGGATTTTTTACTCCCTTTAAAAAATCCTAAGGTCATCTGCCGGACTGCGAACCCACGATCTTGGGTTTAGTAGGTTGCTATGCTAACCACTACGCCACAGGCGACCCCTACATGACAGTAATAAAACCCATTTGTACATTCGGAGTTGAGCATTGTGGCTCCAAAACATCTGATTCATCTCGTATTCAATCCTTGCAATACAAAGTCCTTGATGCTCCTTGCTATGTCACAAATAAATTTATCCACAAAGATCTTGTTTATTGTTTATTTGTTTATTTCGTTTAACGTCACTTTTATGCTGCTATGGCTAATCGGACGATACTACAGCGGGAGTCCTAAATTTTGTCTATCCAGGTATAATTAGGATAGGGATCTTTAACGAGTACTTGACATCGCACAGGCTCGGGACCCCCATTTTACGTCCCTTTCGAAGGACAGCATAGCTAAGGATTTTTTACTCCCTTTAAAAAATCCTAAGGTCATCTGCCGGACTGCGAACCCACGATCTTGGGTTTAGTAGGTTGCTATGCTAACCACTACGCCACAGGCGACCCCTACATGACAGTAATTAAACCCATTTGTACATTCGGAGTTGAGCATTGTGGCTCCAAAACATCTGATTCATCTCGTATTCAATCCTTGCAATACAAAGTCCTTGATGCTCCTTGCTATGTCACAAATAAATTTATCCACAAAGATCTTGTTTATTGTTTATTTCTTTATTTCGTTTAACGTCACTTTTATGCTGCTATGGCTAATCGGACGATGCTACGGTGGGAGTCCTAAATTTTGCCTATACAGGTATAATTAGGATAGGGATCTTTAACGAGTACCTGACATCGCACAGGCTCGGGACCCCCATTTTTACGTCCCTTCCGAAGGACGGCATAGCTAAGGATTACTCCCTTTAAAATATCCTAAGGTCATCTGCCCGGCTGCGAACCCGCGATCTTGGGTTTAGTTGCTATGCTAACCACTACACCACAGGTGACCCCCTCAAAGATCTTAATGTTCCGTATGTTGCTGATTTAGCCAAATTCTGATACGCATCCTTTCATAGTAAACTCTATATCTACTCGAATCCACTAATCCTAGTGTATAGAGGACCCGACTTTATTAAAAATGAAAGCTGAAGCAACATCCATCTTTTTGTAACAAACAATTTTCTATAATGAAATAATGAATCGGAAAATAAGATCAATATAAATATATTAAAAAAATATATAATGAGAGGGCTTTATTTTTCAAACCTGAAACCAAGAAACGCTTATTAGAAATTTTTTTTTAGTAAATACATTCCAGACTTAAAAGTCTACAAACTACTTGTCGTTTCCAACTGCCCCAACCTTTACTAGACAAGTGTCCAAAGCTCCCAACAAATTAAGAAAAGACTTATTTATATGAGAGTAATTAGACCATTTGGTAATACGCTGTAGAGATTTCGAGCTCCACTAAACCTTCCAATTCTTATCGTATCCAATCGTTACAATACAAACTCCTTGGTAAGATCTTCAATGCTCCTTATCATACGCATCCTTTCATAGTAATCTCCATACCCAGTGGAATCCACTAGTCTTCCAACCTGCCTCACACTCAATACCCAATAATACTCCAAAGCGAAGAAAATGGCCAAGAGACCTTCTAATGTAAAACTTTTATTGAAGTGCTACTAGTGAGTAGTTCTTTAGAATTAGGATTGATGAATTAATTGCCACTTCTATTGGAATTGTTTTATTAGAATACTAGTTTCGAATCCTAAACATTTATCTTCAGTTCTAAAACGTACAAAATGTTCGACACATCAGCACAATGTTACATAGATCCTTTATACTAATGTTTTCAAAAATTCAAAATGAGAAATCAAAATATCGGTACTCACCTGAGGAGATCTAATAGATATCTGAAATATATCCACAGTGGAAGCTAAATACATAGGAAAAACTGGTCAATCCATAAATCAAGGAGTAAAAGAACGTATAAGATCATCTTATTTTATTATAATAATAAGACCCAAAATTCCAACTTTGTTGTCCATTTGAATAAAAATAACCATAAATTCAATAAAAGCTTTAATATAAATTCAATTAAGACTCGGTAGTAAAAATAATACAAGTAGAAAATAGCCTAAAATTAAATATTTATGAATCATTAATGATAAATTCGTTTCCAAATGCCCCATTTTAAATTTGTATCCAATGGGGACGGAAAAATCCAATGAGTCATAGGCGAAATTCCATGGTAAACCCCAAAATTTTAACCTAGCTGTCCCCTTCCTCTTGCTACGATGAATATATTTCAGATATCTGTTAGATCTCTTCAGGTGAGTACCAATATTTTATATCTTGTCTTACATTGTTAAAACTTAAGTATATATAATCCATGTAACATAGTGCTGATGTGTTGAAAACTGAAGATGAATGTTTAGCATTCGAAACTAGTTTTCTAATCCCAATAGAAATGGCAATTAATTCATCAATCCTAATTTTATTGATCCTTCTATACCATCATGGGTACCTCAAATTCTTTACATGTTATTGACACTCCATTGTAATCGTTTTCCTCAAATTTAAATGTTTCTTCTTTACATCTCGTAATCTACAATTTTCGGTAATCTTCTCTGGTCCTAATCATTCAATCGATCAATATAATATTATTTACATATTTATAATAAAAAATTTTATTTAATTATACTTTTTTTTTTACATTAAGCTAATATTGTTTTATGTGATATAATTATATAATGCGTGTTAATTAGTGATGAGTTGAGAATGCTTTTCTGAGACGTGACAATTTAAGATAATTTATTTCAGGAAGCCGTTTAGAATCGACACAACAAATGTATACGGTTGGAGAATCGAACCGACAGGAGGGTCCCGATGATGGAAGGTAAATAATAGAACGGATATGAGGAGCGAGGAAGGTGCGCCCTCGAAGCGTTAATATCAACTCCCTGCCTCTCCTAAGGTGGGGGAGGGGCTGCTACAGGGGAATTGTCACTTTTTATTATCACTATTGAAATATTCAGTATCTTGTTTATTTTTTCTTTCTCTCCTTCCTCGGCGTATCTGGGGAGTATATAAGAGAAATAATATTTATAAAAAAAAAATTATCCTAAGTTGTAAACATAGTTACATCTACAATCTAGTCATTTCCATGTATTTATTAAATTAAGGGCAGTATGATAGAACCCCCATTATCCGGGACTTTATTAACGGGGGTTCCGATGGGTCGATTTTTTAACATAATTTTTACTCCATTTTAGGGATGTGTAGATTCCAATTGTCGAAAATCGATGTTCCAAACTCGATTCCTAGGGACTGATCGCTACTGTTAGAGAATGTTTTGTAATAGATAATGTTCTACTTATTATAAATACATCGATTATTTTCCCTAACCATAAACAAAATGTGAGATAATTTTAAACTATTACATACTTGCATACCCCGTCGCCGCTCTCATACATAAAGAACTTAAGATTATTTTAACTAATAACTGAATTTTATTTGTTTATCGATGAAAATCTTGTATTGAAGAGTGGTCATCTGTGGTGTAGTGGTTAGCATAGCAACCTACTAAACCCAAGATCGCGGGTTCGCAGCCCGGCAGATGACCTTAGGATTTTTTAAAGGGAGTAAAAAATCCTTAGCTATGCCGTCCTTCGGAAGGGACGTAAAATGGAGGTCCCGAGCCTGTGCGATGTCAGGTACTCGTTAAAGATCCCTATCCTAATTATACCTGGATAGGCAAAGTTTAGGACTCCCACCGTAGCATCCTCCGATTAGCCATAGCAGAATTAAGTGGCTTTAAACGAAATAAACAAACAATCTTGTATTGAAGTTTGGAATTAACCATTATTGGTCAATAATATTTTCACACATGGCAGTAATTTTTAACCCAGTTAAAATTGCATTGATTAGGTGTTTGAAGAGTACTTTGAAACATCCAATTCGCCAGAAATAATTGTATTATTCCATCTGTTTGGATTTTAATTTCTAGCCATAAAAGTATATGACAGTTTGGCAAACCTCGTTCTGGCACTGAAATAGGAATTGAAAATAAGTAAATTTTATCCATGGAGTTATAGTTAGTGGAGGGGGCTTGCCTCTCAATCGCCAGGGCATTAACTGACTGACTAGAGGCAGCCGTTTTGGTATGAACCATATAGTATATTAAAAAAATAATTTTCCATAAAAAAAAAAAAAAAAATAAGTCACTTGGACTATAATATAATAATAAAAATGTATGATAAACAAATATAATGATGTCCTGCTTTCACAACACAAAAGAAAAGAAAAAAAAAACAGATTACAAAACTCGTTTTTTTTGTTTTTTTAATTACAATTTGTTATGGAACTTTTTTATTAGTTAACTTATTTATGAATAATAAAATAGTTTAAAACTTATTGGGAAAAACATTTCGAAATTGAGTCAAGGTTTATAAGTTTGCTTTAAAATGATTTCATCTCTAAAGTTCTGCATTAAAATCGTTTAGGGATATTATATCGTTTAGTGTTTTGGTATTAAATCGTTTTAAACAGATATTAAACATATTAAATCGTATTAAACAGATATTAAATCGTTTAGTGTTTTGGTCTCGCCCCTCACGGAAGAATACACGGGAAGGGCCTCTCCTTATGTTTAAAATCCATGATTTTATCATACATTTCTAGCTCTATAAACTCCTTACCTTTGTAACCTCTCTCGAATGGTTCTCGCCCCCTATCGGTCGATTTTCAAACTTCACTGCGCACCATATATTGATCGCTTTTTTGTAACAATTTCACTGCAAATCTGTAAATTTTATTATTTATAAACCACCCTTAAACTATGAATATGACGTTAAAATTCGGTACAGATTGCTTCAGTTTTTTTCGCGTTTAGTGATCACTAACGAAAAATGGCTCGTCCGTTTATATAATAGTATAGATTATAATTTTCATTTTCGTGGAACACTTGAAATCAATCTGGCCCGTATGCCTGTTGTCTCCTTTTAATGCGATCTAACGAAAGTCACAAAAAAAAAAAAATTAACCATTTTTTTTGTGATTGTAAAAATTGTCCACTAAATCGTGAATTGGTATAGTAACTGTTCGTAATATTTTGAAGAAGAAAGAAGGCATTTCCGACTTCGTAACGTCCACTAAACCATCCGATTCATAACCTATCCTAACTACATTTGGGTCATTTTCGCATATCTTATCTTTCTATTAATTGCCATAATTGGAAGTTAATGGCGATATTTAGTTGAAGATACAAACAGTAACCAAAATGAATGCATGTTTTTAACTGACCATAATGTAAGAAATTTGGGAGGCGCGTTAGCTTAGTGGGTAAGGCATTTGACTACCAAGCTCTCGGTCCCGAGTTCGAGTCCGACTGTAGGCAGAAAAATTAATTTCAGTTATTTAGGTTTTGGCTTGACATCGAGGTTGGGAGACCCTCTTTGGGTACATCCAACCTCTACTAAGTGGGTACCCGTAATTGGGGGAAAACCTAGCGGTTGAGCGTAATTTAGGCAAAATCACCTTCTTTCACAACCGTTGGTCCTGTAACAGTACATCCTTACCTAATAAGTACTGAACCCAAGACCCTTCATGAATTGTTAGTGGTACAGGTTTTATTTTTTTTGTAAGAAAATGACATCTAATGTATGTATTTAGCTGGCTTTCTATTATTGTTCCAGTTTACTCTAGAACCTGTTGCCTGATTTTTTTTTTTGGGAGGGGGGAGTTCCAAGACTTCCATTGAAGGCCAATACTGGCTTGGGTGGGATGTTCAAGATTCATTTCTTGGATCCGCCACGAAATAAATTTTAACCCGCCCAGGTGGGATTCGAACCCACGACCATCTGGTTACGAGCGTGATGAGATACTCGCCCCAACCCACTCGGCCATCGAGTCTCCCCCCAAGTCAACATATTTGATTTCATTTCTTTAACTTTTAATATGTGTATGAAACGGCTGATGTTTGAAATTTTTAGTGTGTTTTAGAACTGATGTTTAACATTTGAAACTGGTCTTGATACGAAAACAAATCCAACAGACGTGGCAAACAATTCATCTATCCTAGTTATCAATAGGCAATTGTTCAAGGGCATTTCTAAAAAATGGAGTTAACTCATTGCATCGAACGAAAAAATGCTCGTAACGCATCGACAATTATGGCATTGTTCGTCGTTTCCCATGGAATAAATTTGAAATGTGCATACTGTAGTCATAAGGTGATCCAGCACTAAGGTAAATTTGACTTACAATTAGTAATTTTCAGGATATTGGTTGCACAAAACTATATGTTTTTTATTATTAGTTTACAATTGCAATTAATAATTAATAATTATAATTACCAGACAGTTATATCGCACATATTTCCTTGAAGCATTGGTTCAAAATTCAGCTCGCAGTAACTGAATGTTTCAAGTTTATTTTGAAATTCTCAGAAACTTTCATCTCCCTAAAAGTATTCCATTGAAATTCACTCGTGAAAAACACGCAATGCAGTTCCGTGAATTGCCGGGCTTAAAATAAATTGGAATTTAAATATTTGAGCGTCAAAGGGACTCCAAGTCATATGCGTTAAATGATCTCTGTCGCTTTTCCCTCAAAAGCCTTTATTTATAAATGATTTCAACATATACCGTAGACAATGTTCTACTCATTTATGTACTTGTAATCATTGATTTATTCCGACCTAAAATTCCATTAGAATTTAGAAATAATTGATGAAATTGTTGATGAAATCTCAACTTCAAAATTTTAACCTTCTCGAAAGGGTTAAAAAATCAATATTTTTTTATTTTGATAAAATTTCACATATAAGGGTTTTATGGTGCGTTAAATCGAGATTTGAGGTCAGTTGTTCATCAAAAAAAGTTTCCATTGATTTACAGCGGAGTTCCTTGGAATTTTGTCATTTTTTTTTTGAGTTTTTGAGCACCCTAAAGCAGGGTAATGTTTTGAGCATAACGAAAGTATTTTTATATCAAATAGCATATATAACTGCAACTAAAAGTGAAAGAATCATTTCTCTATCTTGACTGAGAGCTGGGAAAAAAAAAAAAATAAAACGTGATTTTCATATTTTATATTTTTTCTCGGCTCCTAATGCTCATTGGCGAGTATAACTCTAGTTTTGCACTATTATAGGTCCCTACTACCCACACAAAAATCGGCATGCAAATCTGTGAGTTACAACTCCGAACGTCCCCTTGTTAGAATAACCTTATTTCCAATAGAGATTATGAAAATCCTACCTGTTAGACCAACGTAACTTTTTTTATTCAAATCAATATAGCTCCGAAAGGTTAGTTCCTAACGACAAATGTTATTCAATAACAAATATTATCCATTAGATTTATAATAAAAAACTGCCTGGAAATCATCGATCCTAGAAACACCAACAGATGTTACGTTTTTAAGGTTTAAAAAAAACCTTATCTAGGTTGCTATGACAATTCTTTACAATCTAGGTTACCGTGGTGACGCATATGTACAGTTTCATTTGATATATCGCCATCCCAGAATTATGTTGTGATATATCCTAAAACCCTTGTTTTGGGAAATGAGATTTGAAGTTTATTTCTTAAAGCAATTTTTTATTTTGGGATAATATGTAAATGCATTTGCAGTTAAATATTCCCAGTATATCAGGTATTATTTTACTACATCAAACTTACATTCTCACTGCATTGATTTAAAACTAAAACGATTTTTTCATTTGGATATAGAACAAAAATGGCTATTTTTGCATAACCTTTAAGAAATATGGGGATATTGACCATTTTTAGACCAATAAATTGTTCTATATCCCTTTGAACTAATATCTTTTCAATAATTTCATATTGAAAATAAAAGCTCTTTTATTTTATATAGATTTTATTATTACAAAAAAAGTAATAAAGAAGTAAAAAAAAAATAGCAAATGTAAATAAAGTGTAAGTATATAATTTATTTTATCCTTTTCGGTTTTGCCTTCCTTGACTTTGGAGTTGTTTCTTGTTTATTTTATGGATATAGAACAAAATGAACGGTCTATAGAACACTATAATTGCTCAAGCTATCAACAGAACAAGATAATTCTTTAAAGTAGACACCAAATCCGGGTTATAGAACATTAATTTACTGAATACTCGATTATGGGCTATGATAATACTGTTATTTAAATTGATATAGAACAAGAATTTATTTTCTTGATTTTTATATATATAACTCTATATACCCTAAAAATGGGACTTAGAACAAGATAATTCTGGAATGACGATATAAAGCAGCGATAAAACGTAGTTCAGTTTAACGAATATTTGATAATTAATCTACTTAAATGAAAATATAAATCGTTACTAAATCTATATTTCCTCGAAATGTTCTTCTTTTGAAAATAAATCTCTAATGAAGAGGAGTGGAGGGGCGTGAAAGGGGCCTCCGTGGTACCGGAACCGAGCTCATTAAAAGTAATTTTAATTTGCAACTTTTTCTTCATTAAAACGTTTAATTATAGCTTTATTATTTGTTACTATTTGTCTTGGAGCTGTTGCTGTTCCCCAAAAGTTATTATTTCTAATTTCCACCTTAATGAAACTTAAAAACTTCATTTCTTGCCTTTTTTAATGGAAAAAAATAGTTCCGGATTAGTATTATATTATGTAGCTATTTCAAAATTACACTCTAATTTATTCATTAAAGTAAGCAAGAAAGCGGTCAATATTTATGTAATTATAAAAAAAATTGGTCTATTAAATAATAATTTATATCTTAAATAATGAGTTTGAAAATATGGTAAAAATTATATATATATATATATATATATATATATATATATATATATATATATAAGAACCTGTATATGTATATATATATATATATATATATATATATATATATATATATATATATATATATATATATATATATATACAGGTTCTTGAGGTTCAGTCGATAAATAAAAACAACTATTTTGGCTTCGTTTCGAGACTATATTGGTCTCATAATCATGCCCTACAGAGAAAAAAACATGTTACAATAAAATTATATAAGTTATACAAGTTATTTCAAAATATAAAGTTAGCTACAATATAAGTATATAACAACATGTGTTAGAATAATAGAAATATATTTAATTACAGAATATAGAGGAGTATGAAACTACTTGAAACAATGTTACTGCTGGATACGGTATAGACTAACTGTATATTAATGTAAATATATATTAACCGAGTATATATATATAATATACATCTACAAATCATTTATCCATTTATAAGTATATTACACCTAACTGCTTTATATACCTGCCTCTTTGGGAATACCACCAGTAGGGAATCCCCTACAAAGCTTGTTACTATTTTTCGAAAATTCCCCAGGTAAGTTGTATACCTGGTGTATGTATGAATTGTTAGAATTTAGTTAGTCGATACCATATTCACCAGTGACATTGTTTCAGTAGTTTCATACTCCTCAATATTCGGTAATTATATATGTTTTTATTATTCTAACACATGTTGTTATATACTTATATTGTAGCTATCTTTATGTTTTGAAATAACTTGTATAACTTATATAATTTTATTGTAACATGTTTTTTCACTGTAGAGCATGATTATGAGAAGAATATAGTCTCGTCGCCAAAATAGTTGTTTTTATTTACTGACTGAACCTCTAGAACCTTACCAAATATTTCATAGTAACGGTATATTTTTACGCCAATTATTTCTAATAAATCGAAATAGGAAATATAGTACGTAAAATAAGGTATTAAAGTTTAGAATGAAAGATTGAGATTTTTATTTTTATATTGTTATTAATATTTTTTCTAAAGTAGAAAAAAGATAAAACAATGTTCATGGCTGGCACAATAATGTTAATTATTATAAGATAAGATTTATATACTATATATATATATATATATATATATATATATATATATATATATATATATGTGTGTGTGTGTGTGTTTAGTAAGGTTCTTGAGGTTCAGTCAATAAATAAAAAAACAACTATTTTGGCGACGTTTCGAGACTATATTGTTCTCATAATCATGCCCTACAGTGAAAAAAACAGGTTACAATAAAAATATATAAGTTATACAAGTTATTTCAAAACATAAAGTTAGCTACAGTACAAGTATATAACAACATGTGTTAGAATAATAAAAATATATATAATTACAGAATATAAAGGAGTATGAAGCTACTTACAATGTTACTAGTGGATATGGAATAGACTAATAATTCTAGTACACAACTAACCTAGGGAAATTTTGAACAGACAGTTACAAAGGTTGTGGGGAAATCCTTTGATCTTAAAAATTAAGTTAAAAGGACTGGCTAGGTATTCCCAAAGATGCAGGTACAAAAATGTAATGTAACAGTGTAATATACTAATAATGGAAGAATGATTTATATTATGTATATAAATGTAAATGTTTATTATTGGTCTAAATGTATTAAGTTGGAATAACAGGTGTTAAGATTTAGAACGTCTGATTTTTCAGACAGACCTGAAAAAACAGGTTACAATAAAAATATATAAGTTATACAAGTTATTTCAAAACATAAAGTTCGCTACAGTACAAGTATTTTTAAAATACTTTTTAAAATAAACAAAAAATCAGACGTTCTAAATCTTAACACCTGTTATTCCAACTTAATACATTTAGACCAATAATAAACATTTACATTTATATACATAATATAAATCATTCTTCCATTATTAGTATATTACACTGTTACATTACATTTTTGTACCTGCATCTTTGGGAATACCTAGCCAGTCCTTTTAACTTAATTTTTAAGATCAAAGGATTTCCCCACAACCTTTGTAACTGTCTGTTCAAACTTCCCCTAGGTAAGTTGTGTACTAGAATTGTTAGTCTATTCCATATCCACTAGTAACATTGTAAGTAGCTTCATACTCCTTTATATTCTGTAATTATATATATTTTTATTATTCTAACACATGTTGTTATATACTTGTACTGTAGCTAACTTTATGTTTTGAAATAACTTGTATAACTTATATAATTTTATTGTAACATGTTTTTTCACTATAGAGCATGATTATGAGAACAATATAGTCTCGTCGCCAAAATAGTTGTTTTTATTTACTGACTGAACCTCTAGAACCTTACCAAATATTTCATAGTAACGGTCAAGAAATGTATCCATATATATATATATATATATATATATATATATATATATATATATATATATATATATATTTAGTGGAACCTCGATATAGCGAATTCCTTGATAAATCGAAGTTTTTCTATTCCCCTTGAATCTGGCTACCATTCCTATGTGATTTTTATCTCTACAAAACGAAGTTTGTATTATGAAACCTCTATAAATTGAAGTCGATTTGTTAAATAAGTAGAGTTTAGACTGATCAAAGATTTTTTTTTTTTCAGGTTCTCATAATACAATTATGCGATATATTTTGTTTTCTGTTGTTCCACATTTTTTTTTTTTTTTTTTTTTTTTTTTTTTTTTTTTTTTTTTTTTTTTTTTTTTTTTTTTTTTTTTTTTTTTTTTTTTTTTTTTTTTTTTTTTTTTTTTATCTCGAAAATGGTAAAGCGTAAAACCTTTTTCTATGAAGAAAAATTGAAAATTATTCAAGTCGTGAATGCCCGGGTTGGCAGAAAGAGCGATATTGCAAACAAGTTTGGAATAGCAGCGAACACTTTAATCACAATTTTGAAAAATAGGCTGAAGTATGAAAATCAAGCTTTTTCATTATTAAAGAGTTTAAAAGGGCCCGAGTTCCAAGATATCGACTTAGACAAAGTGTCGTTTTCAGGTAGACAAATTACTATCTATTGGCTCTAACCCATTTTGGACAATCACGTCTCAATCTCTAGCAATATTGTGATCTAGGATTGAATAATCACTTCTGTATTTGCAGAGATAGACTTCCTATAGAACCTTGAAGTTGAGAATATCGTGCCCGGACAGAACAGGGCCATGACAATTGGTCAAATTTTACAATTTTTCTACACAAAAAAAATATTTGCTCGTGAAAAGAAAAATTTCACTTTTCGATAAAGTTATACACTACAATTTAAAAAAAATTTCAGATCCAAAATCATAAATGGGGTGCCACAAATGTAATGGACACCACTTCTGCCCCTCTCTATGAGAATGACCCTTGTACATGATGAATCTGTATTGTAATCTAATACTCTATTTACTCAATACTGAAATAGAACAATATCTGGAAAATAAGCAACTCAAGCGCTGGTTGTATTTTTCTAGAAATAAGACGAAACACAGCAGTTGGAGGAGAAGTATTTTAAATTTCATTAAGGCAGAAAGAAGGGGGAAAACAGACACGTAAATAAACGAAGCCGAACAAAGAGAGAACAAAGCGTAATGGTTCCTCAAATATTTATTCTGCTGGCATATCACACCCTTCTGGGGGCTTCCTTCATTCCATCTTCCTTGGAGCAACCATATCATGGCAGCTGTTAGCTTTTTTTTTCTTCTCTTTTTCCCAGTTTTCATTTTCATCATTGCAATTTTTTATTTGTATATTATCCTTATCATTTCTTTTTTTATTTTTATCCATTCAAGCAGGTAATTGACAATCAGCAACTGGGAGAAATGAGGCTTAGAATTCCAAAACCAGCCAAGTCCCATTTCCAGATATTATTTTATTATTTTTTTTTTTTTACAGGATAAATGAAAACGTATTTGAAAATTACACTCTACCTTATTCATTAAAGTAAACAAGAAGAGTGGTAAATAGTAATGTAATTATATTTCTTATACCAACTTTACCAGTAAGAACTTTTTTACTTCATATACCTATATTAGGTATAACCGAAAAATGATTTTACGTACTGTTCCTATCCGAATGTAAATACACTCCCCGTTAAAAGTATTGCAACACCCATAATTCTCCAAATTGACTTTGTTTTAACCTTAATCCATGCTTTGTTTTTATTTATATTAATATTGTTTATTAAATTAGAGACATTAGGGATTAGACACACAATTGTTATTCACTATTATTTTTTTTTTCAAATTCCCTTTCAGTCCCATTTCAGTCCATAACCCAGTTTTTGTCAAACATTTGCTTCAAGTGCCAGAAACGTACGTATGAAATTAAAGTAAATTTAATGTTTTACAACTTTGATTCTGGATTTTTTCTTAAAAACGATCGTGGAAGGCACTATTAGCAAATTTTTAAAAAAAATTGTTTTCTTAAAATTAATTTTTTAACAAATAACAAATACGCTCATATTTGTGTTATGTCATTTTCTCATTTATCTTTCTCATGCTATAACTAGCCTGGAGGTGTCTCAGTAATTTTTTTTTTATTTTTTCCCGACGCCAAATATAGACCATTACATCAGTTTTCCTCTTTTACGGGTGACTGCCCTGCGAAAGTGGTCCTGTTGCCTTTGGACGATTGGTGTTCAGGTTATATCTTCATCTACTGGGTTTTTTTTTTTTTTTCAGAGAAGGTAATCCTCAGGTACATACTGTAACAGGGTGTCTACTAGTCGGGAAATTCGGGAATTTCGGGAATATGTCGGGAATTTCGTGTGGTCGGGAATATGTCGGGAATTTCGTGTGGTCGGGAAAAATTCGGGAATAAGTCGGGAATTTACAGAAAATTTGCGAAAGTCGGGAAAAAGTCGTCGTTAATGCTAAAATTTTCAGAATTTTTCCAGTTTTTGCTCAATATGTGAGTTAAAGAAGCGTCTGATTGGTATAGTCACTCCACATATTTTTAAAGTAAACTAAATTTGCTACAGTTTGAGATCAGGGTGAGCTCTATATAGCCATTGCTTCCCAAGATACAGGGATATTATCATGGAAAAGAGGCCATTTTATTTCAAAAAGTTATTTTTTTTTTCGATATGGTCACTTATTTTGTGAAATACTCCTGAAATACATCATTTGAGACCAGAATGGTACCTGTGGGCCCAACGGTTCTTTCAAATACGGCAGATAACAAAAAACAGTCAAAAGTGGGTTCTGGGGAAAAATACTGTTCTGTCTTTTTATGGTTTATTTATCAATCAAAGTTATTTTTTTTTTTTTTTAATTTGAAATAATTGATTGATGAAAAAAAAAAGAAAATTATTTTCACATCACTTTTCGCTAAACGGTCGGGGCCGGCACTAGGTTTGCTTCTTCTGCACTGAGAAGAATAGTCAGAAACAAATTTATAGAGCATTAAATTAAATTTAATTTTAAAAAGTTCAACATTTTTCAAAGTTATAACTTTTATTTAAATGTTTACAAATCAAACAATAATTACGAAAATATTTACGTGTACTAGGTAATTATAATGAAAAAGGTAATTGTATAATAAAGAAAAATAATCATTTAAAGTTTGTCATCGACACATTAAAGCGATTCAAATTTACAACAAATTTTATTCTATTCATTTTTTTTTCTGCGCAGTCAGTAGTGGGGAAGGGGAAAATACAATATTTAGTTGAAAACTGTAAAACGTCACATTAAACTTACTTTTTAATAATATTACATTAAAATCGGTTCAGCGGTTCGGCCACTACCAACGACTAACACATCGCGAAAACACGTTTCTCGGTACTCTTTTGGCAATAAATCTATAATTATTTGTCTTATGCAAATTTCTTTTTTCTATCTGAAAGCTGGTCAAATTTGCAATGAGACCTCTTGTATGAAATGTGTTTTAAATCCCATGAAATACCCACTCCAGCAAGCTGAGAATCCCATACCGTTGTGAAAAAAACTTTTTTTCAGTACAATCCTCGTAAATAGTTTCGGAGTTATAGCGAGAAATTAATGAAACAAAAGTGAATTTCACAAGAGTATTGGGTTCTCAGCGTGATGGCGTGAGTATATCATGTGGCTTGATCAAAATTTCAAATATCAAGTCTCATAGTAATTTTAACCAGTTTTCTGATGAAAAAAAAAAAAAAGAATATTCTAATCGGACATATTTTTTTGGAGTTATTTTATCCGACAACCTCGTGTAACCTTCTAACCTTTTTCAAACCGAATGGAAAACTCGATATTGATGTGTTTCTTGTGTTTTTTTTTATGTTGTTTAACTGTGGTATGTTAAGTAGCAAAGTATGCATAGATTGATTTGTTTAGATTATTATTGAAACACCATTAAAATATCGATTGGCTAGAATTTCTAAAAAGATTTTTGAAAAAGTCGGGAATTTTTAAAAAAAGTCGGGAATATGTCGGGAATTTTGTTAGCTAAAATTGGTAGACACCATGTGTAAGTGATCTTAAGTGTCAGTTGTATTCCTATTGTGTGCTATGCTATGTTATATGGGGCATTAAAATCTTTATGGATAAGTTTATTTGTAACAAAGTAAGGAGCATTAAGGATTTTTCGAAAGATTTTAGATTGTAAGGATTGGATACAGGAAGAATTAGAAGGTTTAGTTGAGCCCCAAAGCTCAACTCCATATGTCCAAATAGGTCTGATAACTGTCATGTAAATGAGTCTTTTAAAAATATTTAAATTTTTTTTTTTTTTTTGATGTTCCGCTAATCCCCGTTGAACAGATCCGCTACCTAGGACTTCATCTGGACAAACGTCTTACTTGGAATCCACATACAAGACTAAAACGACAAGAAACTGCCCGTCGCTATCGACTACTTCAACATTTACTTGACAAACGCTCCAATCTTCCAATTAATTACAAAAGACTCATTTACATGACAATAATTAGACCAATTTGGACATACGGAGTTGAGCTTTGGGGCTCCACTAAACCATCCAATTCATCTCGTATCCAATCCTTACAATCCAAAATCCTTAGAAAAATCCTAAATGCTCCTTACTTCGTCACAAATAAACTATCCACAAAGATCTTAATATACCTTACGTTTCTGACTTAGCTCAAACCAGATCTCAATCCTTTCACAGCAAACTCCACAACCATTCAAATCCATTAGTATCACAACTTGCCTCTCATTCCATTCCAGATAACCCTCCGAGGCGCCTGAAAAGAAGATGGCCTCGGGATCTTCTAATATAGTGCTTTATCATGTAGAACCTTAATAAGTGCTACCAATGGGTAGTTGCTTTAAATACAAGTGACGTGTCATTTTTATATATTTCATTACATTTACTTGATGTATTTATTTTTTTTGTATATACAGTTGTAAATTTCAATAAATAATTTAAAAAAAAAAAAAAAAAAAAATTTTTTTTGTGTTTGTTGAGACATTTATACAGCGAAAGATTACGTTTCTTGTCGAAGAGTAAATGTAATGATTTCGGACTTGGTGATTTAATCGAACCACTTGTAAATTTAATGATGTATGTGTAGAATTTTTGTTTACAATTATAACAGTTTTGACTGTATATGCAGATATTAGGTTCCTAGAGTACGATGAATGTCGTGCTTATATTTTATATAAAGTAGATATACGAGACTTGATTCTTATCAACTGAACAGTCGGAGAGGAAAAATAGAAAAATTAGATTGTAGGTGGACGATTGCAAAGGATTGAGCTTAAAAACTAGTCCGTATTATCAGACTCTAAATGTATCTTTATTTAAAACGACTAGAATTAAATGTAATTCACAGGACTAGTGCTGTTGAAATGTAGTCAGTTGCTTTGTTGTTGAGTGGAATGTACCGTAATATAAATGAAAATAAATGTAATTTTGGTTTTCAGAAATCCCAGACACTCCACTAACATATCACTTCCCTTGAAGAATGGTGTCATAACTGGATAGTTAAGATAAATCCTAGCAAATAACCAATACCCTCCGTAGAAAACCTATCTCATCCTGCCCTCCTATATCCTTTAATGGTCTAAATACATCTAAATAATATGGAACAAATACGATATCTTCGATTTTATCTGGAAAAGAGACTTACGTGGAACCCTCACACAATATTGAAAAGACAAGAAGCTGCACGTCGATTTCGACTGCTAGACAAACGTTCAAATCTCCCGTTTCACTACAAGAAACTCGTCAATACGACGATTACCAGACCTATTTGTACTTACGGTATAGAGTTCTGTGGATCCACTAAACCATCGAATTCTTCTTGCATCCAATCACTGCAATCCATAATCCTTCGAAAAATCCTTAATGCTCCTTACTTCGTCACAAATGAGTTAATCCACAATGACCTTAATATCCCACATGTCGCCGATTTGGCACGAACCAGATACCTCTCCTTTCATAATAAACTCCCCATCCAAATCCACTTGTAGCACAACTTGCTTCCCATTCCGTTCCTGGCAATCCTCCGATTCGTCTGAAAAGAAGATGGCCTCGTGATCTTCTTATGTAATTATTTCATTAGAGTACTACCAATGGGTAGTTCCTCTACAAGTTCTAATTATGCCATTATTTTGTATTGCAAATAGCATATTTACTAAATGTATTTTTATTAATACAGTTGTAAATTTCAATTAATAAAGAATTTTTTTTTTTTTAAATTCAGAAAATAGCTTTTTTAATTTAATTTTTGGTGACTCAATGGCCGAGCGAGGGTAGAGGACGAGTTGGGGTTAGGGTGCAGAAGCTCGTGGGTTTGAATCCCACCTGGGCAACTTGAAATTTATTTCATGCAATGAATCTAGACCTTCCCACTCTGGTTACAATAGGTTAGTAACCTGTAGGATAACCCGTCTTTTCTACCCTAGTTGGAATACAACGTTAAGCTCCAAATAAACAACAATCAACAAATTGCAACAAAGTGTTGTTCGGAATGTAAATAGTTTCAACTGTGAAATTCACATACCTGAGTGGGATACCATATAAATTCACAAATGGCGGGCACATTTATTGCTTCGTTCTACTGAAACCTTGTTGGTGCTTAATGCAGCTTTTTGTAATTCGATACCACTTGCTCCTGTTTTAAGGTCCGTTTAAAGTCTCAATAGCGCTTTGTATTGAAAGCCATTTTGTTTGAAATTCATTACTATTTCCTTTTTTATAATTTTTTTTTATTTGATTGTCTCTATCTTTTATTATGTATCACAGGTATTATTGCAATTTCAAACTTTAAAAAACAATTTAAAATGTCTCTCCTTCTACCAGGGTGTCTCAGAATATCGATAACCAGGAAAGGTGTACTGTTACGAATCATCTTGTGAGTGAAACCTGAATTATTTCCAATTACTGGAATACTAAAGAGGTAAAAAGGAAATAAAACCATGGAGCAGTTCCTATCGCAATAATCGCAGAGAAGAAGTGATCCTAACGCGATTAAGAATTGGCCACTCCAGAATAACACATTTTCACCTATCAAAGTACTGACCCTCGCTTTCTACACATTTTGTCCATCTCTCGGGCAATATATGGATACCATTCCAAAAGAATGCTTCATCTTTATTTGAAATCCATTCATCATCGAGCCATTTTCGTACGTTTTCGAAATTGAGGAGGACAATGAGTGTCCCATCGATGAGAAGAGGTGATAATCAGAAGGCGCCAGGTCAGGTGAATACGGCGGGTGGGGTAGGAGTTCCCAACCAAGCGAAGAAATCGTTTCCTTAGTCAATCTGGCTGAATGTGCAGGAGCGTTATCATGCTGAAGAATGACTTTGGCGTGCCTGTGAGCCCATTCTGGGCGTTTTTCGATCAATGCGTGACTCAAATTGATCATTTGTTGTCGGTAGCGCTCGGTATTGACTGTTTCGCCGGGTTTGAGAAGCTCGTAGTAGACTACTCCCTTCTGATCCCACCACACACACAGCATTGTCTTCTTCCCAAAACGATCCGGTCTTGCACTCGATGTGGATGGTTGTCCTGGCGTTACCCATGATTTTTTTCGTTTGGGATTCTGAAAATAAATCCATTTTTCATCGCCAGTTACAACTCGATGCAAAAAACCCTTTCTTTCGTGGCGTAAAAGCAGCATTTCGCACACAGTTTTTCGTTTTTCCATCTGTCGTTCGTCTAATTCATGTGGAACCCATTTTCCAACCTTTTGAATCTTTCCCTTAGCTCTCAGGCGATCGGAAATGGCTTGCCTAGTGACATTCAACTGTTCTGCCATCATTTGTTGGGTTTGGGTATTGTCTTCGTCTAATAAAGATTGCAATTCGAAGTCCTCAAACTTTTTTGGTCGATTTTCTCGTTTTTGATCAGTAACATCAAAATCACCACGTTTGAAACTTTAAAAACCAACGTTCACATGTTCTGACGGTTGGAGCAACATCGCCATAAGTCTCAACAAGAATTCGATGACATTCAGATGCCTTTTTCTTTTGATTAAATAAGAAAATCATGACATGCCGCAAATGCTCTTTATTTGGCTTAAAATTAGACATTTTTAACACCAAAGAAAGGTATGATACGTCCACGTAAACGACTTAAAAACAACTGACTTTTGTAAACAAATGACTAACAAACAAAATAGCGTTTAGAGATAAGCAAATCCTTCAATAGGCTAAGAGCGCATTCTATTGGAATTAAAACGACATTTTAAACTTGCAAAATAATTCAAACAATACTACAATAATTGTTGTGAAATATGTGGCAATGTTTTATCAATAAACCATATATTTACTGACTGCCCATACGACACCAAAAAGTAGCCGAATCAGGAATACCTCGAAACATCTCAAAGGCGCTTGGCAACGACGAAAAAATTATTGAAAAAGTAATAGCCCTCCTTTATAGAGAAAAGCTATATTACAAAATATAGATAAATTTCCATCGAGAACAGACGAGCGTTGATGACCAATAAGTTTTACGCTCCAAAACTCTCAAATAAATAAATAAATAAGAGGTAAAAAAACAATTTGTTAAGGAGAAGAATAATCAATATTGACATTTAATATTTATGACTAGGATGATGAATTAATTGCCTCTTCTATTCGAATTCTTTTTATTTGAAAAATAGTTTCGAATTTTAAACAATCATTATCGTATAAAAACCAAAAAACGTTTCTAAACAAAAGCGCTACATAGATTATACGATTTATATATAAGAAATCAACCAAGAAGGGGGCAAAACGAAAAGATGTGCTCAAAGATATGCTCCTAGAGTGGACTTAATCAGGGTCAGGTAGATAAGTGTGTTAAACCTTTAATAGTCATTTTTCCGTATGACTATTCGTTTTTTTCCTGTTCCTATTAGAAATAAATTTAAAATGGGGCTAACTTGTTATTGTAATCGTTATCAGCTCATTTACTTAATGTATATATTTGTACAGTTATAAATTTCAATAAATTGATATAGAAAAAAAAATGGGGCTATTGGAAATTTTTATCTGGTCATTTAAACAAAAATCTGGATTAGTTTAGAACGATTTTATTATTTCTAACGATTCATAAAAATTTATTATTTTAGTTTATTTCCTACTTGATGTTGAGTTTTACTCCCGAGTCATTATTGAATTTATGTTTATTTTTATTTAAATGGATAGCAAAGTTGGAATTCCGCATCTTATTATTGCTATTTAAAACTTAGATTTACTGATCTTTCCCATTGTATCAGTTTTTTTTCCCGTGTATTTAGCTTCAGAGTCATTAGATTTTAGTTCATATACTCTGCTTTATGTCTCTGGGTAAAGCGAAATAAGATGACAACGGTTTGCAGATTTATAAATAAGCGAATAAGATGCAGGTTTAAATCCTGCATTTAAAATGGATAAACGAGCCATAAGAAAAATAATTATCATCAAATAATGCTTGAATTTTATTATTATCCCAATTAGGTACATGTATACAATATTCCTACATTAGTTTTTATACTTGCAATTAAAAAATAATTCCCCCCCCCCCCAGTCTGCACTCATTACTGAAAATGCGACAATTTATTAAATCGTCCCTAAATTTGTGAAGCTCATTAACATTTATCCTGTATCGTTGTCATTGTAATAATTTTTTTTTCGAGAGGAGAAGTGTTACGAAACGACGCCAGCTTGATAATTATCCCTTTTTTGTGCCCTAATTAAGTTGGACGTTGGTTGAAAGCACGTCAATGCTACCCACCATCCGCTCAAATTGAAATCGGTTTTCCTCCCGACGAGCTCTGTGCGAGCTTTTTATCATTAATATTACGTTGTTAATTGTTAAAGGGATCAATTGTCATTGTTGCTATTATTTAGGTCAATCTTATTAGTTTAATTTTGGTTTTATTGGATTACATTATGAAAGAAGCTGATTGTTTGATCCGAATCAGGATTACTGACACTCGTTTTATGGCAGAAATTTCTTCCGTGGCTACATCTGTTCTTAAAACTCTTTTTCTTCTGACATTGCACCTGTAATTTGGTCTTTGCTGCATTTACTTTTAGCCCTTTCTTGTTGCTTCTGCTAGTTTTAGGAATCCATCGGAGACAGCCTGAAGTGAGCGTCCAGCAATGTCGATGTAATCAGCATAAGCAGAAGTTACGCTGTTCGGCTGAAACCGTTCTACCAACTTGGATTCCAGAGTCTCTAATGGCCTTCTCTAGAGCAATATTGAATAAGAGACGAATGAATTAATGAATGAATGAAAATAAATTTTATCCTGGGGCCTTTGCCCCTTAAGAATAATTATAATGAACAATTAATGGCTACCTAGAATGCCGTATATATAATTAAGAAATATGATAAAAGCAAGGAAAATATAGTTAAAATTAAATTAAGGAATTTAAAAGAAATTCAAATTACAATATCTCATCCTACCACTGTCCTCACTACTTACGCTGATGACACATGTGTGTTATCAGTAAACAATGATCCCTTCATTGCCTCTCAAACACTCCAATCCCATATCCTAAACCTTAAAGAATGGTGTCAAAAATGGAGAATCAAAATAAATCCAAACAAATCCCACCAAATAACCTTTACCCTCCGTCGTAAACCTACGACCTCCTGTCCTACAGTATCCTTTAATGATATTCCACCAATCCCTGTTGAACAGATACGCTACTTAGGATTCCACATGGACAAACGACTAACTTGGAATCCACATACAAGACTCAAACGACAAGAAACTGCCCGTCGTTTCAGACTACTTCAACATTTACTAGACAAACGTTCAAAGCTCCCAATTAATACAAAAGACTCATATACATGACTGTGATTAGACCTATTTGGACGTACGGAGTTGAGCTTTGGGGCTCCACTAAACCATCTAATTCATCTCGTATTCAATCCTTACAATCCAAAATCCTTCGTAAAATTCTCAATGCTCCCTTACTTTGTCACCAATCAACTTATCCATAAAGATCTTAATGTTCCATATGTTGCTGATTTAGCCCCCACCACATACCTATCCTTTCATAGTAAGCTGCATAATCACTCAAATCCGTTATTTTCCCACTCCATTCCTGATAATCCTGCAAGGCGTCTGAAACGAAGATGGCCTAAGACCTTCTAGTGTAGAAGTTTTAATAAAGTGCTACTGATGAGTAGTTCTTTCCAAGTTTTAACATGTTATTATAATCGTTGTCAATACATTTACTTGATTTATATATTCTGTACAGTTGTAAATTTCAATAAATTTATATAAAAAAAATATATATATTACAATATAAAAGTAATGTTACATATTTTAAAGTATTTCACAAAAAATAAATTATATCTTGAGGTTAGAATCTAAGATAAGCTACGAAAACAAAAATAGAGAAAATTAAACAAAAAATCAATGAAATCAAATACAATAATCAAAGCTGAGAAATATAAATTATCGGGAAAGATAATGTGTCATCTGATAAAGAATAGAAATTATGCCAAAACAAATTTAGTGCAATAGTACTTGACTAACACTGTACAAAATCACAGGTAAATGAAAAGTCGGAAGCTCAGGAAATAAAGGAGCGTTTGAAGGATTTTGTGTTGAAGGGAGTTGAGTCTGTGGAACGGAATCTGGTTTTGCGGGAACTCACTGATGATGTTAGTGTTATAGCTTTCAGGATATAGGAAAATGACTGAGAGGAAAGCTATCTGTAAAGGAACGAACCAAGGAAGTATTGTTGTCGGAAGGAAGGAAATAACCATTTTAATTTGGTGTAGCGGTGGGAAATATGTTCATGGCGTGGTATTCCCAGAACGAATCTCAGACAGCAGTTCATTATCTTCTTTAATCTTGTATCTTGAGATTCCGAGAGACCTCCATACACCATACTACCATAATCAAAATGGGGGAATATGAATGAAGTAATTAACAGTTGGCGGATTGACTGTGGAAGGAAATTAAGAGGTCTCAATCAGTGTCAATTCTCTAACGTTCCTCTCACAGTGAGGAACATCTTCGAGGAGTGTCCTCAGTACAGGAGAGATAAGGATAAATGTGGAGTACCTCGTGTGCGCTGTACGTTTTTGGGGTGATAATGAACAGTATATTTTTAGTGCCATCGAACTTATTAAGCATATCGGATTATATAATATAATTTAATGATTTTTTATTTATTTATTTTTTTAATTTGTATATTCACACCTGTCGATTAAAGTTTTACAACCAGTGAAAGTGTTGTTAGGATGTAAATGGCTTGAAAGGCATGAGGGGGAGCAGAACCCATTGTTGATTGTAAATAACTTTTATAGTATTATGTTTGATATTGGGTTGCCTGGGTGTAAAAGAACTTAGCGGATCAGAATAAACAATATTACTCCCCTTGTATATAATATACTGAAATTTATTTTAAATAACTTTTACGTCTGTGGTATTGACAGATATAATTTAAACTCGTATGTCCGATACTGGGTCACAAAGCCTGTCAAAGATGAATCGGATTTAGATTCTTTTTGAGAGCATGGACAGTTAATTGTGTCCTGGAAGTGATAGTGTAGACATAAACAATCTAGAATGATACATAATACTGGCACCTGCTATGTCCGGGGTCCCTGTCAAGTCCGGATCAGCATTAATCTAAATAAAGGGATGCCAGTCAAGACTTGATTACCTGACAAATTATAAATTAGTATTACTTAAATAATTAAATTTAGATAATGTCTTCTTCAAAAGGTTAGCCTGGGGCCAGATAATTGAGATATGTTAATTATAAAGAAGCAGAATCAAGAGAATAATCTAATATATTAATTAGATGTGCTATGTATCAAACCTATAGGATTTAATTTAACAAGCGTGTTAATATTCGTATCATAATATTCGCGTGTTGCCAAAAGGGTAGCCACTTCACAGCCCCTCACGGGTGGTCCGTGAATCCACGCCCTTTGTTGGGTCATACAACAAAGGACCATTTCTCTACCTGCCTATCCCTTGTATTGTAATATTTAGGGTAAACACGATATTTTAAGTTGTTCGAAAATTCAAGAAACTGGGAAGTCGGTGGGCGTGGTCCAGGGGGGCGGAGCCTATTTATCAAAAAGGGCTGGAAAAATATTTTCGGGATCAGTCTTTTCAGTCCTGTCTTGTGTCTTCAGAGTTTGTTCCTGGGGGTCTTGTCTCCCAGGTCGGCCAGCCTTACCACGATGTAGTCCAGTGATGACTTCCACTTCTGCCGATGACGCCTTACCCACAACATGGCATCTCCCCCAGATTAAGATAAGTCTAGGTTAAGTTTATTTGTTACCATATAAGTTTTAAACATAAGTTATGATTCTTATTTCGTGTTTGTAATTTTATGTGTCAACCCCTTGTTGGAATATATATCAGGTTTTTTATTTAACAATAGTAAAATTCATTTACCATTTGCCATGCCACTCATTTAATCAATATATTTTAATTACTCTTATTTATAATTAACACATATTAGTTATTGACCCCACGATCACCTTGAGGAGGAGATTTCATTAAATTAATTAATTATTTAAAAATACTTATTTATATTTTGTCAGGAAATTAAGCCCTGACTGGCATCCTTTTATTTAGATTAATGCTGATCTGGACCCACACAGAGAAGGACATAGCAGATGGGTGACATGCAAATGGTACATGAGTCTGACGGTTAAATCAAAAACTGCGTATATTCAATTAAAGGTTGACATATAAAATTACAAACAGGAAATAAGAATCATAACTCAAGTTTAAAACTTATATGGTAACAAATGAACTTAACCTAGACTTATCTTAATACGAGGGTGATGCTATGATGTGTGTGGAAGTCATCGGTGAGATGTCAAATTGGTTACATCGTGGTAGGGTTGGGAATCACCAGTCTGGCCTACAAGACCAGACCAGATCCAAGACCTCATGGCACCAGCTCAGAAGGAACAAGACAAGACAGACCCGAGAGACAGACCTCGAAATTATTTTTCCGGCTCTTTTTAATAGATAGGCTCCACCCTCTGTACTTGGACACGCCCACCGACTTCCCAGTTTTTTTAATTTTAGGAAGTAACTTAGAATATTGTTTTACGCTAAATATTACAAGGTAAGGGACAGGCAGGTAGTGAAACTGTCCTTTGTTGTATGATTCAGCTGTGTATCTCCTGCCTAGAGCTGTAAAGGGGTAGCTTATTGCGCATCACGCGAATGTTATGCTTGTTACATTAAAACCTATAGGTTTGATACATAGCACTCCATTTTTTTAAAAACCTGTTTGAATACCTGTTATAGGTGAGGATCGATCAATTGTCACTTGATCATTGAAATTATTTTTATTTGAAAACTAGTTTCTAATCCTAACCCTTTCCTTGACAACCATACATATTTAAATTAACTGTTGTTTTTTTAAAATTCAATAAATCTCAAAAAATTCATTTCTTTTTTTACAATTTTTTTTTTCTTTAATCACATTTAATGTTTTTGAATAATTAGATCCCTTCAAACAATCTATCATGTTATGGTGTACTGAGCACCGAAAAGGGTTAAATATTTATCATCAGTTTCAAAAACATACAAATAATTTCAAAAATCAGCAGTTTGTTACATAGATTACATACACACACACACACACACACACACACACACACACACACACATATATATTTTTTTTTTATTTTATTATTTTTTTTTTTTAATGTGAGACAAGGAATCAAACATATCGGTGCTCACCTAAGGAGACAAAAAGGAAAATGCTTCTGAAAGATATAATGACCTGTAGTGGACTAAATGTTTAGAGGCTAAAGGGTCAGGTAGGCAGGTAGGTTAAACCTTCCAGTATGACAGAAGCCAATCAGTCGTGGTGAAAACCAAAATCCCCCCTATCTGCCTGATCCTTTTTCTATCTAATTTCTTTTCTTACTTTTTTAAATGATATATATATATATATATATATATATATATATATATATATATATGTAATTTTTTCTTGATCTAAATCAATATTAATTAAACATATTATTTTATTTTTGAAGAGAAAAGATTTGACCCGGTCGGGATTCGAACCCGAGTTTCCACCTCTCTAGCGTGGCGCCTTATCCAACTAGGCCACCGGGGTCGTATCCGAACCAGGCAAATCTTCTCTCTTCAGTGATCCATAACCCCCGGGCACTCGCAAATCGCGATGTGATTCCGGGGATGAATGTTCATATTGAACATTACATTTAACGTGGATCTATTGACAATCCGTCACCGTTAATATATATGTAATTTTTTCTTGATCTAAATCAATATTAATTAAACATATTATTTTATTTTTGAAGAGAAAAGATTTGACCCGGTCGGGATTCGAACCCGAGTTTCCACCTCTCTAGCGTGGCGCCTTATCCAACTAGGCCACCGGGGTCGTATCCGAACCAGGCAAATCTTCTCTCTTCAGTGATCCATAACCCCCGGGCACTCGCAAATCGCGATGTGATTCCGGGGATGAATGTTCATATTGAACATTACATTTAACGTGGATCTATTGACAATCCGTCACCGTTAATATATATGTAATTTTTTCTTGATCTAAATCAATATTAATTAAACATATTATTTTATTTTTGAAGAGAAAAGATTTGACCCGGTCGGGATTCGAACCCGAGTTTCCACCTCTCTAGCGTGGCGCCTTATCCAACTAGGCCACCGGGGTCGTATCCGAACCAGGCAAATCTTCTCTCTTCAGTGATCCATAACCACCGGGCACTCGCAAATCGCGATGTGATTCCGGGGATGAATGTTCATATTGAACATTACATTTAACGTGGATCTATTGACAATCCGTCACCGTTAATATATATGTAATTTTTTCTTGATCTAAATCAATATTAATTAAACATATTATTTTATTTTTGAAGAGAAAAGATTTGACCCGGTCGGGATTCGAACCCGAGTTTCCACCTCTCTAGCGTGGCGCCTTATCCAACTAGGCCACCGGGGTCGTATCCGAACCAGGCAAATCTTCTCTCTTCAGTGATCCATAACCCCGGGCACTCGCAAATCGCGATGTGATTCCGGGGATGAATGTTCATATTGAACATTACATTTAACGTGGATCTATTGACAATCCGTCACCGTTAATATATATGTAATTTTTTCTTGATCTAAATCAATATTAATTAAACATATTATTTTATTTTTGAAGAGAAAAGATTTGACCCGGTCGGGATTCGAACCCGAGTTTCCACCTCTTTAGCGTGGCGCCTTATCCAACTAGGCCACCGGGGTCGTATCCGAACCAGGCAAATCTTCTCTCTTCAGTGATCCATAACCCCCGGGCACTCGCAAATCGCGATGTGATTCCGGGGATGAATGTTCATATTGAACATTACATTTAACATGGATCTATTGACAATCCGTCACCGTTAATATATATGTAATTTTTTCTTGATCTAAATCAATATTAATTAAACATATTATTTTATTTTTGAAGAGAAAAGATTTGACCCGGTCGGGATTCGAACCCGAGTTTCCACCTCTCTAGCGTGGCGCCTTATCCAACTAGGCCACCGGGGTCGTATCCGAACCAGGCAAATCTTCTCTCTTCAGTGATCCATAACCCCCGGGCACTCGCAAATCGCGATGTGATTCCGGGGATGAATGTTCATATTGAACATTACATTTAACGTGGATCTATTGACAATCCGTCACCGTTAATATATATGTAATTTTTTCTTGATCTAAATCAATATTAATTAAACATATTATTTTATTTTTGAAGAGAAAAGATTTGACCCGGTCGGGATTCGAACCCGAGTTTCCACCTCTTTAGCGTGGCGCCTTATCCAACTAGGCCACCGGGGTCGTATCCGAACCAGGCAAATCTTCTCTCTTCAGTGATCCATAACCCCCGGGCACTCGCAAATCGCGATGTGATTCCGGGGATGAATGTTCATATTGAACATTACATTTAACATGGATCTATTGACAATCCGTCACCGTTAATATATATGTAATTTTTTCTTGATCTAAATCAATATTAATTAAACATATTATTTTATTTTTGAAGAGAAAAGATTTGACCCGGTCGGGATTCGAACCCGAGTTTCCACCTCTCTAGCGTGGCGCCTTATCCAACTAGGCCACCGGGGTCGTATCCGAACCAGGCAAATCTTCTCTCTTCAGTGATCCATAACCCCCGGGCACTCGCAAATCGCGATGTGATTCCGGGGATGAATGTTCATTTGAAATTCATATTTCTCTTCAAAAATAAAATAATATGTTTAATTAATATTGATTTAGATCAAGAAAAAATTACATATATATTAACGGTGACGGATTGTCAATAGATCCACGTTAAATGTAATGTTCAATATGAACATTCACCCGACCGGGTCAAATCTTTTCTCTTCAAAAATAAAAAATAATATATATATATATATATATATATATATATATATATATATATATATATATATATATATATATATATATATAATCTATGTAACAAAGTGCTGATGTTTTGATTGTTTTTTTTCTAATGTTTTTAGAACTTATGTTGAATGTTTAACATTCGAATCTAGTTTTCAAATAAAAATAATTACAGAAGAAGTTATTATAAATCCATCAATTCTAACTGCATTGATCCTTCAAAATTACCATACCTACGTACCTTGAATATATATATATAATCTATGTAACAAAGTGCTGATGTTTTGATTTTTTTTTTTTTTTATATAATGTTTTTAGAACTTATGTTGAATGTTTAACATTCGAATCTAGTTTTCAAATAAAAATAATTACAGAAGAAGTTATTATAAATCCATCAATTCTAACTGCATTGATCCTTCAAAATTACCATACCTACGTACCTTGAATATATATATGTATATATATATATATATATATATATATATATATATATATAATCTATGTAACAAAGTGCTGATGTTTTGATTTTTTTTTTTTTTATAATGTTTTTAGAACTTATGTTGAATGTTTAACATTCGAATCTAGTTTTCAAATAAAAATAATTATAGAAGAAGTTATTATAAATCCATCAATTCTAACTGCATTGATCCTTCAATATTACCATACCTACGTACCTTGAATGTTTTAACTGAGGTTTGTTTTTGGCATTTATGCCATTTATTATTTATTTATTTATATTTAAGAGGAAAAATACTAAAAAAAGTAGAAACTTGGTTTGTGAATGGTGTTGCTATCCCTAACACGTCAAGTATCGTGCTGGCTGTCGTGTTTCTTATCGTTTTCCGAGATTGACGTTGGAAGAGAATAATTATACGGTATTTATTCTGTCCGTCTACCTTTTTTGATTTTTGATCATTTTTTTTTTTTTTTTTTATGTTAGTAAATAAAGATTTTATTAATTTTGAAGGGAAAAAATATAATGCTCAAAATTATATCCGGAATTAATGCGAGTTCATGCTTTTAAAGTAGAACTACAATAAAACACTTCAGTCACAATCATATTACTAATTCCAAGATCTTCATAGATAGCAACACCATTTGCAAACCCAGTTCCTACCTTTTTAGTATTTTTCCTCTTAAATATAAATAAATAAATCATAAATTGTCAAAATGTCATAACAAACCTCAGTTATAAGACTTAAAGTACCCATGGTAGGTATTGAAGGATCAATACAATTAGGATTGATGGATTTATTGCAACTTCTTTTGGAATTCTTTATTTGAAAACTAGATTCGAATATTAAACATTCATGATAAGGGGTCACCTGTGGTGTAGTGGTAAGCATAGCAACCTACTAAACTCAAGATCGCGGGTTCGCAGCCCGGCAGATGACCTTAGGATTTTTTAAAGGGAGTAAAAAGTCCTTAGCTATGCCGTCCTTCGCAAGGGACGTAAAATGGGGGTCCCGAGCCTGTGCGATGTCAGGTACTCGTTAAAGATCCCTATCCTAATTATACCTGGATAGGCAAAATTTAGGACTCCCACCGTAGCATCGTCCGATTAGCCATAGCAGCATAAAGTGACGTTAAACGAAATAAACAAACAAACAAACATAATAAGTCTAAAAAAAAAAAAAAAAAAAAAAATTCACGACAAACTTTTTGGCCGTACCGACTGCTAAAACAGGGCTGGATCAGACACCTTCTTATGAAAAAAACAACTTAAAATAATGCCAGGAGGAGGTACAGATGGGTGCTGGTCTCCCTTATGTGTCAAAAATGAATTATATACGTAAACCTGACGAATTATCGAGTGACGAAATAACGAGTTTTCGCCGTAGTCATAAATTAGTTATCCATATAAATAATATACTTCATTTATTAATTATTTAATATTATTCTACTATTAATGTCATAATATTATTAGTTTTTATATTATGTACGAGTACATTGCTGATTTGACCAGTTCATTACATGTCATTGTAATTATTTCCTCAAATTTACTTGTTGCATATAATGCAATGCATATACAGTTGTAAATATAAATATAAATAATTATTTAAAAAATCTAATTTGTATAGGCAGTGTAATACACAGAGGAATAATTAAAATAAAACAATTTTTCCAGTTAATCCAAAGGCAAATGTAGCGAAACATAATTATTTCAAAATACCCTACAGACGGCAGGAGATGTTACTTTGAGTTTACAATAATATTAAGGATTCACCACGAAGTAGCGCGACAGCTGTAAGTCACCTGGAACAAGTTTGACAATCCGACGCTGGTTCCCGTCAGCCTGGAGAAGCTCGGGGGAAACTTTTTTAATTTTCTTCGCTAGCAACTAGTCACAAGTGTGGATACAACTGCTCCAGTTTTCCAACACTATTTCCACCTGTTACTCTTCCACTTCTGTAAGATGGACTATGCAACTTGAACATTTAATACTGACATCCACTCACAAAGAAGCTTGATTTTTCTTTTTCTTTATATTTTAATTTTACATAATATATATATGGATAAATTTCTTGACTGTTACTATTAAATGTTAAGTAAGGTTCTTGAGGTTCAGTCAATAAATAAAAATAACTATTTTAGCGACGTTTCGAGACAAAATTTTCTCATAATCATGCCCTACAGTGAAAAAGTATAAAGTTAGCTACAGTACAAGTATATAACAGCATGTGTTAAAATAATAAAAATATATATAACTATAGAATATAGAGGAGTATGAAGCTACTTACAATGTTACTAGTGGATATGGAATAGACTAACAATTCTAGTACACAACTAAACTAGAGAAATTTTGAACATTAAGTTAAAAGGACTGGATGGTATTCCCAAGATGCATGTACAAAAATATTTCAGTGTAATATACTAAATGAAAGAATGATTTATATGATGTATATAAATCTAAATGAAAATGATTGGTTATTATTGGTCTGTGGTATTATGTATTATGTTAAGATTTAGAACGCAATTTTTTGTTTATTGCGCGATTTTTAAATTTTTCTATGGTTATCATTTCTTGAATATTTCTTTTAAAATTATTTTGTTCGTGGTGAATAATTTTTGGAGTATCAAATTTAAAAGAATGTTTTGGTTGCCTGTAATGTGTGGTGAGAGTTGTTTGGTCAGGTTTGTTCAGGTTTTTATTTATAGACGTGCAACTATTTATGTTGATAAACTCGTCGTTGAAGATATTGTTCCGATGTACCAAAATAAGACTTGCCACAACTATCTTCACACGGAATTTCATAAACAATCTTGGGCTGTAATTCTAACTTATCCGAATCTTTGGTTTTGGTGAATAATTTATCAATGGTGGAGGTATTTTTGAATGTGACAGTGTAGTCAGTTTTATGGTTGTTTGTGAGTGTTTTCCTAAGCCTTTTTTTCCTAATACTTTGTAAGTTAAAATTACAAAATATTAAAAATATCGGAGGCTTTGTCATGAAAAATGATAATAATAATTAGATGAATATAATTATTATTTGAATACCAAATTATGTTTTTTTTTCCGAAATGTAACAGCCCAAGATTTTTGATAAAACGTAAGACTTCTTAATATAAGTTATTTATTTTGTTTTTGAATATCCACGCTGTCTTCAATGCCCTAATGTAAAATTATTTTTTGCCCATTTTTTTTTTCTTTTATGCTATCAAACACAAAGAACTTATATATATATATATATATATATATATATATATATATATATATATATATATATATATATATATATATATATATATTATATATTATCTATTAATTTTAAAAAAATATTTGTTGGTTAAAACGATTTTATTAATTTATTTCTTGTTTGTTGCAGGTAATAAAATTTCGAATGCATGCTCACATGGAATGCCTAGAAGATAAATTCGTAAGTTTTTTGTTTTTTTTTAACACTTACATGAATTATGAGGTATCAGGAATCTGCAATTGGTAATCAAAGTTAAGCGTGTTCAGCACTTGGGTGGGTGGCCATGCTCTTAGGAAATCCATATCGGTCCATATTTCCCGGTAATTAACCCTACTTCTCGGTTACTTGAGGCCTGTCGGACTACCGGAGGCAACTCACACTGACCCAGCGTGAGAGTGATTATCCTAACGTCTGTTTCTTGATCTGATTTCATGAGGTGGTCTTCTATGGTGTAGCCTCCAGAAGGTTTGGTCTAAATCTTAGAGAATGCTTTTCTCGGACTAGTCTTCTGAGAAAGATATAATTTTGTGAAAGCTATTGCTTTCTGTAATCACAGTATCTTTATCCTTAACAAAAGTTTCTGTTTACGTTAATGAGTAAGGAGACTTGCCCCTTTAACAGTGCGTGGCTTTGCCCCATTTTCACTTTTTCAAAATGTCGGTTTCCCCCGACAATCTAAACAACTGCTAACCGAGGTTTTGAAACAGGAACGCGAAGCTCAACAATAAGGTTCATCACTGTAAGTTTGAATTTGGAAATACTTCATACCATTTTTGAAACAATTTACGTAAAACAAGAAAAAAAAAATTACATCAAAACAGAGGAAAACCTACTTACCTAATTTTTTTAGCCAACACTAACACTATCACCACGCCTTTTGGTTTGCCATTGAGGGCTGTTAAGACGAAGCCGCCTTTTCCATCCTACTTTTCCGACACAACAACTAACATAGTTCTCTCGTATATATTACAATTAAAGGGTACAGAAAAAACAAAAGATATTTCAACTTTTTTCACAAATTGAGTTATTGATACCATTTAATTCAGAAATAAAGAACTAATGTTGTAGAAACTTCATACAGGGTAAAAACCAAATGAGTATGGTTTTATCTCGCCTAAAAGATTTTAGTATCAATAGGATATAATTATAACCAATTAGTACAAATATTATTTTTCAAGCCCTGCGAAATTTATAAAAACATTCTTTTCATTAAAATGGAATCTATTGTACATTAAGCTATATACTTTCAATTAAAATTATTTTTAATGTTGAATTTCGTTTATTAGTTTCAATCACATGAGAATCAAAATAGTTTTTTTTAGGGTCACCTGTGGTGTAGTGGTTAGCATAGCAACCTACTAAACCCAAGATCGCGGGTTCGCAGCCCGGCAGATGACCTTAGGATTTTTTAAAGGCAGTAAAAAATCCTTAGCTATGCCGTCCTTCGGAAGGGACGTAAAATGGGGGTCCCGAGCCTGTGCGATGTCAGGTACTCGTTAAAGATCCCTATCCTAATTATACCTGGATAGGCAAAATTTAGGACTCCCGCTGTAGCATCGTCCGATTAGCCATAGCAGCATAAAGTGACGTTAAACGAAAATAAACAAAAAATCAAAATATTTTTTCTCTGCAGCTGGGAAAAATGGCATGTCAGGTTTTTTCCCTGTAACCTTTAATTTTTTCTTGAAATTTGACTTTTGTTGGAGAACATCATCGCTCGAAGTTACAGATAATTCCATTTACATGCGGATCCTTTTTTCTACAACTGTGCTGCTCTTATTAAAATATATCAAGAATATACTTTATGCGAGTTGTTAAGTTGAGTAGAGATTCCGAAGTGAGTTATTACATCAGAGAGGAGCGATAAAGCAGGCAACTTTTCACCGGCTGATATTCCTACCCTCGTCCTATCTCTTTCCAATACTCTCTGATTAACTGGATCTCATCCATCCTCTCTTGTATCACCGTATCTACTCTATCTTGTTTTGACTTTATAAATTTTTTTTAATATATTTTGTTTTATTATCTCTTGAGGAACGGATATCGAACGCTACTTTTAAATTGGTTTCCTCCAAGAAAGTCTGTTATAGGAATGATTAAATATGCATTGCAATGCGAGGTTTAATTTAAGGAGCGATGTAAGACTAGCGTGATATTTTCATATTATATAAAAGGAAAATTGAAATAATTTATATCGCGGTCGTTGAGTATGAATAATAATAATTTCGTGTGTTTAAATATATAAAACTTCATGTTGATAAAACTTTTGTATCCAATCCTACAAAAACGGTCGACATTAAATATTCGACTACGACTAAGGACATACAAATAATTACTTAATCCCATATATACATACGCCATACAATTATACCCATCTTAAAAAAAAAAATTCAATCAAAAATACTTAGATCAATCACGAAATCACCTTGTTACACCACAGACCAAAATCGTATTAAGATTTATATTAACTCACAGTAATCGGACATAAACATAACCTTGATTACGATTTTATGACTGACTTATAACGTAATCATTAATGATATAGCCACGACAAACATAAACGTAAATGCTCTCAGGAGACTGAAAAGAAGCTGGATAGAAAATCTGCCCAAATAAATCCTTTTTTATAGGAGATGTACGTAGTCGGAGTATGTAGTGATGGATATACAATTATAATATAAATTGTGCCAACGATTCGGCCTACAATGTAAGCCCTCATCAGGGCTAGTTGAAAAACATACAAAAAGGTATTACAGAAAAAAAAATGGAAGTGAATTTATTTTTTATATTTAATTTATTCTGGTACAAGATCACATCCAGACTTTATGTAAAAGACTTCACGACAAACTTCACGGACATATCAATAATTTAATACAAAGTATGGCCTCCATAAGCTTGCCAGATAATACCCAAAGGAGACTAAAAAGGAGTTGGTTGAGGGATCTACTCCGTTAAAACTGATTAAATATCATGTTCATGTTAGGAGTAATTACCTCCCTCATGCCTGACATGCCAATTATCTTGTATACAACAATTTATCACATCTGCTTGTTGTCACATGATAAGTGACAGGTGTGGATTAAACAAATAAAGAGAAAAAAAAACAATTTATTCTAATTTTCATTTTCCTCACAATTCATAACATCTGCTCATATTTTTGTCATATCGTTTTATTTTTTCCCCCTTTTTTAATCCATACCAGGAGGAGGTACTGTTGAGTGTTACTCTCCCTCAGGTCTATAAGACCTTTATTGGTACATTATCAGCAAAGTCATATACTATTACATTTATAAGAGGTGTGGATATCAAAATGAAAGAATCGAAAAAAAAAAAAAAAAAAAAAAAGTAACGAACCTTTTGATAAAAAAAATACACCTCATCTTGTTTTTTTTTTGTTTTTTTGTTACCTAGTATTCGTGTGTTTTTATAAAATAATTATATATCTTAAAAAAAAAAAAAAATATGATATGAGTAACTAAAAAAAGATCGCTTCATTATTCCTTTCCTTAAATTTATTATATTCCCCATAAAAAAGACCAGAAATACTCTTAAAACTTAAAGTATTAGGTTGGTAAATAAGTTTGTTTTTTTGAGGGTGAAATAAAACTCCATGTATAATAAACATAAAATTTATTTTAATCTACAATATATCCACCATTTTTTAGTATAACTTCTTTCCATCATTGGAATGGCAATGGCATAATGCCACGTTCATTCATCGTCTGGGGTTTATTATCAAACAATTATTTCTAGTGATTTTTAAAGTCCTGTTCGTTTTGTAGTTGCTTTCCATTCATGGAGTTCTGCAGATACCGGAATAAGTGGTAGTCACTGGAGCCTAGGTCTGGTGAATACGGAGGATGGGGCAAAAGGTCCCAAACAAAGCTTAATAATTTATTGCGAGTGACCAACGAGGTGTGGGGCCATTCATTGTCTTGTTGGAAAACACCATTTCGATTTGCCAGTTCAGGGCACATTTTTTAAATTGATTGATTCAACTTCGTCAATTGCGAACAGTAAAGAGTTGAATCAATTATTTTTACTAATGGCAATAGGGTCGTTTTCAAATAAAATGGCATTTTGCTGTCCCAGCACTTTGAATGGCTGTAAAAAAAAACATACAACCAATATTTTACTATTGTTGATTTTATCTTGTCGAGTTCATTTGTTTAAACTAATGTAGACCTTAAAACTTCAATCTCAAATGTTTCATAAAGAGAAAAACCAAATTAATTATTAAAAAGTTTCACGTACGGTACTGTCCAGAGGTCAAGTTTTCAACTTCTAACATTCACAAAGAGTATAGAAATTTGTTTTCATTTTATTCTCTTTGTCATTTCTTGTTAAATTATGAGTATATTAAATGAAAATAGAACTTTCTTTTGAAAATATGAAATTTCGGGGGCTTGAGAAAAGATTTTCTTTGTGTCCGAGAATTTCCGTATTTATTCATTTGATGTACGTGACCGGGTTTAGAAGAGTGGGTTCTGGAGCTAGGGGAGTCGGGATAACGTCCAAACACCCTCTAGACTGTGTATTGTAACCATTCGCAACCAAGTGTCCAGGTCGCAGTATTAACTGATGTAAGACGAGTTTGATTCTCGAAACATAGTGAGTGCCTTAATTCATTTTGACCTACGTTACCATTGTTTTCTCACATTGAATTCACCACTTCCAATCTAGCTTTCTACAGTTCGTGGTTTTTGACATTACAAATGTTTCAATCCCATTACTTTGAAAAAAAAATTGTAGTTTAATAATCTTTTTCTAATTACAATTCCTAAAATTTGACATACGTTACCGTTGTGGTAACGTGTGTTAAAATTTTGGTAACGTACGTTAAATCTGGGGTTCCATTTGTTAAATTTATGGTAAAAAAAAAAAGAAAAAAAGAAAAAGTTTTATGAAATAAAGCTTTTTTTTCTCTTAATATATAAATATAGAATGGAAAATACTCTGATGGCTAGAAATGCAAATTAGGTACCAGCATTTTGTAATGTTGTTGATGTCGCTCAGACAGTAAAAGCCATTTTTTTAAGGCTGTTACAGGGGCTCACACCTACTAAAACATATCACTGATGTTAGGTCAAAAAGGTTTAAGTCTTGGAATGTGAAGTTTACAAGACGATTTTCCAAAGGTTTAAAAACTTCTTTTTAATCCTGCCTAAGTATTTCTTATTTAATGAATCACTATATTATATCGTAAGGGACTATTCATTGTAGTAAAATAAAAACTTAAAACAAAATTTTATTTGTTTATTAATTTTTGTTTTCATAAAATGATGACTTAAGCCCTTTTGACTGAACACCAGGGATATATTAAGTACTTTTAATATTGTTTTTTAAAGACTTTTTCTTAAAATGCAGTTTTTCTACATGTTTCTTTTAGTCGCCATTAAGTGTGAACATATTTTTGACGTACGTTACCAGTAATTAAAAATAAATAAATTAATCAGGAAGGAAGGGTCCACTCAGGAAGCTAGAGATCAAGGAGAGGAAAATCCTGAGGAGAATACTAGGACCAGTCAAGGAAGAGAATGGCACCTTCAGGATACGGCACAATGATGAGCTGTATAAACATCAGGAGGATATCCTGACATGCATAAGGAAAAGGCGACTGGCATTTTATGGATACCTGACCCGCATGAATCAAAAAAGATTAACAAACAGGATATTTACTGTGGCAGGTAGAGGTAAGGCTTCCAAGAACAAGTGGATAACATCGGTGAAGTTAGATCTGGAACAACTAGGAATCCCACAGCATAAAACACATGACGGACTGCAGTTCCGACAAGCTATCCGACAGGGAGTTTTCCCAGTGTCCCTTACCAGTAAGAAGACCACAGGGACCAAATGGACAGAGGAGAGAAAGCTGGCTCATAGTCAGAAAATGAAAGAATTCTGGGAGAGAAATAAAAAGATCCTCACTGAAAAATAGCTACGAGCCCGTGGTCCTTAGAAGGCCCAAAGAAAAAATAAAAAATAAAAAAAAATAAATTAATCAGTTAATAATAATTTTTTGGTAACGAAGGATTATTGAAAGGGTCTAGACATTGTTGGCAGATGTTAATAACTTTTTTTGGGGAGGAGGGGAATAATAAAACCCATAAACGTTTTAACAAAGTGAAAAAAAAAATTTGGTAATGTACGTTGAATTTTTTGAAAAACAAAACAAAAAAAAACACAAAATTTATTTCAATTGCTCCTGGGATATCACTTCAAATTAGAAACCATTAAAATCCTTTACCAAAACCTGAATAAAAATCATAATGCTGACAAGTTACAAACCCGGTTACGTATGTCAAATTATTAAAAGTTTCATTTCTTTTAAAATTCATTACAAATCAAGGCAGCGAAAATTTGACGAACCAACTCAGTTATACATTCTCAGGTAGTTTGGCAACATCATAGTATGCCACAGAACATGAATAAGTAACTTTTTTTAAAAGGATTTTTGGGTTTTCTGGAATGCTAAATTGCCATTTTATTTGAAAATGACCCAATAGCTCGCTTCAATTTCTTGTGGACGGCCAGACCGTGGAGCGTCTTTGATGTCAAAATTACCTGGACGGAATTTTACAAAACAATTTTGACAAGTGCGTTCGGTTTAGGATTCATCCGCATAAACGCTGCAAACTGTTTTATGATCTTCTGCAGCACGGTTATCTTTTTTAAAATAATACAACAAAATATGACGATAATGAATGATGTTGTTTTCCATGTTCACAGTGCAATAGCGATCATAATACTGAGGTAATGAAAACAAGAATTCGCAGAAATGTTTGTTGACATATTACAGGGTGATGAATCCACGTTAGAGTTTAATTCATCGAATAAGAAATGGACCGTAATGATAAAAATAATAAACATAAAACCCGACAGGACTTATTTGCCAACCCAATATTTATCAGTTCTTAGATTTTTTTTTTTTTTTAATTTCTGTTTTGTAAAGGAAAATCTGTATAGTGTATGACAAGGTTGTTGTAAGTGAACAGTTGTGCTAGAGATTGTGAAATTTCGGATGACTGCAACAGTAAGGGACAGTTACATTTTTTATATTGTAACAATATATATTTGGAAACTGTAATCTTGGATTTAATTTGCTGCAAATTTTTTTTATTCGGTTTTCTTTATTATAAAGTTTAGAATAGTTTTAATAATAGCGTTGAATAAAATCGATAATGTGGGATGTTCACTAATGGAACGGAGCAACGGGGTGAGTGAATTTAGCGGTGTTCCGGTCGCTGAGGTTAAGGCTGCCTACAGGTGCATTAACTATGGATGGTTGGAGATGAACCATTGGCATTCACCGCTTTCGTGTCAATACCGATCCCAACATTCACCGCCTTCTAAATCTCTACGTTTGTCGTATCTATTTTCTCACTGAAGATATCAGATGCAAGAAAATTTTAAAATTTTGTCTTCTGGATTAAAATCAATAATAATAGCAAACATAAAAATTATATTTACTCGATGGCCGAGCGAGCTGGACCTAGTGTCTTAACGCGCTCGGCACAGGTCATTAGTTCGAATCCCATCTGTGTGGTTTAAAATTTATTTAGTGGAGGACCCACAAAATCAATCTTGACCTCTCTGTCGAGGCTGGAATAGGTTTGTAACCTGTAGGATAATCCGTCATTCCTGCCCTAGTTCGAGTACATAAGGGCGTTAAGCTCCAAAATATATATATTTTTTTTTAATTTAAATTTAAAGTTAAAAATACAATCATCTTTTCAATATATACGCAGCCCAAGAATCCCTATACATAATATTAAACACTATTCCCGATTGACCTATCCAGCTTTAACACTGCATTACAGACTTAATCTTTACACTTAATAAAACAAAATTTGGTTATTAAATTAGTTTTTAAGCCACATTCTTTGAATGGGAAACCATTCTGTAAAATAGGTATTTGTTGTTTTCATTCGTCCACGATACCGTGCTCCGATATTTTTGAAACCTAACAATGATGAACCAGTCAATTAGCTGCGACTCGCTCAGGTCAGAGGCAATGTTTAATCAAAGGGGTGTTGGTTGTCGAAAACATTCGTTTATTTTAACCACATATTCTGTCATCATCGGGATTTTTTTCACAAAGTAAATAAGAGTTTTTAAATTATTTCAGTTGTAAGTAGTTGTTGTATTCTGTCATAGATAGCCTAACTAACTACATCTTTAATAAATTCTCAGTCAGTATACCACATCAATTAAATTATTTTATTTCATCTAATAAAAAGATTTATTTGCGAATAATGAGCAGGAATAAAGAAACGTAATTCGAACCAAATCAAAAGGCGTTTTTCGATTTGATATTTTTCTCCTTTTTCAAAGAATATATAATTTTAAGGACCAGTTTAATTTCCTATTCCTCTCTCTTTACTCAACCTAAAGGTGTTCCTCAAGGAAGTATCCTAGGTCCAATCCTCTACACGGTGTATACAGCTGACATCCCGACAAATCCTGGCAGCACCCTCACCACGTATGCTAATGACACTTGTGTGTTATCAGTAAACAATGATCCCTATATTGCCACCCAGACACTCCACTCCCATATCACAAACCTTCAAGAATGGTGTCGAAAATGGACAATCAAAATAAATCCCATCAAATAACCTTTATCTTTTGTCGTAAACCTACGACTTCCTGCCCTACAGTATCCTTTAATAATGTCCCACTAATTCCGGTTGAACATATCCACTACCTAGGACTCCACTTGGACAAACGCCTTACTTGGAATCCATATATAAGACTAAAACGACAAGAAACTGCCCGTCGTTTTCGACTACTTCAACATTTACTTGACAAACGTTCAAACCTTCTAATCAATTACAAAAGACTCATGTACATACAATAATACAGTAATTAGACCAATTCATCTCGTATCCAATCCTTACAATCCAAAATCCTTAGAAAAATCCTAAATGCTGCTTACTTCTTCACAAACAAACTTATCCACAAAGATCTTAATATACCTTACGTTTCTGACTTAGCTCAAACCAGATATCTATCCTTTCATAGCAAACTCCACAACCATTCAAATCCATTAGTGTCACAACTTGCTTCTCGATCCATTCCAGATAACCCTCCGAGGCGCCTGAAAAGAAGATGGCTTCGAGCCTTCTAATATAGTACCTCATTATATAGATCCTGCAGAAGTGCTACCAATGGGTAGTTGCTTTAAAAACAAGTGACGTGTCATTTTTATCATTACTATCATATTTACTTGATGTATTGTATGTTTATATTGTAAATACAGTTGTAAATTTCAATAAAAAAAAAAAAATCTTAATTTTTACTGTGAAATAAGTAAGTTTTTTAATATTGATAGCCTTCACGCTTTGTTCTGTTTTGCCTTTTCTCAGTTTGTTAGATCTACTATTAAATCCGTTATATATTTTTTACTATTGAAAATAATGCTATTCTAACAAAAAATTATAGTTTAGTTATGAGCTAGAAAAACACACTTTTATAGAAAACCTTACTAAGTGTGGTGAACAATTTGCAGCAGTCAGACCTTTTAATGTTTTGGGTTCAAGGTTCGAAGCTAATTTCCCTGCACTATTCGTGATTTGTTTGCATTTTTAACACAGTTTATCCAAAATCAACTAACAATATTTGTTTTTTTGACATATCTCAGGATCTTGCACAAAACGTAATGATCTACAACTTTTAGTATAAAATATTTTTTGATCGAATTTGCCATTTCTGTGTTATAGAGTCTTAAAATGACTAAACCTAAATTTTTAAAGTTGGAAAAATTCTTCGATGTTTAACAATCGATTGTGGCTAAAAATCATATCCAGCTAAAGGGATGTCTTTAGACGCACAATTTTATAAACTTTAATTTTGTAAATAAAATGTTATTCGATTGAAAGCATTTTTCTATGTTTATTTTTTTTTTCAAAAAGTTTGGGTTTTACTGCTCCCCCTAAACATCTTCCCCTTATCAAATTTAGTTTCATTTTTGATATTTTATTCTCAGGACCCATCTGGACCATATAAAAGCATAAAACCTACTACTTCACTTTTTGCAAGGCAGACCCCCGTTTTGGGAGTAATTGAACTAGACTTTGTGCAATTATTGTATTGTCATTGGTCATTGAAACGTGCGGAAATTTTCATGTTAATGAGATTGCTGGAAATTGGTGAAAAATACGATGAAAGATTCCGTTACTTACCGTTAAAAAACGCGTATTAAAAAGGTATATTTTTTGAGGGAAAAAATTGCTAAATTATTCATCACATTCATTTTTACAGGAAGTCCATTTTATCTGGAATCGAAGAGGACCTTACCTAGGAAATAGCTTACTGAATCAATCGAAGCCCCCAATAAATTACTAAAGACTTATTTACATGGCAGTAATTCGACCCACTTGGACATACGGAGTTGAGCTTTGAGGCTCCATTACACCCTCCGATTCTTTTCATATCCAACCCTTACAAATCAAATTCCTCAATGCTCCTTTTTATGTCATAAACTTATCCAGAAGCGTCTTAATGTTCCATAAGTTCTATCCGTCTGAAAATAAGATGACAAAGGCTAATAGCGGAAGTTTTATTGAAGTGCTGCTAGTGAGTAGTTCTTGACATGTCATCGTAATCATTTTCTTCAAATTTAATTGTTTTATACAACGTATACACATGTAAATATCAATAGATAGTTTTTTAAAAAATATTGTAATTATGAATGACAAAAAACTCATATAGCATTTCGTTCATTGTTAATGTTAGCTAACATTTTGTCGAACTGGTCGTACATCACTGTCAAATAAAATGGCTCATTTCTATATTATATAGCAAACTAATATCAATATCAAATATTGCATATTTAATTTTCAATTTGTTAAATTGACGATCAGACAAACATTTCCATAACGACGAGATGTATCCATTTACATAAATTGAATGACAAACAAATGAATACTGCCAAGAGCCACGTCAGTTTTATAGTTTAATTTTGAATACTGTCAAATGAATGTGTTAAAGGGCTTATAGAGACGTTATTTCGATACCGAAATAACAGGGAAAGATGACTTCAAGTGTTAAACTTTTATCAAAGTAGTGAGTAGTTAGTTCTGTAATCATTTTCCTCAAATTCTCTTGTTGTATATAATTACACTGGTCAACACAATTTTTTTTTTTCCTTCATTTTTTATTTTTATGGGGTATTTCAAAAGCCCTGACTATGGAAAAAATACTGGGAGATTGCTAACAGCTTTATTTTGTGAAATGTAAAGTTTTACTGTTTTGATTAAAAAATGGTAGGAAATTAATACATAATGTTAAGAAAACTTTATTGAACATTATCGTCAAATGATCTTTTATAGGATTTCGTTAAATAAACGACTTTAGGTAGGTCTCTTTGCATAAAATATGTGTATATTCTTCTTTCAAAGTCATCTAATATGCAATAGGTATGGATCCGTACTTTTTACTGCTCTGGAGCAAAACGCACTTTAAACTTCTTTCGCTGCTGTCCATAAAAATACACTAATCATCTTGCTTGTAGTTTATTAAACACATCTGTTGCAAAATACCACCAACATCGTTACAAAAGACTAAATCCTTCTCTTGAGAAAAATACGGTAACAGATTATTTTCTAGGGTACGTTCAAAAGTAATGTTGGTTTCGGGATTAAGCAATTTTTTTTTCTTTTAAAAGAGGTGAAAAAATTCTTTCATTAAGTTCAGATCCCTCACTAAGTCATTTAGTTATTTCTGATTAAATAGTTGAGGTTCTAAAAGACTATATTTGTAATCTGGATCAGAGTCATCACTTAATATATTTTGTTCGCGTTCACAGAGATTTGGATCATCAGAGGATTTAGAGGTGCTGGGTTGTACCTCTAGAGATTTTAATTGAGATCGTTGAACAGAAGATAAGTTAGGATATGACCACTTACTTCGATTTCCCGGGTTAATTCCGTTTATTTTCACAACGCAGAAGTAGCAGACGTCACGATGGTTTTGAGGTTCTCGCCAAATCATGGGAGTTACGATCTTCATTGCATCTCTTTTCCAGCTGGAACATAACCGTAGACACACAACACATTTTTGGCAAACAATATGAGGAACCCATGGCTTGTCCTGATTGTACAAATCTATTTTGAAGTATTGATGATATGCAGTTTTTACAAAGTCTGATTTTTTTCAAATATATATTCGCCACAAATATAGCGAAAACAATCTGGAACAAACAAATTCTTTTCACAACACACAACACCGCCTAGACGAATGCCTATCGAAAACAACAACAGAATATATTTTACTGTCCAACAAAAATTTTAAATCAAAGTAGAAATACTAAATAAAGTTGGTAAGCTATAACACAATAACAAAAGCTGTTAGAGAAACATTGTTGTCATATTTGCAAAATATGTATCAAATTGAGTTAGAAGCGACAAAATAGTCACTGGAAACAAACCATTTATTTGTTTCTGTTGACCAGTGTTATCAATAAATGTTTGTTTAAAAAAACAAAAACAAAAAAAAACGCGTTTTCTGTAATTCTAGAATAAAAATGTGTATCAGTTAATTTCAGTTCTCTGAGGTAATTCTAGACAAAGAACGCAAAGTAAAATAAAGAAGTAGGATATAGTAGCCTCCGGTAATTGCTCTGCTGAAAAAAAAGAATCTGGTTTACTTTCCAATCTTCGTCGGTAATCTGTATGATACGAAGCTCCTAGCTTTCAGGAACTTAGTTTTTGCCCTTATTTTCCATTTACTGTACTAAATTAAAATAATAATTCGGAATTTTTGTTTGGTTTCATTTCTATAACAATCATCTTAGCACTATTACATAATCAAATTAAGGCAGGGAATAAGGAACCTGTCTCGTCAAAGTTGGACGGTAGAGATTTACTTCGTTGGTGAGTTATGAAATGAAATTCAACCTTCTTAAACGGAATCGAACCTGTATAAATGGTAATAAATATATAAAGTAATAAATCCGCCTCCCTCTAGTCCGCCTCTCCGGGTAATCCGGCCGACACTGACCAATATTTGAGGTCAAAACCTCCACAAACTATATTGAAATAAATTGGAATTAAGATAATTCTATTGTTCGACACATAAACAAAAATAATCTAAACAAAAGAAAATCTGAAATAAAAGGTAAAAGCAATTCAATTAGAATTCATTATTTATTTTCCACTTCTATTGGATTTTTTTATATGAAAAAAACAACAACAGAAAGTACCTACATAAAGTATATATTTAAAATTTTTAAAAATGGAGGACAATAAATCATACATGTTGATACTTCTGAAAGATATCAGGACATAGAACAGACTGAACGTAAATAGGTAGAGATGGTTTGTCCTTTAGGTTTTCCTTACGACTAGTTGTTTTTTTTCGTTCCTACTGGGAATAATGTAAATATTTGTCTGGTCATTTAAGCAAAGATTGCTTTACAACGATTTTATTGTTTATAATGATTAACAAATACTTAATTTGGGTCTGGTTTTTATCATTAACTTATCATTATAAATATACAGGGTGTTCGGAAGACCGTTGGCCAAAGAGGTATCTCCGTTAGGGAGGTTCATTTTGAACGTATTTAAGGTCACTTACCTATATACAAAGTTCTAAGTTTTTTTTTTTCTAAGGAATGTTTTTGAAAAAATAGCCGGACCAAACATTTATGCCTTATAGCTTCGTTGTTTACAGATATATAATCGCCATTTTTTTTCTGTTATTACTAACATATTTTCCATGTAAAATAAAAAATATTTTATGCAAAAAACAAATACAAAAAAAACAAAACATAGATCGTTAAATATTGTTAAACGCAAAAAAAAAAAAAAAAAAAAAAAACGACTAGACCTAAACTTCAAGTTTAGGTCTAGTCATAAAATAATTTGGATTTCGCTGTTGCGCTTACTTTTTTTTTTTTTTAACCTAAACTTGAAGTTCTTAATTTTTTTTTTTTTTTTTTTTTTTTTTCGTCTTTAACAAGATTTAACGATCTCTTTTTTTTTTTTTTTTTTTTTTGCATTTATCTTTTTTATTTTACATGGACAATGTATTAGTAATTACAGCATAAAAAAATGGCATTGATATATCAGTAAACAACGAAGTAATAAGGCATAAATGGTTGGTTTTGGTTTGGAAGAACTCCAACTGATTTGAAAAATAGCTTCTTCAGCCTTCAGGCAGCAGCATCGAGATTTGGTTTGGAGGTGAATGAAGAAAAGACAAAATATATGCACGCTGGCCAACGACTTGATGGGCAGGTGCCACTTAGTTGCCGGAGGCTTTTCGTTTGAAACGGTGAACGAATTTGTATATGTTGGTTTACAAGTAAACTCCAGCAACGAAGTATAGGCTAAGATCCAACGAAGAATCATAACTGCAAATAAATGTTATTTTGGGCTACAAAACCATTTAAAAAGCAGGACAGTATCTCGAACCACAAAAGTGCTAATATATAAAACCTTGATAAGACCAGTGCTCACCTATGCTTCTGAATGTTGGGCATTGACTGGTACACAGATAGCACTCCTCCTAAGGTTCGAAAGAAGGATCCTGAGAAGAATTTACGGACCAATTTGCACCAATGGAACCTGGAGAATTCGTACTACTGCTGAAATTACGAGGCTCTACATGAACCCTGAAAAATAATAAAGGCAGGACGTCTCCGATGGGCAGGGCATATAGTTAGAATGACCACAGACCAGATTCCCAGAAGAATTCTACACGAAAAGGTGTATGGGACGAGAAGAGTGGGAGGACTTCCGCTACGATGGATTGATGGAGTGGCAGCGGACGCAAGGACCATCTTGGGGATCCGCAACTGGAGAGCGGCGGCAGCGAACAGAGAGGACTGTCGGACTACTGGAGGACGGAGGCCTTGACTCTTCAAGAGTTGTTACGCCATTGATGAATGAATGAAATGGTTGGTTTTGACCATTTTTAAAAAAAAAATCATTAAAAAAAACCGTAAGACATTGTATATAGGTAAATGACCTTAAATAGGTTAAAAATGAACCTCCCTTACCCGAGATAACTCTTTGGCCACCGATCTTCCGGACACCCTCTATATTATAATAATTATCTTATTTTATTTAAAAAAATAAAATTAAGAAAATCATCAATCCTAATTCTACATTAATTGATATCAGTGTGTGTCTTTAAAATAATTAATATTAAAAAAAATCCATCTACTAAATTATCTTTATTCTTGGACTATTACCCCGTAACGTACTGGAAAACGTTGATCTCCGTTATTAAAGCATATATAAGGACCAAACATATTCTTTATAAAGTAAAAAAATAATTAGTTATTTTACTAAAGAAATAAACTTATAATAAAAGCTATATGTAAGATTAAAAGATAATGAGACCTATAACTTGGTCAGATTGATAGGAAAAAAACGAGCTAGGAATAAGGAAAACCCAAAGGACTGGCTATCCTTTCCTCTCTTCACTCTCAGGGTTTTATTAATTAGAATTTTTTTTTTTTTTTTTTACTGAACTCATGCCTCGTTTTTCTTTCTTTTTTTTTCTATAAGATATATTCAAAGACTCACTGCTGTGATTAGATGCATTGATGATAGGATACGATGTAGGTATGAATATGAATATATATATATCCGTATGGTAATATGGCGAAGAACACGCTATTAGCCGATGGGGGCAATCTCGATATTAGGTTCCCTGAAGGCATGGAGCTTCTCTTGCTTGGCAAGTCCTTAAGCTCCCTGAACTACTGCTCTATTCCTATGGCGCTTATAATTAAATTGGAACACTCCGTATTATTAAATTTAGAAATGTGATTTTAAATTATGATTCGATTATGTTGAACAGAAAATAAAACATATGAATTGTTAACTACTTAGAGAACAGTACAAGTCATTAAAAACTCTGTTTTTTTTATTAATTTTATCATTATTTTCGTAAAATATGTAAAGTTTCAAATGAAAATTTGTGGAAATGCGACAAATTCGAAAATAAAATAAATGAAAATTACGAATGATTTTGTAAAAAAAAAAATTGTTATTGTCATTTTTACAATCTGCCACATTGTGAGCAATATAGATGGCGTATGATTACATTCACACATTATGTACAATGAGAAAAAAGTAATAATAACAAAATAATATATTAAAATAAAGTAAATAAGTAATGTAAGAAAAGAAAAAGAGAAAAAAAAGAACTATGCTATACATAAACAATAAAAATATACTAATAATAAAAGATAAAACAAAGGTAAAAATACAATTATACTCTATTTACAATTGCTCTCATCCTATGGATCCCCCCACTAGACCCGTCCCTCCACTTGTGAAGGGATAAGCCAGGCACAGAGAGATCCCAGCTCTTCTCTTACTGCTGCGTCACTTGTGTAAAAAAACCAAGTGGAGTGGAGCGCTACTACAACATTGGTCTAAGTGTAGAGCTCTCATAATAATCCTCACCTTTTTTTTTGTTCCTTATATTTATATATTTCAAAATTGTACTACATGCTTCGGGAAAATCGCTTAAAACGAAATTTATTTAAAAAAAAAAGTATAGGGAAGGATAGTTCTTTTCTGTGTTTTCAATTATTATTATTTTATTCATTTATTTATTTTTTCTTTCTTTGATTGTACATAATGTGTGAATGTAATCATGAAGTCATCTATATTACTTATTGCCCACATTTGTGGCAGGTTGTGAGAGTGTAAACAAGCCTTTTCGGAAAGAATGCGTATTGGGAGAATTCTCAAAAAATAAAATAAATAAATAAAAAATAAAACAATGAATAAAGAACAAATAATAAAGTTCTTTATTTATTCTGGGATTTATTCTTAAGTCTCTTAAGAATGAAAAATGATGTACATCCCAGAGCCTTAAAATGGAATAATATTTTTATAGCAAAATAACAGGTAATACTTAATAATAAAATAAAAACAAAAAAATATATATCTTAATAAAAAGTAACAGAAAATTTAATATAAGTTTTTTTTTTTTTTACAAAAACAATTAGATTTCATGAATATAAATTGTTCGTATGGGGCATTTGTCGGCTGAGAAGTATTTAAAGATGTAGGTAGTTGGGGTATGCAGTCATAGATGCACAGCAATTAAAAATAAAATTTAATTTAAAATGCCGACGTTTCGACTCTCAAGGACTAGAATACAAAGATAACCAACAAAAAGATATGACAAAATTGCAGAGAGTAAAAAAAAAAAAGAAGCGATGAAATGAATAACTGTATGAAAATAGACATAATGACATAAAGGCAACATATAAAGAATACAATGCATTCAATAGTCTTTATGAATAACTAATAACCAAAAAGTGGTTATTTACAGTTTTTGGAGGACAGGATCTGGGTCTGTGATAGTAGGTGGTCAAAGAACTGGTATTGAAAGTGGAAAGGGCAATTGAATGACGTATGTTGAGAGGAGATTTAGTTCCATAGAGAGAGAGAGGATCAGATTACGAAAGATATATCGAAAGTGGCTGAGCAATGAGCAGGAGTATACAAATCTCAGTGACGGGAACGGGTTGGGCGGTAAGAACCGAAGATTTGAGTTGTTGAAGGAGTTCGGAAATGTAATGTGTGGATGTTGGGATTGGACAGAAAGAGAAAGGATTCCCGGAAATACTGGCTATGGTAGGAAGGCAAGAGCCACTTTAACTCCGCACAAAACTGCGTAACGTGGATGTTGGGATTGGACGGAAAGAGAAAGGATGCCAGGAAGTGCTGGCGACGGTAGGAAGGAAAGAGCCACTTTAACTCCGCACAAAACTGTGAAACGTGGGCGCTTCTCTATTAGTTATTTAGGTTTCCAAAATTACTGAATTTGTTGAAGATATTCCAACATGTTCAAATTAGAACAAATGTTTTAAACTACCTTTTGGTATGAACTCTACAAAATTTTCACTTTTTAGGCCTTATTAAGGTACGTTATTTCATTTCGGATAATTAGGCTAGTAGAAAATGTTTCCGGCATAACTGAGTGGAAATATTCCTCGGAGGGGGTCGGTCCATTAGGTTGTCCACTAAATGAGGACTCTTGGGACCCATCGGATTCGTAGCCCGGTCCCTCGGGACCCCTCGTCCCGTGGGGACTATCTACCTGTGATTAGAAAGATGATGTATGTTCTCTTCCATTATAATCACCTGCTGACAGTCTTATTTTGTTATCCAACTTCTATATCTAATCAGAAACTTCAGATTCAGGTTTATATTAATAGTTATGGTTATGTTTGTAATAATCATGTATTATCTATTCGCTATATTATATTGAATGAATGAATATTTTATTGTTTTATAAATACAATTTTAAAGCAAAGAGTTGTGAGCTGTTATACAATTTAAAATTATTTTAGCAAAAAAAAAATAAAATAAGAAAATTATTTACAAACTAAAATTTGATCTAACTATATACATGATAAATTAATACAAAAATAAAAAGATATTGGCAAACTTTTAATACAAAAACAAAAAAGTAAATGGCAAACTAGTAATAAGTTAAAGTAAAATATTTCTTAATTTTAGATAATATTTCATATAAAAAAATAAATTATTTAAATGCTTTTCATTATCTGTTATCAGCCAATCCTGTCAACTAAAAATATTCTTGTATTTTAAAATTTTTCAAATATTTTTCAGTCTAGCAAATAAATATAAAGAAAAAACATTTAGACTAATATAATAATTATTATAATGAGGAACGAAATTAGTTTTAATTTATAACCAGTTACTCTATTTTATCTGATTTTTTGACTCTACAGACTAATAGGTTTTGTAGATTCCAAATATCAGGTACTAGGGTCAATATAGCTTTTGTAGTTTTAATAGGCGAAAATAATTTTATTTAATGATGTCTACAACTGTAAGAAATAATTGATTTTAAAAAATGAGATGAATACTATTTATTGGTAGCCCTTCTGAACTGTTCCGTATTAGATTTAGATTTCGAAGCTATCTTTTGTGTGAGAGAGCACTGGGTTTGAGTGATTATAGCTTTATTAGGAATTACATTTATTGATACCCGGCAAGGTATCTACAGCTACATTTGGGGCATTAAACAAAATAATACCCAGGAAAAAAATGCATAACTGAAAGTCATCATTTTCTGTGGAATGAATTCTTCTAAGAAACCTTTTCCTGTATATTTCATAAACGGAACAGAACATTACTAAATGGTGAAGAGAATCTGGTCCCGAGTTACACATCGGGCAGGGTTTTTCTGTATTAAAGTTGTTGCTTCTTCTATTGAAATATATTCTGGAGATCTTGGAGCTAGGGGAACGGAGTTGTGCGGATTCAACGGATGTTTATGTTTTTTGGGGTGCTGAATCCGAATCTTAAGTTTGATACCACGGCAGCCGTCGGCTTCATACCCAAAATTGCAAAAAAAAAAAAAAAAAAAAAAAAAAAAAAAAAAAAAAAAAAAAAAAAAAAAAAAAAAAAAAAAAAAAAAAAAAAAAAAAAAAAAAAAAAATACCGGTTAGTTTCGGATTTTTACATATAATGCGAAAACTAAGTTTTTAAAGGTGGTTAAATTTACTATTAGACAGTTATACATGAAGTTTTAATCAAGCCCCATGAGAAATACACATGAAAGCACCTTAAAACCCCCGTACTGTTGTGAAATCCTAGTTTTTTGGCACATGTTTCGCTATAACTCCGAAACTATTCGTCTGATGGTTTTTCCTAATCAGGGAGAAATTGATTTTTTTAGAAGTACAAACTTAATGGTAATTGAGTCGAAGCTGTGTGCATTTTTTCCTGGGTATTATTTTGTTTAGTGCCCCAAATGCAGCTGTAGATACCTTGCCAGGTATCAATAAATGTAATTCCTAATAAAGCTATAATCATTCAAACCCAGTGTTCTCTCACACAAAAGATAGCTTCGAAATCTAAATCTAATACGGAACAGTTTAGAAAGGCTACCAATGAATAAATAGTATTCATCTCATTTTTTAAAATCAATTATTTCTTGCAGTTGTAGACATCATTAAATATAATTATTTTCGCCTATTAGAACTACAAAAGCTATATTGACCCTAATACCTGATATTTGGAATCCACACAACCTATTAGTCTGTATAGTCAAAACATCAGATAAAATAGAGTAACTGATTATAAATTAAAACTAATATCGTTCCACATTACAATAATTCTTATATTAGTCTAAAGTTTATATTATTTATATCTTTATATTTATATGCTAAGCTCTGAAAAATATTTGAAAAACTTTAAAATACAAGAATATTTTTAACTGACAGGATTTCAAGTAGCTCTTGAATAAATGATGATGACGGGAGGAGGTATTGTATTTTCCGTTAGGCTATATAATGCTGTTGAGCCTCAAACTGGGGTATCCGATGTAAAGCAACCCTATCTTATAATTAGGGATTTGCAACCCTTGCAAAGTATATATTTTTTATTATTTAAAGGATGAAATGAAATGAAAATAAATTTTATTCTGGGGTCATTGCCCATTAACAATAATTATAATGAACAATATGTTTTAAACGTATTTTATATTGATATCCTCTATTTTTGGTAAGGGATTTTAAAAAAATATTTTGAAATTATCAAACATATCTTTTATCAAACATTGCCTATCCATTGGCCAATGTCCTAGTTTCTGTACTGTTTTTGTCTGTAGTTCTGTAGTCCGGACTTGAACCGTGGGGGACAGCAAAAAAGTCGAATATCAAACGCATTCAATCTTTCCAATCCAAAATCCTCCAAACTATAGTAAATGCTCCTTACTATGTTTCCAACAAAACCCTACATAATGATCTGAATATACCACACGTTCTCGACCTTATACCCCTTAAATTCTCAAAATTCCATCGCAACCTTTCCTTTCGTCCTAACCCACTAGCTCAATCATTATCCGCTTCCTCACTCCCTGATAACCCCCCTCGCAGACTAAAACTGCAGTGGCCCCGAGATCTTTCGTAAAATTACTTATATTGGAGTTCTGGCGATGACCAGCTTCTCCACTCATGCCCTGAATGAATGTTATAGCGTTCTCACTTAGCCTCCACTGGGTTTTTTTTTTTTTTACACCAGTGACGCAGCTGAGAGAGAAGAGCTAGGATCTCTCTGTGCCTGGCTTATCCCTTCATAAGTGGAGGGACGGGTCTGGTGAGGGGATCGCTAGGATGAGTGTAAATTGTAAATAGAGTATAATTGTATTTTTACCTTTGTTTTATCATCTATTGTTAGTAATTTTTTTTTTTTAGTATTTTCTTTTCTTAAGTTTTACTATTTCATTTTGTATATAGTATATTTCATATTGTTTATGTATAGCATTGTTCTTTTTTTTCTCTGTTTCTTTTCTTACATTATTTATTTACTTTATTTTAATATTTTATTTTATAATTTTTTTTTCTCAGCGTACATAATGTGTGAATGTAATCATACGCCATCTATATTACTTATTGCTCACATTTGTGGCAGATTGTAAAAATTACTAAATAAAAGATTAAAAAAAAAAAAAAGTTCTGTAGTCAGTGAGTAGTCACAATGTGATTACACTAAAGTAATAGTAATCAATGTGATTTCACTCAAAAACAAAATATACACTACTTGATATATGAATGCAGATATTAACTGACTACAGAACTACTCTACAGACAGAAACAGTACAGAAACTAGGACATTGGCCGGTGGATGGTCAATGTTTGATTAACAAGATATTTGAAGATTTCAAAAAAAATTTAAAAAATTCAATACCAAAAATAGAGGATATCAATATAAAATACGTTTAAAACATGAAAAATCCGTTAAGTTTTCTCTATTAATTTTTTTTTTTTTGTCTTGTTCTTTTATATTAACTTTCGACACATGTACTATGTATATGTATATTACAATGATAATAATTTTTTTTTTTTTTTTAAATACTTGCAAATTGTATACTTTTAAGTATGGTGTGTACAGAAATAAATAAAATCCCTTCCAACAGGATTACTTCTGGAAGGAAAACACTAAAACTATAATGTTTTGGAAACAATATAATAAAAAAATAAATAAATAAATAAGGAACTAGGACACTTGAGACCAACAGAAGTTGATTGTCCAAAATAGAATTTATCTGTCTAAAAACTAATGTTTAATAATTAAATTCTGTTGGGTCCTATGTCTATTAAGCAGGTTTCTACAACAAAGATAAGCTAAGTTAAAATTTTGCGAGCTTTGGCTGAAGTCGCGGACTTGGCTTTAGTTAGCAGACAATTATTCCGGAGAATGCCCTTAGCTCTCATGTATATTCAGAGCAATCCATACATTTACATATCCATGGCAGGCGGTCCGAACAATTCACTGTTTTTAAACAACTACCTTCGACATGGTTCATGGATTCTATTTGCTTACCAAAACCGCTTTCCATAGTGCCTAATGAAACCCTATTTTATTTTTTAACTTTATTGCATTTTTAATTTATGAATATGCATATACACTTTAATTAATTTTATTCAACAAAAAGATTTTTTTTTTTATATTACACTCTTCGTTATTCATTTCTTATTTCATTAAATTTTATTCGTTTTACTTTATTTTGAGTAATATGTTTTATTTGAGATGAAGGTTTATTATTAAGTACATAATGATACATATGTATGTATGATATAAAATATTTTATTACTTGTTTATTTATTGTAGTATGTAGTATCACAAAGATACTAGTTCAATCTAATTTAAAAAATACAATAGATAATCTGATAACTAAATATTATTTAATTGTAGTAATTTTAATTTTATTTGTTTTGTTTTTTTGACACGAAACGGCCTTATAGACCACGTGAATATCATTTCCTCTCAACTGTCCCCACACATCCTTCCCACTTCTTCTCCCACCTCTTCTTCATTCTCTCAGACTGCATTCTTCTTTCTTGGTATCCACAAGGACCTTTATTTCCCTTAGTTTTCCCTATATCTATCCCTATCGAAACAGGCCTAACTTGAAATCCCCAATTTCCCCGTTTCCTCCTTCATCTGCCCGATGTACCCCCCCCCCCCCCAACCCCTTTATATCCCTACATTTTCCCGAAGATCTTCCTATTTATTCTGCTCTGGTTCATCCTGACCATATGACCGTAGAAACGTAGCCTCCTTAACCTAATGTCCGTTTCCAGGTCATCCATTTCTCTGTATAATTCTCTGTTAGGCCTCAGCCTATATCCTTCCGGTAATTTTATTGGCCCATAAATTTTCCTCAAGATCTTCCTCTCTACTCCCAAAAGTTTCCTTAAGCTAGGAAGAGAAGCGGTCTCCATTCCATACAGAATAACTGGCTTGACAACCGTGTTGTAGTGTCTAATCTTCGCTCTTATTGAAAGAGCCTTTTTACAGTACAGGCTACTGGTGGCAAAGCTGAGTCTTTCCATCTTGACCAACCTCTCCTCCATTCCCCTTTTCTCGGACCCATTACTACAAATAATCTCTCCCAAATACTTGAAGCTATTTGTGACCCTGATTTCGTAATCACGAACTCCGTTTTTTCGAACGATATTTGTAAACCCACTCTTTCAGCTATTTCTTTTAGGGCGTCCAACTGCCCTATTGCTTCATCCGCAGATTCCGCCAAGAGGGCAAGATCATCAGCATACGCTAGACAACTTACTCTGATATTATTATTTTTGGTTCCTAATTTTGCCCCCGCGCTATTTTTGACCCACAATTCCTTCATTACTTTATCCAGCACTACATTGAACAGTACTGGAGACAAACAATCCCTCTGTCTTAGCTTCGTCCTCCCCAGAAAGGCCCCACTGATGACTCCTTGGAATTTCACCTTGTATTTGTTACAGAAACATAAAATATATTTTTTTATTAATACTTAACATATTCGGTAAGAATGTTCCTTGTATGCGAGTTCCGGTACTGAAAAGACGTATTCATATAAAATCCAGTGATGCCGAAAAATCGGGACAATCTTTGCATGAAAACTGTTATTGAGGTGTGAATGATAGTATAGTAGGATCAATATAATTGGGAGTTATGAATTATTTGCCATTTATATTGATTAGTTTCGAGTGGCTTTCAGACTAGTTTCAAAGGCTATACATTAATTATTAGTTCTAAAAAATGGTTATTAAAGTTTAATACATCGAACCCTGAAACCTGGTAATCAATGGCACTCTAAGTATCTCATGAACGTAGCCCTTAATAATAATTTGTTTGTTTGTTCTTGGGCGCTACAGTCCTTGCAGGACCTGGGCCTCTGCCACCATCCTTCTCCACTCCTCTCGGTCCCTCGCCAGGCTCCTCCAATTCCGTATTCCCAGCCTCCGCAAATCCTCCTCCAGGTCATCCATCCATCTGCGCCTGGGTCTGCCTCTCTTTCTCTTTCCTCCTGGTGTACCATTAAACATTATTTTTGGCAGCCTGTTGGGCTCCATTCTTTCGACGTGTCCCAACCATCTAAGACTGACCTTCTTGATAGCACAGAGTATATCAGGCTCACCATACAATAGTGCGATCTCGGTGTTGCTTCTTATCCGCCACCCGTGCTCCTCTCTCACAGCAGCAAAGATCCTTCTTAATATTCCTCTCTCCCAGACCAGCAATGCTCTTCCGGTATCTTTAGTCAGAGTCCACGTCTCACTGCCATACATCACTATTGTTCTTATTATAGATTTATAAATCAACAGTTTTGCCTTCCTTGAGAGAGTTTTACAATGGAGAGCTTTTTGTATTGTATAAAAACATCTGGTTCCTGCAACAATTCTGCTTTTTATTTCAATGTCTAGATTTTTCTTCTGCGTCACAACTCCTCCCAGGTATTTAAATTTACTACAGCAGTGAAACGTGTCCTCCCCCACATCAACCGTATCTCTTCTTCCATCTGCCCGTCTGGAGGTTTTCATATATTTGGTCTTGTCCATGTTCATTTCGAGACCCTAATTGATAGCTGCTGTCTTGAATTCTTCAACAGCATCGGCCAATGCTTAATAATAATAATAGTAGAAAAATAATTATAAATCATAGAAATATAAAAAAAAAAAATAATGAATACTTTATAAACATCCTTAAAATATAAATACTCACTGTCAGTATATTGTCCAGTCAATAAACACATTGTAGAGTGCATGGAATATGCGATAATTTTTTACTTCATAGCATCGTTAGGAATAGTTGGAAGGTAAACATACTAAATGTCCCCGCCCCTAGGGGTGAGCTAACGGTGGGGGGGGGTCCAAGTTTTTTTTATTATATGTTGAAAAGGGTAGACTCTAGAAAAATATTTTCAAAATAAAAATTAAAGCTGATTAAATTTCTTATAGAATTAGTTTTATATAAATTGGTCGAAATCTAAATTGTTTTCGTGATATACGTTATTAAAAATCGGTGATTTTCGGGAAAAAACAATTAGTACCTCACTTTTTGTCAAACTTTTGCTTCTAGTACCTTCCACGATCGTTTCTCATGAAAACATGACAGTATCATAATTGTAAAGCATTAAATTTACTTTAATTTCATATATACGTTTTTTGCATTTGAAGACAATGTTTAACAAAAAGTGAGGTAAACATTTTTCTAAACTTATCAATTTTTAATAGCTTATATCTCGAAAACCAATGAAATTTCGACAAATATGTATGTATAGGATAATAACAAATATGTATAGGAAATTTAATTTGCTTTAATTTTGATCGGTAACATATTTCTCTAGAGTTCACCGTTTCCGAGATATAAATGAAAAACACAAAAGTGGGGCCTTCTCCCCTCCCCCCCTCCCCCAGGAACGGGGAATTTTAGTATGCTTACCTTCTAACTATTCCTAACAAAGCTGTGAAGTCAAATATTAGCGCTTATTTAATGCACTCATTGCCTGGACCATTAATAATTTAAAAATTGAATGAGGACGGACCAGTATATTACATATTTGATTGATGGATTCTATTGGAACTGTTTTATTCGGAAATCAGATTCAAAAGTTAAACATTCAGTTCTAAAAACACACAAGTTCTATTATTATATTTTGTTTATTTTTATTTAAAGTTTCAGTGAAACCTTTGTGAAATGAAACCCCGTTTTAACTTACCTATGTTAGTACAACGAAATGGGATTGGAATTTGAAACGTGTTCTGTAAGCTGATAAGAAAGTGTTTCACTTATTTGAAGGAGCTAAAAAAAAAGTTAAAAAGGAGACCATCTGGTCTCAAGCCGTGTGTGTTTTACAAAGGCGCTGAGTATTGTCACGCCTTTGAAAGTAAACGCTCGTCTCTTGTCTTTAAAGTTTTTTTTTTTTTTTTGTTTTTTTTTGTGTGAGTGTGTGTTAGTGACGGTAGATTTTTTGCATTTCAATCTGTTATTCGTATATGATAGAGCGGATTAGGAAAAATTATTTTAAAAAATAAAAATAAAAAAAAAAAAAAAAAAAAAAAAAAAAAAAAAAAAAAAAAAAAAAAAAAAAAAAAATCAAAACATAACTACAAAAATATATTTAAAAAAATCAATTTCTCTCTAGGGGTCACCCGTGGTGTAGTGGTTAGTATAGCAACCAACTAAACCCAAGATCGCGGGTTCGCAGCCCGGCAGATGACCTTAGGATTTTTTAAAGGGAGTAAAAAATCCTATGCCGTCCTTCGGAAGGGACGTAAAATGGGGGTCCCGAGCATGTGCGATGTCAGGTACTCGTTAAAGATCCCTATCCTAATTATACCTGGATAGGCAAAATTTAGGAATCCCACCGTAGCATCGTCTGATTAGCCATAGCAGCATAAAGTGACGTTAAACGAAATAAACAAACAAACAATTTCTCTCTAACTGTGAAAAACAATAGATCATGGATATGTCTTTCTATATCCAACTGTTGTTCCGAATCTATGTTTTAGAATTAAAAGGATCAAATTAATTTAATTAAATCAACAATTAATGATAATTCGAAATCAAAAGTTGGAAGAAAATAAGGGTTACAAACGTGACATTTTTCATTCAAAGCAATATAGCTCCTTATCGGTAGGTCCTAGCGGCAAATGTTATGTTTAAAAAAAGTCCCCATTAAATTTCTAATTAAGAAAGTTTTCTGATCGGCAAATTTTCGATTCGAGCAACACCAACACCAACAGATCTTTAGCCTGTCAAAGTTTTGCATTTTTGAAGTTGAAAAAAAACGTTACAATCTAGGTTGTCATGGTGAAGCTTAATATTACAAAGGAATATAATAGGTCCCCAGTCAAAAGACATCCATGTTAAAAAATAATAAGCCTTAGTATGTTGTAATTGCATTCATTTACCTAATCCAGCTATTGCATAATTATGCTATAAATTTAACATATTTGCGTCGTAATACATTTTTTTTTATTAAATACATTAACCAAATAATCATGTATGTTGTATTATGACAAAGTGACCAATGCCCAAGAGAAAGATATATAGGGAAATGAACCTGTAATGATTTGAGCATTATTAATTCAAAAATTAGTAAATGTAATAAATAAAAATAATTATAATCTTTGGCCATAGGTTCGTGTAGGAATGTACAAAAGATTTTTTTTTTTTATCATTGAAATAAAAGCCGGTATAAGGTTAGTGCCCCAGAAGAAACTCTGTTGCTGGGCCAGTTATTTTTATGGGTTCCTTTTTTTTTATTGGGGTCGTTTCCTTTTTTCATCGTCAATTTATTTTCAATAGTATTGATTTCAGGCTACGGTATTTTCTCTTTCTATTCTTATAAACTTGATTTCTTTCCTTTTCGTAAAAATAAATGTGTAGGTCTATTGTTTGAAATGTTGTTATTCTACATTGATTCGTGTAGAAAATATATTAACTGAAAAATGTAGCTGTACCTTTTGTCTGGGGGGTCTATATTTTCTGTACCTTTTTTTTCACCCTTATCAAAATCGGAAATTAAATGTAGTATATTTTTTTGTATAACGTTTGTCGCTAGGACCTAACAGTTACAAGCTATATTGGTTTCAATTTTAAACCTTTATTTTTTTTATCAAATTGTTTATTTGTAATGATTATAAATTTTTAATTTAATTTAATTAATAATTTCAGTTATCCGATCCGTTTAATTATAAACTTAAAATTGATCAAAAGAAGGAAAAATTTAAGAACGATTTTGAAATGAAATCTACAGTCGATTTGGATGTGGTACAAAGATTGGTGTGTTAACAATTCCAGTAGACGAACCATTATATTTTATTAACGAATGTTATACATTTTTTTTACAACTATTGAATGCGAGATTGCAATAAAAATAACAGTGCGAACGTTCGATGTTGATATTAATAATTCACGATAGGTGCTAACCACATACCTTGCAGTGGGTGGATCCATCGATGTTGCTTCCTGATGTTGGCAGCTCAACCAGTTGATGTTCTTTATCACCGTCATCATCAGAACATGTGTTCTCCTAAACCTTCACCATCACGGAGGTGTAACATTGTTTGATTAGATGAAATGGACACCAACGCGTAGTGTATTGAGTAGACCTGGATTGAATGAATAGCCTAATTTGATTTAAATATTGTTAATTATTATTACTGTTTATTAGGCTCTTGGACGTTGTTTATTTCTTTTTAAAATCGAACTTTAAAGTTTCGAAATTCCTATCCTCACGGTCCAAAATCCTTCGAAAATTCGAATGATCTTTACCTGTTTTGTTAGGAAGGTTTTATCCTAAAAACATATGGTGTTAAGGCTTTTTTTATCCAACAGAAGAACCTCGATAATCCGAACCCCTGTAATAGGAACGCTCGATAATCCGAACGCCGTTTTGGGAAAAATAAAAATTATTTTTTTAAAATCCGTGATTAAGCAGCCAAAACACGTTCTTCAACCTTAGTTCAGATAAAAATGATTGACTATTTTCCAAATGTTTAGTTTTTTGTTTTCTTTAATTTTTGTTTATCTTTCTGCACAGCATAAATTTTTTGTGTGTATAACTGTATTTGTGTGTGTATAGGATTGTATACATACTATGTAAAATATTACGAAATTCATGTGCAATACATTACACAATAATATAGTTACCTTACTATAGCACAGAAGTATTTCGTAAAAAAAAAAAATATTTATCTTTAACAATACAACGAGTTTCTTATTTTATTGGAACTAGTATGTCAGTGTTCATTTTCGCATGCTACACACTATGCCTGGAAAGAACTTTGGTAATCCGAACGATTTGATAGTCCGAACCTCCCCCGGTCCCAATTAGTTCGGATTATCGAGGTTCTATTGTGTTATATAAAAAGACAAACCAATTTTCGTTTGTGATCACTAGCCAGGGAAACTACTGAACCAATCAGTACCAGCTTTTAACCACATTATCTTCCTATTTCAAGGAAGGTTTAGCATTATTTAATTATGTGGTGCTTAGTGATGTTTGATAGTCGACATATAGTGGCGGCACCATTTGAGAGTTATATTGAACTTAAAATTTATGACAAACTTTACTTATTTTCAATTCAATTGTTATTAAAAAAACTATAAATATATGGAGCGACATATGGATCCCAGTGCAGTTTAAAAATCGACCGTTTTGTGGCCATTCCGCAACAGAGTTTGCAATGGTAAAACTATTAAACCCAATCGTACCAAAGTTCAACTGCATTTTCAAAGTTTTAGGAATGTTTATAATGATAAATGTGACTATAATAATTATTAAAATATATAGTCTAAAGTGCGGGAAATAAGGTTTGCCACACTGTCATATATTTTTATGTTAAGAAATTTAAATCCAATCAGATAAAATCAATAAAATTATTTGTGCGAAATTGCATGTCTAATTATGCTTTTACGTACTCTACGAACGCCTAATATATGCAATTTTAACCTAGTTAAAAATTACTGCCATGCCTGAAAATATTGAAAAAATAATGTTAAATTCCATACTTTTTTTTTTTTTAAACATGATAACTTTATTCACAACTGTACACAATGGACAACTAGTTACATATGATATTATGTATCTGTTTGTTAGTGTATCCACGTAGTTTTTCATGAAATTGTCGATAAAGTTTATGGATATGGGTCTTAACAGTCGGATTACGTAAGTCTGTATGTAGCGTATCGTGTGACACATAAGGAGGGGAGTCTGTTATCAGTCTTAGGAATTTCGATTGAAATGTTTGAATTTTCTGAATATGTGTTCCTTTGGCCGGTCTATAAATTTGAGATACATACGTCCAGATGGGTTTTAGTAAGTAACTGTAAATTTAAGTTTCTGTTTTAAAGGTAGTTTTGAGCGTCTGTGAAGTACTGAGTATAGAAGTCGCAGTCTTAACTGTAACGTATGTTTTTTTGTCTTGACATGTGGGAACCATGTCAGTGTTCTATCAAGCGTAAGTCCTAAATATGTCCCTTTTTCAGTTTGATGTAAAGGTTGGTTGTCAATGTAAACAGGCGGCCAGGTCTTGCGTCGTAGTGTAAATGTAATATAAGGATTTGTCATAATTAAGTTTTATTTTCCATTTCTTACACCAAGTTAGAATCTCGTTGAGGTTGTGTTGAAGTGTTAAGGTGGCTTGTGTAGGAAATTCCATACTTTATAACAAAATTTTTATCAATAAACAAATGAAGTTCAATTTTTTTTTTTTTTTTTTTTTTTTTTTTTTTTTTTTTTTTTTTTTTTTTTTTTTTTTTTTTTTTTTTTGGGTGGGGGGAGTCACTATGGACCACGGGCTCGTAGCTACTTTTCTCTTTAGGATCTTCTTTCTCTTCCAGAATTCTTTCATTTTCTGACTATGAGCCAGCTTTCTCTCTTCTGTCCATTAGGTCCCTGTGGTCTGGGGTACTGAAAAAACTCCCTGTCGGGCAGCTTGTCGGAACTGCAGTTGGTCTTTTGTTTTATCGAGTGGGATCCCTAGTTTTTCCAGATCTGACTTTACTGATGTGATCCACAAATGAAGTTCAATTATTAGTTAAAAAAATCTTATTTTATTAATTTTTTTATTGCTAGTACTATTATATAAAACAGATACCTTCTAAACCAATCTGTACACAGCTTTTCACATTTTATTTTAGATGAAATAAACAAAAAGATATATTTGAAAAAATCCTTCCTATCGAAAAATAAAATAAAATAATTTTATAAATGTTTATTATAACTAAACTCTGGAGAGAAAACTTTTATTTCTAAGCAATAACACCTTGATTGTTTATATATTATCATGATTTTCGTTTAAAAAAATATAACGGACAATTGGCTCAGTTAATAAAGAAAACTGTACTTCATTACACTGTGCGCAACAAATTACTATTAGTACTGATGAATTAATTGCCACTTCTATTTGGAATTATTTTATACTAGTTTTGAATGCTAATCACTCATCTTCAGTTCTAAAATATACAAACTTTTCAACATATAGCACTATGTTATATGGATTATATATACCAAAGTTTTCAAAAATGTAGGACAAAAAATCAAATATTGGAATTCAGTTGAGGAGTTCTAACAGATATCTGAAATATATCCGGCTCATCATCATCATCGTGAAAGGAGGAAGGGGGAAGGTACGTTAAATGTTTGGGGTTTACCTAGGAATTTCCCCTTCGACTCGTTGGATTTTTCCGTTCCTATTGGAAACTAATTTTAAAAATAGGTCTATTGGACGTGTTTATCTAGTCATCTTAACGAAAATCTGTATCTGTTTTAAACGATTTTATTATTTCTAATGATTCATAAATATTTAATTTTAGGCTATTTTCTACTTAATGTATTATTTTTACTCCCGAGTCTTTATTAAATTCATGGTTATGTTCATTTAGATGGATAGCGAAATTGGAATTTTGGGTCTTATTATTGTATGCTCTTATACTATGTTATTTTACTCTTTGATTTACCGATCGTCCAGTTTTTTCTTTGTATTTAGCTTCACAGTCATTATATTTAAGTTCGTATAACTGGAAAAACTGGGAAAATTATGTTTTTATGTAATGTTTATCCACTTAACCTGTGCAACGGTAACATATGAAAATTAGAGCTATAAGATAAAATATCATTTAGGCTATATTTATTGAGAAATACATTTATTACTAGAATCCCTACTAATATGCTATTTCAATTCAAACAATTACAATTCAATTTAATGTTGCTTTAGCTTCAATTTACAAATACTCGGCCAGACTTACAAATACAATGTAGTAGATCTACGGACTGACTGTTTCTCTCACGGTCAATAATATATAGGACTTTATAGAACTGGAAGCAATAGAATCATTTTATGATATCGAGAGACAAAAATCGGATTGTAATCGATTCGGATGTCTTATGAATTCATTTCTTCTTATAAAGTTTTTTACTAATGAGAGACTGAAGCTGAGACGGGTATGCTAGTTGACTATAAAGTTTTGAATATGAAACTGTTAAAGGTTAATATATGGCAAATCCAGAATGAAATATGAACAATAAACAAATATCGACTTAATTTTAGAGGCATAATATTTGTATTTCAAAGTATTGAAAAGGCTACTGAATCTAATCTATAAAAACACTTGATACCTGTTATTGAACGATAATTAGACGTTTTAATTATGTTAGTCCAACGTTTGAGGGATGTTTGCCTCGAGGACAAAGACTTAGAAAAAAAATACTGACGATAATGATTCGAGTCGTGCCTCTTTCATTCTGGTTGTGCGGTATTCTGTATTCATCAATATGAAAAAAAAGAAAGAAAGAAAGAAGTGTGATAGATGACATCGTTTTTGAAAACGGATTGATCAATAGGACTATGGAAATCGAGCAGAATTCATCAATTATAAGTCAAACAATCGACTTGAATTGATGATATTTTTTTAATATTATAATTTTTCCATTTTTTTATTCTTGGGTGGGTAATTGTTACTCAACAATTTAAGAGGTCTTCATCGCCCTGATTAGTTTTCATTTGAAGGGTTTATTGCATTAGTTTGATAAATGTGAGACTCTCTTGTGTGTTGCAGTATGTTACATGCCGTGAAAAAATGTTACACTGGGAAACTATAGACACCCAGCTAAAAGACAAATGCACGACAAAAAAAAAATTAATGCAATTGATTATTTTTATATAAAATGATTATATAAGAAACATCTGAGGGATGAACCAATTGCTAGTATTGATAATAAAAAACAACAACTTATTATTTAAGCAGTGTATAAAAAAATATTTCAAAATTACTTTATTATATTAAAAAAATTAAAACATCAAAAAAGATTAAATCTACACAAAGTGAATACATTGAAACAATTAAACCATAACTATATTTAACTCCAAAATTTTATTGATATGCAATATATTAAATTGAAAATTAAAAGTTTTTGTAACTATACTTTCAAAACAGCGCCTTCATAATTATACTTTTAATTTAATAATCAACTCCAAAAGTACAACTAAATATGTTGCTGGACTATAAGTTCTTCACTCCATCTTCACTGCCGTCTTAATCTTGTGTTTAATCACTACTCATTACTAGTAAGCTATACAATCTCATAAAATGTATTCTACTCTTAACTTTGCACATCCAATTTTTACATATTTGATTATATTACGAATAAATTAAATTATTAATACAAGTTACATAATTATGTATGACAAATCTTCATAATTATATGAAGGATGTATACAGAAAGGATTTGGTATTAAACCAGTTTATCGGTAACATTGAAACATTTTAACCATGCCACTGCTGTTGTAATAATAATATTTGAAAAATAATATTAATCATTTCAAAATTAAATAGAAATTTCAATTTCTTTAATAAAAGGAAATTTAATTAATTGTTCCCCTCTTTAAAAAAATAAATAAATTATGAAATAGTGAAATATTAAACACAAGGATTAGGAACATTAAATTTCTATAATTTTAATTTCATTTTTTATTTTTTATTTTTTAAAGTTATATTTATTTAAACATAAAAAAAAACATGTTCTCTATTTAAATAAAATTGGAATGATCTGAAAAGTAACTATTCTTTGAAAGGCATAGAAATTTTACAACAATAACCGTTTTCTGACCCATTGTTCAGGAACAACACATTTAGTAAATATTGTTTATTTAAATAGGTTCTCTTGGTTTAAATACGAGGCTTATTATGTATTATTTATGGAAGGAATGTTTAAACTATCTCAAGTTTTCATAGTCCAATCTAGTTCAGTGATATTCCCTGTATATTGTTCCCTTTTCCTTCTCCAGCACTCTTTTATTTTGAATGGCTTCTTTTGCTGTTTTTTTAATTATGAAGAAATATTTCTTTGGTTTATTATTGAAACCTATTCATATCTCTTGTTTCCACAACAACTGCAGAAGAGGGCACCTGATTTCCTATTTACTAGCTCATTGCCTCATTAAAATATTTCCCTTGATCACCAACGCTGTCTCCAATTTTAGGTTAACAACTGGGAACGATTTGGGCCCGCGCACACTGGCAACTTTAATCACCAGCAACTAAACAGTTTACTCACACTTGAGTTGCCCACCACCGCGCTGGCGACTAAATCGTTGCCTCTTAGCTCAGTCTACAATGTGTTTCTTGGAAGCCACCTGTGCTGTTGCGTTTATTTTGAGACGTCGAAAAAATAAGCTAAACAAACACTCATTAACAATTCTTTGGTACTAAAACATCTTATTATTTTGCGAATGTTTTATATTTCAGTCACACCCTATCAGTTTCTCTTACTCTCATGATTTCCATCATGATCAAAAATGTGCATATAGACTACATTCTATGAAAAAAATTTTCGGTAGTACCATTAGTATACTTTTATTCAGATGTATATGAAGAAAAATTTTTTGTTACATAACTTTTTCTAATGGAATCACAATGTCGAAATTCCGACAAAATTATAGAATGACTCATATGATTGGTGGTTTTTCGCTTTTGTGGTCTAGATTAATGGCTGTTGACTTAGCCTTTGAAACAATTCATAATTAAATAATTTCCTTTGATCCTAATTGTATCGACCATTATCCACGACAGTGTATATCCTATAGTATCGAGTCATTGACCCGTTGCTAAATTCCCTCCCCTTCTATGCTGTAGAGATAGAGAGTTTGTATTGGTGGAACAAAGACCGGCGTCAAGAGTAGTTCGGTTCGGGTGTCAGGGTGAGCCCAGCTGGCCCCCTAATTCATATTCCGGGGAGGTGCTGTGGTCAGTCTAATGTAGTCAGCAGATGTCTCCGTTCGGGCTCCTGTTTAGGGAAATTATCCGCCTCAGTTGGTCCACGATCCTAACAGAAGCTAATGAACTGGTCTCTATAAACTTTTATTTACCCTCTAATCTATGGCACACGCATGCTCAATAGTTTGGTATCGTTATTCGTAGGAAAGATATTCCATTGGAAAAGCAGGATCTTTATACTTATAATTATAAGGATTATTACATAATTCCATGTAATAGGTTATTTGTAATTTTTATAAACAAATTTAAAACTTCGCTTTGTTAAGTAAACAGAGAAGTTCTAGGAAACCTATTTTTTATTTTTTCCATTAGGACCATTTGAAAAAAAAAACAAAATATTTTTTACAAGTATTTGACCATTGTTAAACATTAAGCATTCATCATCAGTTTTAAAAGCAAACACAAAATTTAAAACGTCAACGCTTTGATTCACAGATTATATTAATTTTAAAAATGTAAGACCGGAAATCAAACAGATTTATGAGGTATTTATTGACTGTGGGAACAATGAATGTATAGGTAGTTTATGATCCAGCTCAGGAACCCTTTTGAAGGCTTGTATTGTAGTTCGAAACGTCGGCTTTATAAATTAACATATATATTTTTTATTTTGTTTCCATGACTGCACACCCTAACTGCTTACATGTTCAAGAAATCAGAAACGTTGATACCTGAGGAGGCAAACTGGAAATTAACATAACTAATGATAGCACTTTTTGTACTTCTTTTGGCCCGTTGAACACTTTTGAGATGTGGTAAAAAAAAAAAAAACTCGCGTCACGAAGGCCTGATGAAGGCTTGTATTGTAGGCCGAAACGTCGACATTATAAATTAAAATATGGAAAAGATAATCAAGGATGCAGTCAAGGAAAAACACCACGTCTAAGTAGGCATACTTTAATGCGTGCCTACGTTTCGACCTACCTTGTATGTCTTCTTCAGGGCTATAATGAACTAGATGTGACAAAAAATAAGAGACCGATAAACAGATGATAAATGAAATACAGAATGACATGGATAAAAAACAATATAGAAAAAAACAGATACATAAATCAGTAATAATAGAAAACAGCAAAATAAGGTTAAGGGCAAGACAGGAATGATAAGGGAAAGAAAATTGTATGGGTAGTGAATAAAAGGATACTAATTGAAAAATAAAAGAGGACAGAAGGAAATGTAAAGTAAATAAAAAAATGGAAATATGGGAAAGAGCGGGGGAAATAAAGTAAAAGGTGATATAAGAAAAGAAAGGGATAAAAAATAATAAAGAATGAAGGTAAAGGTTGAAACGTTAGCACGCATTAAAGTATTTCTAATTAGAATGGGTGTTCCTCTTTGACTGCATCCTTAATTATCTTATTCTCCATTCATGTTAACAGTCAACTATACTTTTATCATTATAAATTACAATATATATTTTTGCTGTGTTTCCATGACTGACCATCTAACTAGCTACACCTTCAAGAAATCAAACATGTTGATACCAGAGGAGGCAATAGTCCAGTAAAATAAGGGTTTGCCGAAGAGAAAACTGCGGAACTTTTATTCTCAACAGATCTTTATGTTTTTCGGGGTGCTGAATCCGAATCTGAAGTTTGTTACAACAGCAACCATCGGCCTCATATTCAAAATCCCAAAAAACCGCCAAAAAAAACCCCGTTATTTTTGTTTGTTTATCTATAACACGATAACGAAGCTTTTTTCGAAGAAAGTCTTCAATTATTGATTGTAGCTAGAACTAGTACCTACATAATGAAAAAATGAAATCCGAAATCGGACCATTTTTCGTGAAGTTACGTCATTGGGAAAAAAATGGAGAAATTAGCCAACTTGCCGTCATTCCCACAGCTCCGCGAAAACGTTTGTCGTACTCTTTTGGCTATAACTCTGAAACTATTTGTCCGATACAACATTACTTTTTTCATCTTAAAGCTGATTAAATTTACTATAAGAATCTATAAATGGAGTTTTAATCAAACCCTGTAAAATGTACATGCCAGCCCGCTAGTAAAAACGTACTGTTGTAAAAAGTGTTTTTTGGCACATTTGTCGCTCCAACTCCTCAAATATTTGTTCGATCCCAAATTTCTTTTTTCTATTTCAAAGCTGATTAAATTCGCTATCAGATGCTATATATGTAAATTATATTAAATCCTGTAAACCACCCAAGCTAGCACGCTAAATGTGTATATGTTTTGGCAAAATATGTAAATTATGACATGTTCAGTAGACTGGTGTGGGTATTTCACGGTGTTAATTATAAGTTACAAAGATATGATCTAATTGTAAATTTAACCAGCTTTTAGGTAAAAATATTAAATTTTGGATCAGACAAATGGTTTTGGAGTTATAGCGAATAATGTGCCAAAAAAAACATGTAATTTCCAAAAGTATGTGCTTTTCAGTGTGATAGCTTGTGTATTTCATGAATTTTGATTAAAAATTTCTAATTTCTTGATAAAATCTAATTGTAAATTTAACCACCTTTCAGATTGTAAAAAAAACATTTTTAATCAGACCAATACTGTCAGAGTTAAAATGATAAATGTGCCGAAAACCATGGATTTAACAACAGTACGGGTTTTTAGGCGTCTGGGATATTATATTATATGGGATATTCCGATAACTCCGAAAGTATTTGTCAGATTCAAAATGTTTTTTTTTTTTTTTTTTTCAATCTGAATGGTATTTTTAGAAGTCTAAACTTCTTGTGGTCCGTAAGCTAGAGACTTGAAACTTGGAACATATCTTAGGAGTAGATGATAATACAATAATAACATAAGTGGGGACCACGCAGCGCATTGCACAGCCCTTAGGTCACTCTTAGACGGCGGCTACTAACGTATTCGAAAGAAAGAAGCCAGTTACATTTTGTTTAAACAATGTATTGATCTAGCATATTTACTTTAATATTGAGAAGTGGCGATAGTCTGAAGATTAGGTTTGTTGTTTCAGTGCTGCGATCTATTGTCCCAGAAACAAACTGGTCTTACCCCTATTGTTTTAAAGGCCCGGAGAACCCACTGCTATTTATTGTTTTAAGACGATAGTTCAATGTTTTTTTCAGATCCACAGTTTTAATTGTTTACAATTATTAGTTTTAATTGGAAGGTTACACTTCCATGTACGAGGTGTGATCAAAAAGTTCCAGGACTTTTTATATACTATGGGAATGCAATGTCTCATAGCGATGCGGTTGGCAGCATTGTATTGCCTGACTCAACTGGAACACAGTTGTATTTGCAGATCAATCATAACATCACTGAAAGTAACATTAGCACAGTTTGTTTGAGGGTAGTTTTATAGAATTTGGCTATATGAAAATGAATGTGAAAGAAGAGCAACGTATTTGTGTGAAACTGAACAAAACGTTTTCTGAAACCTTTTTGATGTTACAAGAGGCTTTTGGTGAAGAATGTCTAAGCCGATCATGCTGCCATCAGTGGTTCAAGAGGTTTAAAGATGGCCGAACATCCACAGACGACGATGCTCGTTCCGGACGCCCTTCAACGTCAATCAATGATGACAATGTTGCTAAAGTGAACGCTCTCGTACGATCAGACCGTCGACTAACAATCCGTGAAATGGCAGAAGAGTGTAATATTTCATTTGGGTCATGTCAGGAAATTTTAACTGAAAAACTTCGAATGCGTCGTGTTGCAGCAAAGTTTGTGCCAAAACTGTTGACTGAAGACCAAAAACAACACCGAACTCATGTTTCTAAGGAACTTCTTCAAAAGGCAAATGACGACGAAAGCTTCTTGAAACATGTCATTACGGGAGACGAGACATGGGTTTTTGGTTACGATGTGGAAACAAAAGCCCAATCATCACAATGGACATCAAAAGGTTCTCCAAGACCCAAGAAAGCACGCCAAGTCAAATCAAATGTGAAGGTCATGCTTACGGTTTTCTTGACTGTAAAGGTGTTGGCTACTATGAATTCCTTCCACAAGGTCAAACTATTAATCGTTTTGTTTATCTTGAAACCCTCAGAAAATTGCGTAATGCTGTGAGAAGAAAGAGACCTGAGCTGTGGCAAAGTGGTGATTGGGTCCTTCACCATGACAATGCTCCTGTTCACTCTGCATTAGTTATCCGTAACTTTTGTGTAAAAAACGCAATGACTGTCATTCCTCAGCCCCCCTACTCACCTGACCTGGCTCCAGCCGACTTTTTTCTTTTCCCGAAGCTCAAGAGACACCTGAAAGGACGAAGATTTCAAACAGTTGACGAAATTAAAGAAAAAACAACAGAGCTGCTAAACACCTTTACAAAAGAAGAGTTTTTTGGGGCTTTTGATCAGTCCGGTGGGAGAAGTGTGTAGCTCCCAAGGGGAGTACTTCGAAGGAGACAAATTTGAATAACCTGTATGTTGTATGAATAAATGTATAAAAATTCAGTCCTGGAACTTTTTGATCACACCTCGTATATAATAATAGACTAGCACACCCAGTCGCGGCTTCATACATGAATATTATTTTAACTAATAATTGAAGTTAATTTGTTTATCGCTAAAAATCTTGTATTAAATTATGTTATTTAGCATTATTTCTTCAATGATATTTTCACGCATGACAGTAATTTTTCACCCGGTTTAAATTTCATTGATTAGGTGTTTGAAGAATACTTAAAAGCTTAATTAAACATCTAATTCGGCAGAAATAATCTTATCGATCCGCTGTTTGGATTTTAATTTCTAACCATAAAAGTATATGACATTTTGGCAAACCTCGTTTCTGGCACTCAATATACATAAATTATAGAATATACTATTACTATATTATAGTAAAATTTATTACAATAAACCTTTCTAGAGCTATGAAGAAGTTGTAGTTAAAATTTAGTACAGTTGGATTTTATAGTTTCACCATTGCAAACTCTGTTGCAGAATGGCCACATATCGGTCGATTTTTAAACTGGACTGGGATCCACATGTCGCTCCGTATATTTGTATCTTTTTTAATAACAATTGAATTGAAAATAAGTAAAATTTTACCGTCTAATGCTAGCTTACCATATCTCTGTAACCTCTCTCAAATAGTGCTCGCCACCGATCGATTACCAAACTTTACTGCGCCCCACATATTTATCGCTTTTTTGTTGGAATATAATTGAAAATCTTTAGATTTTATTTTAGCTTAACCATCCTGGAACTATAAAGATGATGGTTTAGTAGTTTTCACGGTTAGTGATCACTAGGGTCCGGATTTATATATATTTACATATTGTTTTTTGAACCTTGTATATCAATCTTCGATAGTTTATTTTACGTTTCATACAATTTAAAATGTAATTGGACAACTTTCGGATGATATTGACATCACCTTAGGACTTTTACAGGGGCGAAAGTCTGAGCCCAACCTTGTTCTTGCTATTTATCTCCGACATAGTACAATTCTTCCATGACAAAGGAGCAGCAGGTGTAAGCATAGATACATTACATGAGGTGACTATGCTCTTATTAGCTGATGATATTATCTTATTGAGTAATAGTTGGCATGGAGCACAGAAGAACATAAAAATATTTCAGGAGTATTGCAGTAACAATTCTCTTACATTAAATGTAAATAAATCCAAAACTCTCGTCTTTCATAAATCTCCAAGGCTTAAACAGCTCAAACCGTTATACTGGCATGATAAGAAATTAGAGTATATAAAAAGGTATACTTATTTGAGAGTTCCCTTCACATCATCCGGAAAATTTAAGCAAGCATGTGAACACTTTATTCAGAAGTCATTAGTTGCATCCGCAAGAGTCATAGACATACTGAAAAAAGGGAAAAGTGACTCTTGGGATTTTATTTACATATTCGTATATATTTGGACAAAATTACATATTTTACTTTTTTTCATATTTTTATCCATATTTACCTAACAATGAAAATTGAAGGGAAAAAAACTCAAGAAAAAGAAGGTTTTTTTTTTTTTTTTTTTTTAAATAAATAAATTCAGTGAATTGTGGAAGGTGCCTAAGCTGAAAAATTCTATTAGGTTTCCGAGGATGTATTAAAAGCGTTTTCTCTAACGATATCCATTATTCTATCCAAAATTTGTTTGATTTCATTTCGAGACTTTGTTATCATTTAGTTGAATTTGTTGAAATACCCAAAATCAAATCAACTTCGAAAGCTTTAGTCGCGAAATACATTAGCGAGTTTCCTGACGAAACTTGTCATGGGGATGGTAATGTTTTATTATGTGATAGTTGTGGAAAAAAAGTGTCAACAAACCAACGATTTCTAGTAACTTAGTATATCTCAACACGTTTGTACAAGGAAATAAGGAAAAGAACATGAATCTGAAACAAAGCTTTATTTCTTCTTTGTCTTCCTCAACTAGTAAGTCAAATTTAAATTCAGGCCCATATGGATATACATAAACGAAACAACTGATGTTGAAAATCACGGTATGTGGCCAATGCCATTGTGGGGAAAATATCCATTGAAAAAACAAAACCAATGCGTTTAAATATGAAAGTTTTAGAAAAATTATAATATTTTTGAAGAATAAATCATTATTTTTTTTCTATTTCCGTCTCGATGTTAACGTAAAATCACGATTTATACATATATATTAAAATTATGTTAATTACCTTACTATAATAAAATAGATTAGTTTTTTATATTACATATTTCTTATATTTACTTGCATATTCATGAAAAAGTAAATCCATATATATGTACATATTTCAAGCTTTATTTCACATATAAATCCGGTCCCTAGTGATCGCAAATGAAAAATGGCTTGTCCTGTTAAATAGTATAGATTAATCTACGAACTAGCTACTCGATCAAAATCCAAACTCTCGAGACGATTCTTCATTGGTACTTTCTAAACCCTGTCAAGCCAAGATATCAGTGATTCCGACTATGGAAAGCAATTTTACAAGCTCCCTGAGGCATTATGATAGTAAAAAAATCAGAGAGCCTGTTGCCATATATTTTTGGCAGTTGATGATTTCCCATCCCTAATATTTTGATCCACCAGTATAGCATCTTCTTAAATATTGACAACGTTGGAGCCATGCTAGTTCACCACGTAACTATAATGATAGAAGAAAAGAAAGCTCAATGTCTGTTAGGAGGTACAGGAAAAGTAAATAAAGAAAGTTGTGGTCCTGACTACACCCAATTTTTTTAAAACCCTAATTTTGTTCTTTAATGCTTATTTATTTTAGAATTATTTCATTAGTAGTATTGTATCAGTATGCAGTTACGCTCTATTATTTCAGAAAAAATACAAAAAATTATTAACTTTTATTTTTTTGTATCAGATAATGTTTCGTTCTTATTTTAATTGTGATTGTTTCCGAAATAATTTAAGAGCCGAAATATCTTGCTTAAAAGAAACTTTTAAGGCAAGTGAACTATCATTTAAATTCACAGTTGAAGAAATGCGAAGGACAGTTACTTTGTAATATGTATTTATTTTAGAATACTAAGGAAAACATAAAAATCATCTTTAAGCCAATCTTTTTTATAAAGTGGGGCTAAGGAAGCTGAAACAATAAGGAAAAGCATTCCGTTAAACGGGCGAGTAGAGCTTAAAGACTTTTAATGGGTTTGCTCCCCCCCCTCCTCCTGCCCCCCCCCCTGCTTGCCTCCCTCCGTTTCCTAATGATCATTGCTTTTAAAAATGTTTTAAATTAATTTGTAGCGCCGCTGAAAACAGGTGCGTTCGTTATCCCGCCCCTTTTAATGTAATGTCTTCACCTTTTATTATTTAAAAAAAAAAATTCCCAAGCCATGGACCCTTCCATGTATACGCTATTTTATGTAAATATACATATAGAATAGAATAGAATAGAAAAATAATTTTATTCTGGGACAAAGTCCCTTAAGAATAACAGATAAGTACAGGTATAACTAAATTAAATCTGGTTAGAGACATAATGAGATAAAAAAAGAAAAACAATAATACATTAATGACACTATGTACATAGATGATATTTAAATAAACAGAAAAGAAAATAAGATAACATTCTACAAATTAGAGAAGATAAAATTAAATAAGAAATAAATAAAATAAAATAACATAGACAAATGTTTTGGTTCAATGATCAGCTTTGTATGTACAATAGAAGTACCCAATATTATATTCGTGGAAAGTGAAATTTGTATTAAAAGGAATCTCAATTATTCCAGAACTGAATCCAGCAATGCAATAATAATTTTGACTAAGTAGTTAGATAGCTAGCGTCAGCTTGGATGAGAAGGAGGTATTGGATATATAAATATTAGAATGTTTTCAGGGATTTAGCTTGTCTGATGTGAGGAGGGATGGAGTTCCAGAGGATTGGTGAGCGGAAAAGGAAGGAGCGTTGGAATGTTGAAGGTCTATGGGAGGGGGTATACAGATCAGAAAGACGGGATCTTGTATGTATTGGATCGACTGCAGATGTGAATTGAAGCTTATTGTAAATATAAAAAGGTTGAAGGGTATTGATAATTTGGTACAGGAATGTTCCATGGAAATACTGTTTACGGAAAGTGGGATAGAGCCAATTTAGTTGGGAATAGAGGTGGGAAACATGGGAACGCCTCGGACTACCGAAGACAAACCTGACGAAGCAGTTCATGATTCGCTTCAGTCTGTCCTCGAGAACCGTCGAGAGGCCACCGTAAACCAGACAACCATAGTCAATGTAAGGGAATAATAAGGAAGCGACTAAAAGCTTACGGGTTGACTGGGGAAGAAGGTAACGGTTTCGGTGGAATAATTTGAGAAGGCCTATGGAACGGCGGGAAATTTGGGCAATCTGAGGTTTCCAAGAAAGGGTTTGATCAAAAACAATCCCGAGATTGTTTTTGTGTATTAAGGTATATTAAGGTATAAATATACATTTATTCGAGGCTCAGTATTCGTATATGAGAGTACTAGAGGCTAAACACTCTTGTGAACTCTCAAACTAACGTCTTATTGAATAATCGAAGTCCTTGTTATGCACTTGAGGTAAGCACGATGGTATATAAGGATCAATGCTAATTCTAATTATCCGGACTAAAAGGGTTTTATTCTTCTCTCCGTAGACGATAGGTGAAACCACTACTTAGTTGACTCTTAAGTGCAGTGATAGCGTTATCCCAAATCAAAGTGATTGAAAATTTTTTATAGTTATAACTACACTACTCCGGAAAAACTGAAGATACATTTTCATATATGTTCTCCTGACACAATACTCTCTTCTCTTGTATGTCTTCTGTCTCATGTAGAGTTTAAGTTGTGACTAAGTTCGCCCAGTTTTACGTTTAATGTTACAACTTTTGCTCATCCAGACATGACTTTGTCTGAATAGGAAGCCAACCTCGAAAAGGACTTCACAGATTGGACTTTTTTTTTTTAGAAAACTCAGTATTATTGGAGAAATCAAGAGTCCCTAATATGAATGAGTGTGAACTATAGTTGCCCCTTCTCAAATGTCAAAAGTGTTACAAAATGAAATCCTGAGTAAAAAAGAATATAAACGAAAAGACATAAGAATTAAATTTACATTAGAGAACAACAAAACTTTAAATTTTTTGAACATTGAAATCTCTATAAAAAATAAACAATATGAATTTAGTATATGCAGAAAACTCACACAGACAGATGTAGTTATTCACAATAATGCCAGAAGACCACATAAACTCGTAGCCTTTAACCCTCCATTAGTCGCAACCGATCAGAGAGATCACCCAAGGTATTGTTTGCGCATTATTCCGAATAGGATTTTTATAATGAGATAAGCGACTCATTACCTTTCAACTAACATTCCACGAATGCATTAATGACGTCAAATCCTCAATATTCTCTCTAGATTTTTAGTTATTTAGTTTCTATTCCTAAATTCCTCTATACCGGGACAAGATCTTTTGGGCTCATTGCGACTACTGACGCGACAGATTTTATTGTATCATTATTGCCTTATGAATCGTAAGCGCACGTTCGATTTAGAAAACCGAGACGATATTGAAATGATTCGTAAAGTCATTCTATGTAATACGGAGAATAATTGTGATGTAGACAATTGTAATGAAAGTGAGGCAGATTCTGAAAGTGAATCAGACCTTGTTGAAGAAAGAATTGAACATTCAGATACTGAACACGGAGATGATGTATCTAGTGATAAGGAATACATTACCGATAATTCATTTATAGGTAAGAGTTGGATTATGTTTAATATATTATGAAAAAGAGGATGCTCCACCTGAAGCAAGTCATGAAGGACGCGGCTCTTAAAGACGACGTTGTGAATTATGTGAAAATCGAAGGCTAACTGATTACTTTTGTCAACAATGTGAAACGTATTTATGTTAAGAACATTAAAAAATTGCCTCTCAATGCTTTATAAATAAAATTAGTGAAATAAATAATAGTTAAAAAGTTGTGATAACAGAAAAATAGTTAAAAGTTGTTATGATAGATAAATAATATTTTTATTACTTATTTTATTAATGTGAATTATTATGTGCATTCCTTTAAAAATCAAATAAAGTCAATGAGGAAAATAAAGGTGATGAAATCATCAGTAAAACGATTGAATTTCAAGAGGTGATCTGTCAGATCGTTGCGACTGTTGGTGTTAGTCCTAGGGTTGCGACTACTGGAGTGTTAAAAGCATGATTTACTGCCGTTTAAACATACCGTTGAATGAACACCCCCAGAGGATAAAGCCTCCCCTAAGAAATATATTTTGACACCAGACTACGGTCCAATATCCACCAAAGTCGGAAAGGAATTTAAAAATTAGGTTTAAACCCTGCATTTAAAATAGATAAACCATTTTCACCATACTTCCCTTCACCTAAAGACAAAAAACCCTTTCCAATACAGCGGTATATACGAACTAAAATGTAATGACTGTGAAGCAAAATACCTGGGAGAAACTGGACGATCGGTAAATCAAAGAGTAATAGAACATATAAGAGCATACAATAATAAGACCCAAAATTCCAATTTTGCTATCCATCTAAATGAAAATAATCAGGAATTCAATAAAGACTCGGGAGTAAAAATAATACAAAATAGCCTAAAATTAAATATCTATGAATCATTAGAAATAATTTTTTATTATTTCATTTATTGATTTTTACAACTGTACAAAATATTATACATTAAGTAAATGTGTTGATAGTGAATACAATGGCATGTAAATAACTTGTGAAGAACTACTCACTAGTAGCACTTCAATAATTAGAAATAATAAAATCGTTTTAAAAGCGATCCAGATTTTTTTTTTTTTTTAAATGACCAGATAAACATTTCCAATAGCCCCATTTTAAATTTGTTTCCAATAGGAACGGAAAAAAATCCAATGAGTCTTAAGGAAAATCGTTGGGTAAAACCTATAAATTTAACCTACCTGCCCCTTGCCCCTTCCACGATAGATATATTTCAGATATCTGTTAGATATCCTCAGGTGAGTACCAATATTTGATTTTTTGTCTTTCATTTTTGAAAACATTTGTATATATAATCCATGTAACATAGTGCTAATGTGTGTTTTAGAACTTAAGATTAATTAGGAAGTGGAAGTTAATTCATCAATCCTAATAGTATTTTGTTTGGCACAGTATAATGAAGTACAGTTTTCTTTATTTCAGTTATAATTTTTTTTAGGAAAATTCTGATTATCTATTAACAATTAGGGTGTTATTACTCAGAAATCAAAGTTTTCTTTCCAGAGTTTAGATGTTAGATAAACATTTATAAAATTGTTTTATTTTATCTTTCGATAGGAAGGAATTTTTCAAATATATCTTTTTGTTTATTTCATCTAAAATAAAATGTGAAAAGCCAACAGTGAAACCAATTTTCAGAAGAAATATTTAATGTTTGGACTCGATGTTGAGATAGTAATGTGCAAACAGGGACGAGAACAAACAGTAAATGGTAAATAGAAGGCTTACCTCCTAACAGCGTTCTAGGCCACTCCTATCCGGCTAGCGTCAACATCAACATTCCGTTGGCTCACTTGTGCCTTTACGTTATATTTAAGTAATCTCAGTCTATCTGCCGGTCTTTGCTAAAGTTTAAACTTATCATGTATTTCATATTAGTTGATAAAAGAAACAATTTCTCCGGGGCTAGGAAAAAAAATACATCATATATCTATAATCTGCTGCTTTAATGTCTAGCGCTTCTGATCAGGAAATTATCGGCAAATGTTCGATCCAAGCAACATCAATATACCTGTAATAATTATTAATATAGCAATACCCTACTGATAGTACAGACTCTTTTGTTGTTTGTTTATTTCGTTTAACGTCACTTTATGCTGCTATGGCTAATCGGACGATGCTACGGTGGGAGTCCTATATTTTGCCTATCCAGGTATAATTAGGATAGGGATCTTTAACGAGAACTTGACATCGCACAGGCTCGGGACCTCCATTTTTCGTCCCTTCCGAAGGACGGCATAGCTAAAGGTCATGCTAAGATCATCTGCCGGGCCGCGAACCCGCGATCTTGGGTTTGGTAGGTTGCTATGCTAACCACTACACCACAGGTGACCCTAACTCTTTTGTTGCTCTAGCATTGATCGCCAGTCTTCACGGTTGATTGCTACTGTGATGATATGTCTGACTAGTGTTTTATAATTTCTCAGCTTAGCATTCCGATACAAGATGCTGCCTCTAAAGTTGAGCAAAACAGCATCGATTGGCTGCCATAATACATTAATCTGCTTGCCTATATATATATACATTCCCACCATGTCATGTCCTAACTTCACATATCCGCCAGATGACGAACTAAGGGGCTAGATCCACATGTACTTGGTTTTGTCTCCGTTCATGTATAGTCCCAGTCTCTTCGCTGATTTTTCTATTGCAGCAATGGTTGTACGGCTTCCAATGATCTTCCGACTAGATCTTGGTCATCGGCACATCCAAGAATTTGTAAACTGTTATTTTGAACTGTGCCTCATATCTGGATTTCAGAACCTCTTATGGTAAATGTAAAGAACTTTTAGTATGTGTATTTTACGAGGAAAACAATTATGTAACTTTTGAAAAGTTGAAGATAAATTAGCATTTTATATATATATATATATATATATATATATATATATATATATATATATATATATATATATATATTTTGAAGAAAATTTAATGTTGTACAATATTCTTTATAAAGGCTTTTGTCATAGGTTGTACGTTTTAGAAGATATAGATGTTCAACAGAAAAGGTGAACATTTCTTTTTTTTTTTCGGAAATGTTAACATTTGTCAAACGTATATTTCAGAAACGGTATAGAATATAAAAAATGTGTATATAATAAAGGTTGTAGAGAATTTAGTTGAGTTTAATTTAGTGAATTGTCATGTTTTGCATATGATGCTCCGTTTTCGAGATATGAGCCCAAAACCAAAAAAAGAGACCTTCCGCGTCCCCTCCCTTCTTATTCCCAGACCCAAAAACTCCAGTACTTTTAGTATGTTTACTTTCTAAGTACTCTGAACAAGTTTCCAAAGAAAAACCTTGGATTACAGAAAACGTATTCTATAATACTTCATTGACTGGATTAACTGTCCATTAAAAAAAAGACAAAATTTTTTTTTTTATTAAGAACCCATTTCTGTCCCATTCTAAAATTTTGTCCACTTGTAGTCAGTAATAGTATTAATCACACATATATTCGAAAAAATCGAAGGGTACGTATTTTGGGAATTACGAAAACCGTTTTTGTATGTTTCGAAAAAATTCAATATAGACCGAAAATATATCAAGTGATATATCATATTAAAGTGCATTTCAAATAGCAAATAATGTCGCAAATTTGAGCTCTCTGGGAGCAATAGTTTTTAATGGCGTAATTTTGAATACACTAAATGAGGACCGAAAACAGTAGTTTTTTGAGTTTTTAAAAGCTTATAACGCAAAAACCAAAAGTCAGAAAAATGTAATGTTTTTAACTTGTCTTGCTAAGTACATCTGCTATACTAAAAATCATAGAAATCGGAGAGGTCAAGGTCCAAATCTGATGTAGAATTGGTTGATTTGGCATGGAATGGACTTATGGCTTTTTCTAAAGAGAGATTAAAATATAAGGCAAGCGAGACTATCTCCTTGCCTCACACCTGCTGTCCTGTCAAAACCTCTTGACAATGCCACATGTACCCTTACAAAGCATTTATTGCCTTCCTTGGTCATTCTCACCATTCTGACTAACTTCTTGGGTATATTCATTTCCGTCATGGCCATATATGCTCGTATATTTGGTCAATAGTTTTATATATATAAATTTTCATGGATTATATGAGGTGTCCAATTGCCAAACATAGCAAAACCAGATTTCTAAATTTTTCACCAGAAGCCAAAAACCATATCTATATGATGACCAATTGATATTAATGTAATTTTCTTGTATAATTAGCAGATAAATAGATGAATTTAGTTGGTCAAGCGTAATAAGGGCCCCTGTTGACCAGTGAGATACTCCCTTTTGGTACTGTGATAGGCATGATTTTACTCCCTTTTTCTACAGTACGTGATTTTTTATTGTAACTTTAAACAGCTTTTCCTTCGCTTTTAAACCTAAAACCTAGTCAGTCTTCTGCGTGACAAGGAACTGGATCGAACGGTATATAAAACTCAATTTCGATTTTCGGTGGATTTGCTACGTTTTGCAATTAAGGTTGTTTTATATTATCCGGCACGACACGTAGCGGACCGTAGCGTTTCAGACAAGACAAATATTAGTATAGTTACTTTTATAGTGCTTGCGTATATATATCGGATCGGATCCGTCAAGACACGGCACGTTTCAGACAAGACATTATGACATTTATCGAAAAAAATATTTTGTCGGAGCCGGCACGTGCCGGACGGTGTCTTTTTCGTAGTATACTCTACTTTCTGACTCCGAAAGTGCAGTACTGCAGTGACTTTGCCCCGTGCCCCCGTTTTTTCTGCGTTTAAATTTGATTCCATTTTTTTTTTTTTTTTTTTTTTTTTTTTTTTTTTTTTGCAAAATTGGATGTTGAAAAATTAATTGAGTGCGTAAGGAGTAACAAATTGAACATTTTATATTATTATAAGAATATAAAAACAGAAATTTAACATATGCAATTATTAAAAAAAAAAAGATCTAATCAAAACAATTTGTATAAATTTCTACTCGATGTTTAGGACATGTAGGTTTTCTACATTTATTGCATGCTTTCTTGACTTTTTTTATCTTTTTGTCTTGGACAAATAACACACCTGGACTAAACCTAATGACTAAACACTAGTATGAAGTAATATACTATAAACAAAAAGTCATTATAAAAAAAATCTCCGCTTCGTCTGTGCTCCTGGTCCTTACAGGAACCCGCTGTGCCTGATAATATAAATACACCATGTATTTGTCTGCTACGCTACGTGTCGTGCCGTATAATATAAAACAAGCCTTAGGCCCCTCATATATATTTAAGTATTCAAAAATGTAAGACAAGAAATCAAATATTGGTACTCACCTGTGGAGATCTAACAAAGGGGGCAGGTAGGTTAAATTGTAGGGATTTCCCTTATGACTCATTGGATTTTGTGTTCCTATTGGAAAAAAAAATATTATTATCTGGAGTATTGGGAATTTTTATCCGGTCACTTAAACATAAATCTAGATCGGTTTTAAACGATTTTATTATTTCTAATGATTCATAAATATTTAATTTTAGGCTGTTTTATACTTGATGTATTATTTTTAGAGTCATAGGGGAACTCTCATGGTAAACCCCAACAATTTAACCTACCTGTCCCCTTCCCCTTTCCAGAATGGATATATTCCAGATATCTATTAGATCTCCTCAGGTGAGTACTAATATTTGATTTCTTGTCTTCTATATTTGAGAACTTAGTATATATAATCCATGAAAATTTTGTATGTTTTAGAACTGGTGATGAATGTTTAGCATTCGAAACTAGTATTGTAATAAAATAATTCCAATAGAATTGGCAATTAATTCATCAATCCTAATTGTATTGATTCTTCTCAATTGTTTCTATTTTCTTTCCCAAAAGTCTTTCATTGCTCGATTCCCGACTTTGACTCATGTATATTTGGAGCTTTATTCCTCTTTGGAGTAATATCGATGTCATCCATACAGCCGCTATATAATGGTTAGTTCCAAACGGTTCCGTTTCGGACAAAGGTGGAATGAGAAAGTTGTAGCGGGAGAAGGGTGGGGGGAGATATAGAAGGCCTTTGTGGCTAAAGACTGGTTGAAATAAAGGCTTGTTTAGGAGCCATCTTTGTATGCTTAGGTTTAATTACGGGCGGTGGTATATTGCCGCTATGGGGTTCTCCCATAACGGATCTCTCAGCTCCACTCACCAATAGCCCATTTCTGTCTCTTTGACTTTCGTTTCCTCTTTGTAAAATTTCTCTTCCTTTAAATATCCCATCTTTCAGTGAGCAGTTATATTTCAGTGAGAACTTTGAAAAGCTGTTTGAAAGTTCAAAATGAAACGTAAAGTATTAGCCGTACCTGGGATGTCTCCTATAAATTGATACATTATGGACTCATTAGCAAAATACGTATGTTCACTACCATATCTCTGGATTTCACTGTATGTAGTAAAATGCCAATGCGACTGCCTGTATTAAAAGACAATGCGAAAATGACCACAGCTAAAGTGGTAAATAACATATTGTATGAGAAATGTAAAACTTTGTAATATAGGACTTGTGTTAACAAGTCTTAAAGCCAAAAAAAAAAAAAAAAAAAAAAAAAAAAAAAAAAAAAAAAAAAAAAAAAAAAAAAAAAAAAAAAAAAAAAAAAAAAAAAAAAAAAAAAAAAAAAAAAAATGTAAAACTGATTTCTATAATTATGTAGATTAATGTATTGTAAAAGTTTTAGAAGCCTGAATGAAGATCAGACTATGTCCTGAAACATTTAGGATTGATTAATTAACTGCCACTTTTATCGGGATTATTTTTTTTTAGAAAACCTGTTTCGAATGCTAAGCATTTTATTCATTTCTAAAACATACAAAATCAGCACTATGTTTCAAAATTTAGCCATCCTGCCCTCTTCCCCTTCTCATGATGGATACATTTCAATTATCTCTTAGGTCTCCTGAGGTGAGTACTAATGTTTGATTTCTTGTATTACATTTTTGAAAACTTTTTTATATAGTACTGATGATTTGAAAATTTTGTGTGCTTTAGAACTGAAGATGAATGTCAGTTCTAAAACACACAAAATTATTATATACACTAAAGTTTCCAAAAATATAAGACAAGAAATTAAACAATAGTAATTACCTCAGGAGATCTAAGAGATAACTGAAATATCGTGAGAAGGGGAAGGGGGCCGGATGGTTAAATTTATGCGATTTCCCTTTCGGCTCATTGGATTTTTCAGTTCCTATTGGAAACAAATCACACGATAGATATATTTCAGTTGTCTCTTATATCTCCTGAGATGAGTACTATTGTTTGATTTCTTGTCTTACATCTTTGAAAACATTAGTGTATATAATCCATGTAACGTAGCACTGATGTTTTGAAAATTTTGTATGTTTTAGAACTAAAGATGAATGTTTAGCATTCGAAACTAGTTTTCTAAAAAAAATAATCCCAATAGCAGTGGTAATTAATTCATCAATCCTAATTGTATTGATCCTTCTATGCCATCATGCGTACCTAAAGTGGTCCTGAAACATGTTGCAACCTACTTAAGAATAAAATATGAGTTATTCCAAAAATGACTTGAGTATCTTATCCAATTTTATGACGGTAGACTTGGAAATATGTTGCTTCTGTCCCACTTCAGTGCCAAGAGAGTGATTATTTTATAGAGCTGAGCAAACTTAAAATCCAAAAATTTTGGGATGATTCTTCTCGTAATATTTATATCTAAGCTTATGTATCTACTGCCTACTGTTTAATTCACAATAAACTACTTTTAAATTTTAGTTAATCAATAAATATGTTTAACAGTGTAATTTGAATTTTTTTATTTCTATAATTTTTTTTTTTTTTACAGGTTAGTTTTTCTAAAGAGTAACTTATCCAGAATTGTAGTATATACCGTAAGTAACATCATGTTTCATTTATTCTTAGTAACAGTTTAATAAAACATTAAACATCTTATAAGTTAATTTAATGACGATAACATTTTTTCATTATATTTTAAATTTTTAAAATTGAAATCATAATGATTTTGAAAATAGGGATGAGACAAAAAATTGTTGTCATCTAGTCCACATTAACGTGAGTGCATTCGGACTTTAGTGAACCGGTTTCATCTAATCTGGATTGTAACTAATTTAATTAAAAATAATTGTGTTTTGAAATACTTATTAATAATCAATACATAAAGATACTCAATTCTCAAATATCCACTGTATATATGTAAGTTAGTAAAAACAGATTTTATTATTATATAAAATGAATAATCAAATTGCACGAAACTAATAAATCAAATGATCAAAACTACTAACTAAACAATAGCTACAAGATTAAACAAAAAAACACTTATGGCGGTTCTATAACATTCTCCATACCTCCACTCTTAATAGCTATATACCGTTTTCGTTTACTTGTTAGCTATTCAAGTCATATTGAAGCTGAAAATATGTATTAAAATGAAATATGAATATTCACAAAATAATATTGATTTTGTTTAGTATTATTTTTGTATTATTGTTTTTATCATAACATATATTATAATATCAGATAAGATATATTTATTTCTCCTGATAAGATATACTTATTAGCTTTAGTCAACTGTATGTTTTTTATTGATCTTTTTCTCTTTATTTTTTGTTTTCTTATCTTATTTTAAATTCTTAACCTTAAAATATAATTTGTTTTTAGTTTAATATTTATATCATGTAATATTACTTTTTATATTTTAATTTTATTTTTTTTGCTTTTGTTATGTTTCTTAATTATATATACGGCAGCTAGGCCGCCATTAATCGTTCATTATAATTATTCTTAAGGGGCAATGGCCCAAGAATAAAATTTATTTTCATTCATTTCAATATATACTTATGACTTCTTGATGACTAAATCTAGATTATTTACACAAATATTTTACATATGTTCACCCGTAATCTATACAACATTACCAACAGATGTAGGACTAATTTCAACAAATTCCTCACTTCATAATCTAATTTAAACTTTGGAACTCGGGAACAAACCAAATTTAGTCGACATTGAATAATCCATTTAATCTAGGGGAACTAGAATCAAAGTTAATCAAATGGTAATGTAGTCCATTATCCAGCCTATGTCCCTTACCGAGGAGAGATGAAGAATGAGTCGAATCGATGAATTAATTTATTTATAATTCAGTTTTTACTATTAGTATTTATTAGATTGTAATATAATCTTAATTATTATAATAATAATAAGATAGAAGACGCTATCCAGACTCTAAAAACAGGAAAGGGATGGTGTCCCCCCAGAATGTTTGAAATACGATGGACAAGAACTCCTTAAAGCCCTTCAAAATGCGTTTATACAGTAGTGTAAAAAATAAACGCAAAACTTTTTAAAATTCAAATAATGTTCATTTAAATGATATTTGTACTGTTTATTTACTCATTAGATCTGATGGGATTGCACTTTAGGCTCTTATCTCTTATTTTAGAGGCATTGTATTGTATACTAATGGTAATCCAATGTTTAGTTGGAAAATAAATGAAATGAGTAGTAAATATTAGTAATAAAGCAGGTTGTGCTCCATCAACTGTGAGTAGGTTTTTAAAAAAATATCGGTCTTCTGCCTCTTTAGGATTTAAACTTTTGTGTGTTCGCAAGAAAAAGACAAATGGAAGGCAAGATAGCATATTGAAAAAGCTTTGTTTGAAAAGAAGGACCTTAACATCTACAGATATAGCTTCAGAATGAAATACAGTTACAGGTGTTAATGTATGTGCATCAACTGTTCGTCGAAGATTAATAAAAGCAGGACTGAATGCACGCACAGAAAAAACCAGTCTTAAAAAAAAAAATTTAAAAGTCTTTTTGAGCTCGAAAACATCAAAACTGGACACAAGAAGACATATTTTCTGATGAATCGGAAATTTAATATCAATGGCACAGATGGAATTCAGTATGTGAGACGAAGAAAAGGTGAGGCCCTAACAACTCAATGTTTAAAATCGACAGTACAGTTTGCAGTGAGTGTTATGTTCTGGGGTTGTATTTCTAGTAAAGGTGTAGGTCCCTTAACTATTCTCGATGGGACATTGCGAGCCCATGACTATTTACATATTTAATAGTAAATACAGGTTTTCAAACTGTTGCATCTATTTTTCACACTACTGTAAGTGCTTTCAAATGTAAATATCGCAAAATTAGCAATACCTATATTCATTTTTGCGCAGTTTTTTTGGGGGGACGTAAATAACTAAAAAAGGAATGTAAATTTTTTTTTTTTATCTTTTATTCACTGTCCTCACCACTTACGCCGATGACACATGTGTGTTATCAGTAAACAATGATCCCTTTATTGCCTCTCAAACACTCCAATCCCATATCCTAAACCTTCAAGAATGGTGTCAAAAATGTAGAATCAAAATAAATCCAAATAAATCCCATCAAATAACCTTTACCCTTCGTCGTAAACCCACAACATCCTGCCCTACAGTATCATTTAATGATATTCCACTAATTCCTGTTGAACAGATCCGCTACCTAGGACTCCAATTGGACAAACGACTAACTTGGAATCCACATACAAGACTAAAACGACCAGAAACTGCCCGTCGTTTCAGACTACTTCAACATTTACTAGACAAACGTTCAAAACTCCCAATTAATTATAAAAGACTTATTTACATGACTGTGATTAGACCTATTTGGACGTACGGAGTTGAGCTTTGGAGCTCTACTAAACCATCCAATTCATCTCGTATCCAATCCTTACAATCCAAAATCCTTCGAAAAATCCTCAATGCTCCTTTACTTTGTCACCAATAAACTTATCCATAAAGATCATAATGTTCCATATGTTTCTGATTTAGCCCAAACCAGATACCTATCTTTCCATAGTAAGCTCCATAACCACTCCAATCTACTAGTCTCCCAACTTGCTTCCTCCTCCATCCCTGATAATCCTCCGAGGCGTCTGAAAAGAAGATGGCCTAGAGACCTTTTAGTGTAGATTTTATTGAAGTGCTACTAGTGAGTAGTTCTTCACAAGTTATTTGCATGCCATTGTATTCACTTTCAACACATTTACTTGTTGTATATTATTTTGTACAGTTGTAAATATCAATAAATGGAAAAAAAAAATCTTTTATTAATTGAAATCTACAACTGTATAAGAAAATACATCCAGTAAATATGCTGTATACAATGCAATATGATAACATGATTAAGACTTGTAGAGCAACAAGCCATTGGTAGTACTCGCCTCGGAGGATTGCCAGGAATGGAATGGGATGCGATTTGTGCAACAAGTGGATTTGGATGAGCAGTGAGTTTATTATGAAAGGAGGGTATCTGGTTCGTGCCAAATCAGCGACGTATGGGATATTAAGGTCATTGTGGATGATTTCATTTGTGACAAAGTAAGGAGCATTAAGGATTTTTGATTGGAGTGATTGAATGCGGGAAGAATTCGATGGTTTGGTGGATCCCCATAACTCTATACCGTAAGTCCAAATAGGTCTGTTAATCGTCATATAGATGAATTTTTTTGTAGTGAATCGGGAGATTTGAACGTCAAGTAAGTGTTGTAACAGTCGAAATCGACGTGCAGTTTCTTGTCTTTTCAATCTTATATGAGGGTTCCAGGTAAGTCTTTTGTCCAGATAAAATCCCAGGTATCGTATTTGTTCCACATTATTTAGCGGTACACCATTAAAGGATACAGGAGGACAGGATGAGGTAGGATTTCGACGGAGAGTAAAGGTTATTTGCTGGGATTAATCTCAACTCTCCAGTTACGACACCATTCTTCAAGCGAAGTGATAGGTGACTGGAGTGTATGGGATGCAGCAAATGGATCTTCATTGACTGATAACACGCTGTTGTCATCAGCATAGGTTGTGAGGATAGTATTAGGATGAGTTGGGATATCAACTGTATAAACTGTATGAAGAATGAGACCCAAGATACTACCTTGAGGAATACCAGCGGTCTGGGGGAAGATGGATGAGTATTTAGAATTGTGGTTAACTCTAAATCCTTTATCAGAAAGGTAGGAACGCAGGATGAGGAAACATGTAGGTAGAAGGAATGAATGTAACTTTAAGACGAGAAAATGCTAAAATAGACTATGTGGAATTTTTTGGCTCTTAGTTTATATATATATATATATATATATATATGGTAACCCCATATATATATATATATATATATATATATATACTATATATATATATGTATATTATATTATATATATATGTATGTTTATTTGCATATGTATGTATATATGTATGAATGATAAACTAAAATACTGTTGTAAATTTACGTTTAATGAAATAAGACAGTGTCTGCCTATTATTAAAATCCCTACTATAATTTATTATCAAATAAATGATTGAGCTGATAAAAATTTTACAAAACATTCCTAAACATCCAACGAATTGACAGAGAGGAAGAAAAAGAAGGGGTTCGAGACAGAAGGGCAGAACCCTTGTCATACAAAATATCCCTTAATCCCGCCCTTGGGATTGCCTAGCTGCGACCCCTGGAGTTCAGGACGCCAGTAAGCCAGTAACCTCCTTCTCTTCTCATTTCTTAGTAATCGTCCCATGTTTTACCGCTACCAAATTCAGAGCCCTTCTTATTTTATCAGCTAAGAAGTACAGTGTTATTTATTTTTGTTTCCTCTACTTTTGGTCCGAATAAGTAAAATACCTTGGTTCGACGCTAGGCAGATCTCTTAACTTACACAGACCACACATACGATAATGTAGACAAAGTAAAAATAAAAAAAAACTCATATACAAGATGTTCCCTCACTTTTTACAAAGAATCTAAATTAAAACCTAAAAATAAACTTATATTGTATATTGTGCAACAAATTACCGTAAACTCGAAAGGATACAAAACTTGTGTATGAAGATAATCAAAATCAGTACTGAAGGTTGTGGGTTCGAATCCCACCTGGGCTGTTTAAATTTATCTCGTGGTGAACCCACGAATAAATCTTGACCTTCCCAGCCTACACTACAATAGATAAGGTAACCTGTAGGATATCCCGTCCGTCCTGCCCTAGTTGGAGTACATAAGGACGTTAAGTTCCAAAAAACAAAGAAGATATAAGCACAAAAAAACGAAACATGTACTCCTTACTTAATCTAATTTATACATCTTTTGTTAGCTATGTTCAATATTTGTTATAATACGTACTTTTTTGTTATTTTCATTCTATTATATGATGTAAGATATATAAGCTATTTCAATTGATTTTATTTATTTATTTATTATTATTATTAGCATCGTCTCCCCATAATGCAAGAAGTTAAGCGAACAACTCAATCAAGTTTTCTTTGGGTTCTTCTTGTTGCTCCTATAGGCTTTCATTCTTTCCGAGAAATCTCGCTTACGTTCCCCAGACCACTTTACCACTCTAGCGCTTCTGCTTCGGTTGCTCTGATGTAACTTCCCACTTATTGACTTTGTGTCTCTTACCAAAATCTCAGTTGCACATATGATTTTCGTTTTTGAGATCCTTTCGAAGTTCGTCTAGCCAAGTTGTTGAACTCTTAAGTAAGCTAACATAATCTAATATCCGTTTTGACAGCCGATTTTCTGGCAATCTCGTGAGATGTTCATGGAATTTTATTCGTCTTTTCTTCATGTCAATTTGAATGTTTGCAATATTTTCTGTTGTTTTGATTGACTGTAGCCTGTAACCGTCTTGAGTTTTGAGGATTTCTCTGATTATCTACCTCTCTTACTCTTTGATTTCTTCTAGTTCTTTTTTCCTGTTAAGTGTTAATGTTTCACATTCGTACAGGGCAGCTGGTCTTATGACTGTGTTTTAATGCCGGATCTTTGTCTTACAACTTATTTTGGCGACATTTCGAGACTATATTGTTCTCATAATCATGCACTACAGTGGAAAAAAAAAAGGCTACGATAAAATCATTTAAGTTACACTGGCTATTTAAAAAATAAAGCTAGCAACATTATAAATATATAATAACATGCGTTAGAATATATTACTTCCTATAATTAAAAAGTATGGAGGAGTATGAACTACTTACAATGCTACTGGTGGATATGCTATTGGTATATACTATCAAACTAACAACTCTGGAATACAACTGAACTGGGGACATTTGGGAAATAACTTTCTGTTCTATACGAGAGTTGTTATAGTTCGCTAGTACATAATAGGAAGTCCTAAAAGTTCTCTATTTTCAGTTTGTCATAATTACACAATGTTTTGCCTTAAATCGAATAATAATTGCAGTCGTAGATTTCGTTCGACTTATTTAAGAATTCGTCTTATCGAAGTTCTCATCGATAGTTGACTGTATATATAAATTTATAATTTAGATTTAGTTACCATCGAGAAATATGTTTATAGTGGAAGGTTATATAACAGTGATTTCTTCTTAATTTTTTTTATTAATTTTTTTTTTTTTTTTTAATAAGTGCTTAGTCGATATCAATGAAATTCTTATGGGACCACCCCTAAAGTATACCCTACCGATCAAAAAAAGAATCATCAAAATTGAAGGAGCAATGGCGTAACAAACGTACAAAAAAAAACAACAAAAAACAGATGAATTGAGAACCTCTCCCTTTTGAAGTCGGTTGAAAATAGCAATACAACAAACTAAAAACAGAGAAGAGAAGAAGATTCTGAAGGACAGAGTCGCAATACTTAATCTCAAAACATTTGAACGGAGACAGTACACTATAAAGCACAGTCAGGTGAGAAAGAATGAAACTTTTCTAGGAGAACAAGGGGATGCTGAAAGCCAAACCTCAAGTTACTAAGAAGACTTGAATGCTAATGGATTGATTAAAATGCTTCAGTGTGGGTGTAAATATGTATGTGGTATATATATATATATATATATATATATATATATATATATATATATATATATATATATATATATATAAATTGAAAATCCAATATTGTTTAAGACTAAAACGACAAGAAACGGCCCGTCGTTACAGACTACTTCAACATTTACTAGACAAACGTTCTGTGCTCCCAATTAATTACAAAAGACTCATATACATGACTGTAATTAGACCTATTTGGACGTACGGAGTTGAGCTTTGGGGCACCACTAAACCATCCAATTCATCTCGTATTCAATCCTTACAATCAAAATCCTTCGAAAAAATCCTCAATACTCCTTACTTTGTGACCAATAAACTTATCCATAAAGATCTTAATGTTCCATATGTTGCTGATTTAGCCCACACCAGATACCTATCCTTTCATAGTAAGCTCCATAATCACTCAAATCCGTTAGTTTCTCAACTTGCTTCCCACTCCATTCCTGATAATCCTCCGAGGCGTCTGAAACGAACATGGCCTTCTAGTGTAGAATTTTTAATACAGTTTTACTGATGAGTAGTTCTTTTCAAGTTGTAACATGTTATTATTTTCGTTGTCAATTCATATATTTGATGTATATATTTTGTACAGTTGTAAATTTCAATAAATGTATATAAAGAAAAAAATGAATAAGTTGGTAATCCAGATGGACATATACTTAATATTTAGAAAATAAGTGAATTTTACTATCAATTTAAAGGTCTAGTATAAATTCGTTCTCACTTCATGTTACTTAGAATTATTTTTATTGATTAAAAAAAAAAAAAAACCATCTAATCAAATTAAAATACTTTGTATGCTATTCTGAAAAAAAAGAATATATAAAATATATTAATCAGGCTTCAATTAATAAAACATATATGTTTCATATTTCAATTTTTTGTTGCCGTTTTATATTAAAATGTTTTGCTTTTGAAGAGTTTAATAAAAAAATTAAATGAGGTGAGTTAAAGAAAGGAAGCACGTAGCAAATGGTTTTTTTTTGTTCAGGCCTGTTTCTGTTTTTATTCAGAGGGGTATTAAAGTATTAAAAATATGTACTTTTTAATTAAATTGATAATCTAAAATATATTTATTTTTATCTCATACATTATGGACAGAGGTTATGATAAAATGTTTAAAAATTATGATTAACAAATAGTATGGGCGAGGAATAATGTTCTGGGAAATCTGAAACGCAATTAATGTTTGTGCTATAGTTCGTGTACACATTGGACGAGTATAAGTATGTATTTCTCTTGTTTATTTTAACTTTCTTGATTTATTCTACGTTCAAACCCCCCCAATTAACAAAGACTCCTTTCCATGACTGTGATTAGACCTATTTGGAGGTACGGAGTTGAGCTTTGGGGCTCTACTAAACCATCTAATTCATCTCGTATACAATCCAAAATCCTTCAAAAAATCCTCAATGCTCCTTACTTTATTACCAATAAACTTATGCATAAAGATCCTAATGTTCCATATGTTGCTGATTTAGCCCAAACCTATCCTTAACCTAAGATACTTATCCTTCCATAGTAAGCTCCATAACCACACATATCCACTAATCTCCATACTTGCTTCCTATTCTGCTCCCGATAATCCACTAAGGCGTCTGAAAAGAAGATGGCCTCGAGACCTTTTTATGTAGAATTTTTTTCTATTTATTGAAGTGCTACGAGTGGTTGTTTGCAATGCCAATAACATGATAAGTCATTGTAATAATTTCTTCAAGTTTACTTATTATATATATGTATACCGCTGTAAATATCAATAAATAGATTTTAAAAATTCATGAAATGAAGTACCCTAAAAATATTTGATCGAATATAATATAAACCTATAATATTATTAAATAAAAAATACTTAACAATCCTTAAAAATAATCCTTAATAAAATGCCACTTATTGGAATGGAACTGGTTATATATCAGATAAAGTACAAGAAATCAGATAGGTCAGAAACCAATTTAACAAGTTCAGGGCTATTATGCCACTAGGGACGAGCTGTATGATAACCCCCAATAACTTATCCATAAAGATCCTAATGTGCCATATGTTGCTGATTTAGCTTATACCAGATACCTATCCTTCCATAGTAAACTCCATAACCACTCCAATCCACTAGTCTCCATACTTGCTTCCTCTTCCATCCCTGATAATCCTCCGAGAAGTCTGAAAATGGCCCAGAGACCTTTTAGTGTAGATTTAATGAAGTGCTACTATTGAGTAGTTCTTCACAAGTTATTTACATGCCATTGTATTCTCTATCAACCATATTTACTTGATTTATATGTTTTTGTACAGTTGTAAATATCAATAAATGAAAGAAAAAAAAAATAGATTTATTCACATCTTCCAATCATTCTTTTAATTTTTTTATTTATTTATTAATATTTACTATAATTTATAGATATTTAGATATTTAAAATATACGTTACATACAATAAGTAAATGATTACAATGACATGTAAAGAACTACTCACTTGTAGCACTCCATTAATAATTCTCTAACCCATTCAATTAGGAAGTCTCTTGGCCATCTTCTTTTCAGACGACTCGGAAGGATTATCGGGAATTGATTGTGGAGCAAGTTAAGAGACAAGTGGAGTCGAGGGGTATGGAGTTAACTTTGAAAGGATAGGTATCTGGTTTGGGCGAATCAGCAACATAAGGAACATTAAGATCTTTTTGGATAAGCTTATTTGTGACATAATAATAATATAAGCAGCATTGAGAATTTTACGAAGGGTTTTAAATTGTAGGGATACGAGAAGAATTGGAAGGTTTAGTGCAGCCCCAAAGCTCAATTCTGCATCTCCAAATGAGTTTAAATTCTGTCATGTAATTTAGTCTTTTGGAGTTTATTGGGAGCTTTGACCGCTTGTCAAATAAATGTTGTAGTAATCGAAATCGGCAAGCTGTTTCTTGTCTTTTAAGATTTAATTGGTAATAAGGATAAACAATAAATAAGGATAAAATGCAAACTGTAAAAACCATACATTTTTTCTTACGTTTATGTTTCTAAGAATAGTTTTTCTTTTTTTTACACAACACTAGCTGTACCCGGCGTGCGTTGCTACGCGCTTAGCAAAATTAAAAAAAAAACTCATTAAAACAATTACTGTAGTATTGTTTGAATTATTTTGTGTAATTTTTTTTATTTGATTTGAAATTTTTTTGGATTTTTACATTTTGGTCCATATATATATATATATACATATATATATATATATATATATATATATATATATAATATATATATATATATATATGTATATGCACCTGGTAAAATTAAAGGATCAAATCAATACACATTATTTCTGTCTGAATGAAAAAATTTCAAAATGGCGGGGAATAACCCACATACTGTCCATCTGGGCATATTTAAAACATGCAGTTAACAAGTGGTATCTAAACGCTTTGTTAAGGGGTATCAATCTCTAAAAATCAGTTAGTAAATATGGTTGAACTTTAATAACAAGATTTTTTTATCGAACAAATAAAATTAAAAATAAAAAAAAAAAAAAATCAAGTATTAGTTGAGAATATATATATATATGAATATAGATATATGTGGAGAGTATATAATTATTATAGCCCTTAAATTATTTCTATTAAAATGTAGTTTTCTAGCGCCACTAAAAGAATCTAGCTCTCTAGCTATAAATAAAATATGTGGCCATTTTCAGACGTCTCGGAGAAAATTTACTATATACTAATAATTTATACTATTATAAAAAAGGCGCAATACGATTTTTCGTTTTACTCAACTTACCTACGGCAATGTCCATATATATGTACCTATCAGTATACCTATAGGCCTATAATGTTCTCCTGAATATATGGAAAAAATGTCGTCTCACATGGAGCATTATCTGTTACCGTTTCAAAGCCTATAAAAGGAGACACTATACATTGATTTACATATATATATATATATATATATATATATATATGGATAAATTTCTTGACTGCTACTATTAAATGTTTAGTAAGGTTCTTGAGGTTCAGTCAATAAATAATAGCAAGTATTTTGGCGACGTTTCGAGACTATATTGTTCTCATAATCATGGCAATGTTACTAGTGGATATGGAGTAGACTAACTGACAGTCTACTAGACTGTAGAGTGTAACTGTAGACTAGCAGTTAGTCTACTACATATCCACTAGTAACATTGGCATGATTATGAGAACAATATAGTCTCGAAACGTCGCCAAAATAGTTGTTTTCTATTTATTGACTGAACCTCAAGAACCTTACTAAACATATACTAATAAGCCTATAATCTTCTCCCGAATATGTGGGGAAAAAAGCCACCTTACATGGAGCATTTTTTTTAAATTCTGAAACCTTAGGTTAGCCCATGTCATTACAGTTCTTCTGCTCCTGACCCTGAGTATATCCTGATTTATTAATATTTTAGAGACCTCATCCTCTGACATACGAGCAACATGACCTGCCTACCTCTGTCTTTCCAATCAGGCGTTGATGACACTGAGGGATTTACGCCTTAAAACCCAAATAAACAGTGTTCCCAGTTTGATTCGTCTCACTATGTTTGTTTCGCTTAAGAGGTTGTACACTTCTTGATTAGTTCTTCTGAATAGGCTTTGTCCAGGACCATACCTCACCATACCATACCAGTCTCTCTTAGGATCCAAAATACGCCGCAGAACTCCTCATTCGAAAGCATGTGGCTTGTACCTGCCCATGAGTCCGTACCGTAGGTTAGTACTGGTCTTACCAGCGTCTTATATAATCGTAACTTGGTAGTCCTAGACAGGATTAAATTAAATTTTTTCATTAATTAAAAAAAATGAATATATGACCGATAGATATTATTGTTATTATTATAGTGGGTTGCTTTTTTACTACCATTCTTTCAGCTAGCGGAAGGACAAACTTGTGTGTGTATATATATATACACACACACATATATATAAAATATTAATTATTATAAAAATAAAATTATAAAATATTAGATTATAAATAAATTCTAAATTATAAAATTATAAATTATAAAATTATAAATTATAAATTAAATTATAAATTATAATTTATAATTATTTTATAATTTATAAATTATAAAATATTAATATAATATATAGATATATATATATATATATATATATATATATATATATATATATATATATATATATATATATATTAATATTTTAATATTCTCGGACCCTTTAATATGCAAACAGGAAAGTAAGCCACTCAAATTCAAAGTACAATTTAGAGGACATTAAAAAATATCGTTTGGGCGATGACGAATATTCTATGGATTCACTTCAATCTCATCTACGTCACCTGATGAGAGTATGTCAACGAGCAGTGACTCAATATAATTTTCAGATCTACCTTAATCAATTCATGTATTGTAAATTTTATTGTTGTGATATTAATTATTATTTTGTAACTCTAAAAAAAACTTAATTTGTATTCATAGATGTTTAATATATTGTTTTTTTAATGATCAACTGAGAATTTTCTTTAAAAGCCCGTTTTAAAGAAATTGAAATATATGGAATTGATGTTGATTTAAAAATTTTATAAAGATTTTATAGGTCTTTCCCATCAAGAATGACTTTTGGTTACTTGGACCGTAAGAGCGCCGCACTGTGAGGCGTTTTGAAAGGGGAGGGTAGAGATTAAATAAGGACGGAATTCCAAGGCGTCTAGTTGGAATAGTCGGCCTTTTAATCCGTCCTGGCTACTTGGCTTTTGTCATAGCCATCTCAAATTGAAATCTTAACGCTCCCATAAATTTAACACGCTTCGTTACCAGCCCTTCCTATGAATTTTCTCCTTTACTTTCCAGATATCTTTCTTTCCACCCTCTCTTTTTTTTTTTTACTGCCCCTCTGCAATTCCAATAAGGCGTGCCGTGCCGTCTTATTCATTTTAAATTTTCTTTTTCAGTCCATTTTTTTTTTTTTTCATCCGGAATAAATTACAGGATAATTCATATTATGTATATTATGATGCTGAGGATTCATTTTCAGAATATCGCTTTAAGTATTTTAATAGCTTGAAGTACGGATGTTTTAGAAGGATCAATAGTTGATGAATTATTTGCCACTTATATTAGATAGCATTCCCAATAAAGGTTATTCCTCCAACTAACTTATTGTTTGAGGATATTTTTTTTAACACTTGCCGTTATTTAAGCAAGGAGAGGACAAATTAAATTATCCGCGAGGTCTATGAATCATATTTTTACACACCATATCAAAAATCAATTGGTCGAAATTTTGATTTAGCAATAACTTTATCGATTTCATCTGGTTGGATTTTAATTTCTAACCATAAAATATAGAACAATGTGACAAAACTCCTTTCTGCCACTCAACTCTGTAGATTTGAATTATTACTATTAATATGGTTAACTTTATTAATGTAAAGCAATTAGACCAATGAAGATGTTCTACTTAGAATTAGATGAAGTTGAAGATCTATATGGAACAATGTCATGTTTTTTTCCCCTTTTTTTTCTGAGCTTTATTTTTTTACATGCGGGTCTTATTTATATAATAAAAATAACTAACAAGGGGAGGACACACTCAGTCTCTCACGGATCTTATTGGCAATTTTTTTTTTAGGTTCCTGGTCAAAACATATTACGCATTAAATTAAAATATTTCTTATCTCGAGTTTAAAAAATGATATCAACATGATTCTTGCACCAAGATTTTTATTTTTGATTGCGGATTTAAGGTAAAATACAGCTGCTCCATAGATTTTTAAGCGAACTACATCTACAGATTTTTCTACACAAAAATTGACGTCAGATTCTAATTCAGCACCCTCAAAAACATTGGAATACGTTTATTCAATAAAAACAAAAAAATATCATTTTTTCATTGAACTACGTTCAATATACTTTTTTCACAAGAACCGACGTCGGATTCGAATTCAGCATTAAAAAGAACCCTTAAATACAAAATTTTATCCAAAAATAAAAATTCGTAAGCGTGACCAAATGGTAGGCAATTTTTGTTTAAATTAACAAAAACATGAATTACGCTTAGACGGTTTAACGTATCAACTTCATATTTTTATACAAAATATAGGGTGTTAATACTCTTGAAATGTCTTTGGTTTCATTTTCCTATCTGGTTTCAAACTCAAGTGAAAAATAAATATGTTTTACGGATTTGCCAATTTTTTTTAATAGGTTTTTGTTGATAGAAATTAATAAATATTGTCTTCTCTGTTATAATCTCATATGTGTTTCAAATTGAAGCTAATAATAAAGTTTAAAAAACATAAATTTCAAATGGTTGCTCAGTGAGCGAGAATTACCTTTGAGACCTGTATCTTTGTAACTGGCTTTGCCCGGGATGAAACATAATGACATCAGAAGCTATCACACCCCCGGCTTAGTCAAGGCGCAGCTTAAAACCATTATTTGTTGATAGCTCCCAGGCGAGCCAATATAGTCACCGCCATTATTTTAGAGTTGCTGTTAAAATAGCTTTTTACTTCCTTGCACTTTATCCGATTCCTCATCTAGTAGTCCAGTAAAAAGGTATTTTGAACTAGAAAGCTTATGGGTAATTGTTTTTTATGGCTTACTGTATATTTTGGGGTGCTGAACACGAATCTAAAGTTTTTTAACAAAATTTCCGTCGACAAATATGTGAAAAATTTTCATCATTTTGCTTGTAACTAATCTTGTAAGTAATCATTTCAAGCAAAATAATCTTCTATGCTAAAATAAAGAGGATAAAATGACCTACAATTTATTTCCTTATGTTTTTTTTGTCAGACGTAAGGTATCCACAAGAAATTTGGCCAACTGGTGCCAGTCCCAATTCTTCTCAAAAATATGTTTGTCGTACTTTTTTGTCAATAACTGCGAAACTATTTGTCCAATTCAAAATTACTTTTCTTCATATTAAAGCTGATTAAATTTACTATTAGACTATTAAATGTGAAGTTTTAATACTGTCCCTTAAAAGTACGCTAAAAAATCCGTACTGTTGTAAAATCTACGTTTTTATACACATTTGTCACTATAACTCCGAAACTATTCGTCCGACTCAAAATTTCTTTTTTTTTTTCTCTAAAAGGTTGTCAAATTTACTATTGGACTCTATGTATTTAATTCATATTAAATTCCGTGAAACACCCACGCCAGCCTACTAGAGATGTCATAATGTGTCATATTTCGCCAAAATATACATAATTAGCATGCTAGCGTGGGTGTTTCACGGGGTTTAATGTAAATTACATATATATAATATATATGTAAACAAAATTTTACCAGCTTTGAGATGAAAAAATGAAATTTTAAATCGGTCAAATAGTTTTGGAGCTATAGCGAATAATGTGCCAATAAAACGTGGATTTCATTGAAGTACACGATATTTAGCGTTCTGGCATGTGTATTTTAAGAGACCCGAATAAAACATATATAGAGTCTAATACCAAATTGACCATCTTTTAGATAAAAAAAAAGAAATTTTGATTCGGACGAATGGTTTCGGAGTTATAGTGACAAATGTGTAAAAAAACGTAGATTTTACAACAGTACGGATTTTTTAGCGTACTTTTAAGGGAAATTATTAAAACTTCATATTTAATAGTCTAATAGTAAATTTAATCAGCTTTAAGATGAAAAAAAGTAATTTTGAATTGGACAAATAGTTTCGGAGTTAAAAAGTAAGACAAACATATTTTTGCGAAGAAGCGGGACTGGCCCCCAGTTGTGGCAGACAGGCCAAATTCCTTTGTGGATACCTTCCGTCTGACAAAAGAAACAGAAGAACATTAATTGTTGGTCATTTTCTCCTCTTTGTTTTATTATAGAAAGATATTTTGCTTAAGATGATTACTTTGCAAGTTACAAGCAAAATAATGAAAAAAATTAAAGCTTTTATCTATTTTTTCTCATATTTGCCGATGGAAATTTGTTGGAAAAGTTCAGATTCGTGTTCAGCACCCCCAAAAATATAAAGTAAGCCACAAAAAACAATTACCCATAAACTTTCCACTTCAAGCCTTATTTTATAACCATTTGGCTGGACTATAGTGCATAGATGACTTCCAATATGTTGCCGCTCTAAGATTACACAGGTCTGCAAAAAAATTTGTTTGTCAGTTGCATGAGATATTCTGAATTAGTGCGCTAATTTCAGAAGTGATGTGGGTTTTTTGCTTATTCAAACACAACGAATTGGTAAAAGCACTCGTTTTTTAACAAACATAATTTTTTTTTACAACCAATGAAACATTATTTTGGGACATGAAGTAACAATATTACACTTATTCATGTATTTTATGAAACCTTTTCTTCTTTTCCTTGATACTTCGCCGTGTCCTTTTCTGATTTCCACCTTTAGTTTCTCGCTTAAGCATCCAACAGTAGTCTGCAAGTATAGTGACATCCCACCTTTCTTGGTACCGTCTCTCGATATCACGGACATCCTGGTGAAAGCGCTCCCCCTGTCCTTCACTGTAAGCTCTCAGGTTTTCAGGAAAATAGTATATGTGGAAGTGTAAAAAATTGGACCTTCAAGCTAATCTTGCAGCCTTGAGCTTCGTATGCTGCTAGGATCCTTAGTATTTCCCCAAAACGTTCGCACTACATCTTTGAACGATAACCAAGCTTTTTTTTTCCTTCTCATTCATTCTTTCCACAAAGAGGGTGTCGGTTAAAAATTGTGGTATATCGGCGCCAGTGAAAACTCCCCCCTTCAACTTTGCTTCAGATAACTTCGGGAATACATATTGTACAAAGATATTTAAAGCAGTCCCCATCCTTATCCAACGATTTTACAAATTGTTTCATCAACCCCAATTTGATATGGAGAGCGGGCAACAAAACCTTTTCTAGTGGTACCGAAATATTATTGATAACATTTTTCTCTCCAGGTTTAGAAGTTTCTCGGGGTGGCCAATCACTTTTAGTCTCGTGCTGTTCTTTAGCTCTGCTACCCCACAAGCATAAGAAGCATGGGTATTTAGTATAGCCTGCCTGCTGACCCAAAAGCATCGTGAATATTTCGATACTTTGATAATAAACATAACATAATAACATACTTATATTATTATACATAATAAACATAATACTGCAAAACACATAAAAACCTATGTGATAGAATTTTTTGAATATTTTTCCTATTTTTGGAAGGTCAAAATATGTAAAAAAATGTTAAAAAATCCTATGCAGTTTTTTAGTCGCAGACGTGTGTTACCTATGGAAAAGGTATTCCAGAATTGTTACAGTGTCAAAAATTATTTTTAAAAGGTTCTATACTGTTATAGAAGGGAGAAACAAAACGATAAATATTTTTTGAGAGAGAGAGATAGAGAGAGAGAGAGAGGGGGAGGAGAGGGGGGGGGAGGAGAGTGTGAGAGAGAGAGGGAGAGAGAGAGAGAGAGAGAGAGAGAGAGAGAGAGATAGAGAGAGAGAGAGAGAGAGAGAGAGTGAGAGAGAGATAGAGAGGGAGAGAGAGCGAGAGAGAGAGGAGAGAGAGAGAGAGAGAGAGAGAGAGAGAGAGAGAGAGAGAGAGAGAGAGAGAGAGAGAGAGAGGAGAGAGAGAGGAGAGAGAGAGAGGAGAGAGAGAGAGAGGGAGAGAGAGAGAGAGAGAGAGAGAGAGAGAGAGAGAGAGAGAGAGAGAGAGAGAGATAGAGAGAGAGAGAGAGAGAGAGAGAGTGAGAGAGAGAGAGAGAGAGAGAGAGAGAGAGAGAGAGAGAGAGAGAGAGAGAGAGAGAGAGAGAGAGAGAGAGAGAGAGAATCGTTACCATGGCAAAAATTAATTTTAAAAAGGTTCTAATTAAGCCACTGTAAGTGGCAGTTTATAACGTGTTTTCGTTTTTAATATTGGCCTTTTCTTTTTGTTTTTTAATAGTCTCCTTCCAATCGCTTACATTTTCAAAATTAGTTACTTAAACTTGAATTTGTACTTATGTATAATTATGTTTAGCAATTTTTTTAAACTTATTTTTCATTCTATATATTTTATTATTTTAAAGTGTATGCTAACCAATCAGTTAAAACTTAAAACACCAATAATTTTATTCTAATAATTTAACTAATATTATATATTAGATAAAGATTTAATAATAAATATTGTATGTTAAATGTAACTTTTACTTTTTGATAGTTTTATAACTGTTTTAAAAAGTTATTTGCTTTATAATATGCAGCGTGTACTCTTCTTAATGGAGGTATAAAATGTTTGCCTGGCTGTTGACTATTCTTCTCCGGTGTCCTTTCTCTCAGCTCTCTGTTTTCTTTTTCATTTATAGCAATTTTTATTGACAATTATTTTGTTCAAGAAAAAATGTATCAGGTATCAAAATATTTTTAGGCCATTAAATGGTATTTTAGGCCATAATTATAAGTGTTAAATATCGTTCCTGTATTATTTTTATAATACCTTATTCATTTCTTAAAACATTGAATGACGAAATATTCTTTTTAGACATTTATTAAATTTTTTTTTTTATTTAATACTGATTATTAATTTGGCTCCAAATAACATCTTAATGAGGTATTAAATTATCAAGAATATTTGTAGGTATTTTCTTTATTTCTTCTCAGAAGGTACAATTATGACCTTAAGCGCTTTATATATCAATTACATTCTTTTTTTATTTTTAATTATCATACCTACTTTTTATTTAGTTAACTTGAGATAAATTAGGGTATATTTATATATTGGCATGGACATGTATTCTATAGTTTTTTGTTTTTTTGTAACTTTTTTTCACCCCCAAATATGTTAAATTTTCACACGCTCTTGCTCTGTTGGTATTAATCGGATTGGAAATTCGCCGAGTTTTCTCATTAGAAAGTTGATGGAGAATATTTTTGTTACATAATATTTTGGGATATGATCTACCATTCTGGAGCTATATTTGTTTGAATGAAAAAAGTTCGTTGTAACCTTATTTTCTCCCTTAACCAAACAGAAACATTTTGACGATGGCTTACTCATTTTTTAGTTTATGTATATATTTCCATGGATATATCTTTTAGCTGTGGTTATTTTTTTTTTTATTTTTTTTTATTTTTTTATTTATTTTTTTTATTTTATTTTTTTTTTATTTTTTTTTTTTTTTGTAATGTTACATTTTGACACGCTCTAGCTCTGTTGGTGCTGCTCGGATCGAAAAGTTGACTGCAGTTTCCAGAACAGAAATTGAATGCATAATATTTCTTGTTATATTGGTTTAAATGAAAAAAGTAACGTTTTGCCTTAATTTTTAAGTGTTGGAGTTTCTAGCTCTGTTTTTGTTACTTGGATTGAAAATTTGCCTATAGTTTTCATATTAGAAATTTAATGGAAAATGTTTTTTGTTTGTTTGTTTATTTCGTTTAACGTCACTTTATGCTGCTATGGCTAATCGGACGATGCTATGGTGGGAGTCCTAAATTTTGCCTATCCAGGTATAATTAGGATAGGGATCTTTAACGAGTACCTGACATCGCACAGGCTCGGGACCCCCATTTTATGTCCCTTCCGAAGGACGGCATAGCTAAGGATTTTTTACTCCCTTTAAAAAATCCTAAGGTCATCTGCCGGGCTGCGAACCGGCGATCTTGGGTTTAGTAGGTCGCTATGCTAACCACTACACCACAGGTGACCCCATGTTTTTTGTTATATAACATTTGTCGCTAGGACCTAGCATTTAGAAGCGATATAGGTTTGAATGAAAAAAAAATTTTTTGCCTTCATTTTTTAAGTGCTGGGGGCTTTTTTTACGCGCTTTTCATTTGTTGGTGTTGCTCAGATCAAAGATTTTTGAAAGTTTTCTGATAAGAAATTTAATGGAGATTAATGCGATATAGGTTTGAATGAAAAAAGTCACTTTTTGACTTAATTTTTAAATGTGAAATCTCAGCGACTAAATAAGAGTTACTAATTAAAAATAAAATATGTTTTTCGTACAAAAAATTTAGAAAGGCATATTAGTTTTCCTTCCGGAACTCTTTTATTTTTATTTTTCTGTGAGTCCAATTCCTGGGATCTTTGATTAATTAATGGAAGAGAAGGAAAATGGTAATATATTTGTTTTATTTAAATAGTTTTATTTTGAAAAATGTTACAAGATTATTAACAACTGAGGCTATTGTGTGTATTTCCCGGGAGGGAGTTTTTTGAAGAGATCAAGTTTTATGAGAAATAACTGATGACTTTTGGTTTGGATCCTAGATAATCTAGAAAATTATTTTCTAATTCAGGCATTTTTATTTTGTTGATTTGTATGAATGGAAACTTTAATTATAAAATATGAATTAAACGCTTTAAACGTGTGTTTGATTCAAGCCTCTAACCCCTTTTCAGTTATCAGTTGAGTGATCATAAGTGGATTGATCTCTCAGCCTGACGTCTCTTCACTTGTTGCATCATTTTGGCCTAACTTGTTGCTTTAATTGTTGGGTATTGAGTGGTGCTTGAACTGTTAGGAAGAAACTTTTTATTTGTTTTTTCGTTTTTTATTTCAAATTCTCCAACATTTACTAGACAAGCGTTCAAAGCTTCCAATAAATTACTAAAGACTTATGTACATGGTAGTAATTATAGCCAGACGGACATACAGAGTTGAGCTTTGCGGCTCCACTAATCCTTCAAACCCTTCTCTTATACAATCCAAAATCCTTCGTAAAATCCTCAATGCTCCTTATTATGTCACAAATAAACCTATTCATAAAGATCTTAATGCTTCATGTGTTGCTGATTTGGTAAAAACCAGATCCCTATCCTTACATAGAATCCGTTTGTTTTCCAATTTTCTATCCTAGGAAAACCAACAGATCTGGAACGCGTCAAAAATGCCTCAATACTACTTAATACTTAAAATGCAGGCAAATGTTACTTTTTTTTTATTCAAACCAATATAGCTCCTAAACTGTAAATCCTAGAGAAAAATTTTATACAACAAAAATATTTTCCATTGTGGAGAAAAAGATGATCAGGGATGCATTCAAAGTAACACCACGTTTAAGAAGAAATTCTTTAATACGTGCCAACGTTTCGATCTGCGTTGCAGGTCTTCTTCTGGGCTATAATGAACAAAATACCAGATGTGACAAAAATAATCCACCGATAAACAGATGACAAAAGGAATACAGAATGCAGAAATAAAAAACAATATACAAAAACCGCATAGAAAAGATCAGATACATAAATAACTAAGAATACAAAGCAGCAAGGTAAGAATAAGGACAAGACAGGAATGAAAAAGGTTAAAAAAATAAATAAATAAATATAATAAATAAATAAAATAAAAATTAATGGTAATGGATTAAAGGGTAATAAAAAGGACCGAAGGAAATGAAATGTAAATAAATAAAATAAAAATATGGGAAAGAAGGAGGGAAATAATGTAGAAGGTGATAAAAGAAAAGAAACGGATAAAAAAATGAAGGTGAAGGAAAATAAAAGTGGAAAGATAAAAGTATAAGGAAAAGAATGTCAAAGAACACTTACCCTCCGAACTACACTTGTGAGGAGGACGATGACTGATGTGAAACGGTAAGAACAGCCTGGGTAGGTAAAAGGGAGAAAAGGCGCGGGACACATGGATACAGAATAGGAAAATGAAACATTGAAAATGTAAAAAAAATATTTTAAAAAAAAAATGAACAACAGAGAGACTAGTAAGATAGCAAAATCATTATTTTCCATTGTATTTCTCATTAGTTAACTCTGTGCACATTTTCGAACCGAGCCACACCAGCTAGAGCTTGTCAAATTTTTACATTTTCGACTGTAAAAAAAATGTTTCACCAAATAAGTATAGAACCGAGCCAAAAAACACATCTAGCAATATTTTTCTATTCTGTTTTATTTTACGTGAATGATCGTAATAAAATTATCAGAAAATTAGTTCCCCACAATTGTTTTTTTTTTTTTTTGGTATTTTTTTTTTTTTTTTTTTTTTTTTTTTTTTTTTTTTTTTTTTTTTTTTTTTTTTTTTTTTTTTTTTTTTTTTTTTTTTTTTTTTAAATAACAATTTATTGAAATTTACAACTGTACAATATTTATACATCAAGTAAATGTGCTCTTACCTATTACAATAACGTGACAAAACTTGTAAAGAACTACTCATCAGTACCACTTTAATAAAAATTCTACACTAGAAGGCCATCTTCTTTTCAGACGCCTCGGAGGATTATCAGGAATGGTGTGGGAAGCAAGTTGAGAAATTAGGGGATTTGAGTGGTTATGGAGCTTACTATGAAAGGATTGATATCTGGTTTTCCCCACAATTGTATACTACGATACATTTATTAATTTGGTGGAAAATTATTTAAACAACACTCCTGTAAGACATTATTAATTTTTTTTTTCTACTAATGCCTTGTAAATGAAGAGTCCATGGGAGAAAGGGGGAATGTCACTGGGAATGCATTTCAAGAAAATTAAGTTTTATGGTCTGGATCTTAAATAACTTCAGTATGTTTTCATAATTTTTTTTTTTTGTATGTCATTTTCTTATTTATTTTGCGAACTGAAATTTTTAATACTCTAAGAAATAAAGTTTTAGTTAAAAAGCTCTAATTTAAACTCGGAAGGAAGGAGGAGAGACCTGGATATTCCCCTTTTCTTCCGTGTATGGATATCTTTCAACCTCTTGTAACTAACTTAAAAACCCTTTTTCTGGCTGATACATTTCACCATCTTATTCTACTCAACAATGTGAATATTTTGAAGTGTAAAACTCCATTTTAAAAAACTGTCTTTCCCTCTTTCTCCTGTGGACTCTTCAAATAGTTTGACGCTTTCATCATCTTCTATTGTTGAACTTTGTTTATAAGTTAATAGTTAACAATGCTTAATTGAAGTAAAGCTTTTAGTAAAGTAGTTAGTCAGATAATTTATATCATAAAATGAAATTGATGACGATGTGAGAAGTAACATGAATCTAAATGCAATATGTTAGTAGATGTGAGATAGGGAAGGATATGGGTAAGTTAGGAAAACCACAATGCATGTTCCAGGCAACTTCTCCAGCAGACCCAGCATCTACCTTAGGGTGCCTTAAAGATTAAAGCAAAGTTTGAGAGAATGCCTCAGAGAATATTTAACAAGAGGCCTTTTGTTATCATAGCATCCGAGCAACTCATTATCATTAAATTACTCCCCAAAGGGTGGGGGGATTCCAATTGTGAGGAGTGGTACAGTTCTTTCAAGTCCGTCACTCAAACAAGATATTTTCTCTTATTATTTCTATTATTTTTTTATTTATTACTTTTTTTACATTTTAAAGTAAAAACTATAACTTTAAATAACTAAACCTAAATAGAAAATAGAAAAATAGAAAAACCGACTTCAAGATTAATTACATATATAGAACTAAAAAATAAAAAATAATATTTTAGTTGCTTCGAAACAAAGAGAATTAAATGATAATCAATAAACTTATCGATACTTTTATACCTATTCACAATTTATGATCAGTTATCTTTGGAGTTGGTGCCAGCCAAGGAGGGCATCTTAATCCTACCTTTGCAACAAATTTCGAATGGCATGAGACAGCGGTGTGGCGGTGATGAAATAGTGGGGAATCTTTATAATTAACTTTTTTTTTTTTTTCGAATTCTGTTGGTTATGGTTGGCACCGACTCCAAAAATAACTGATATATAATCAAACTATAATTTACGTTAATGTTTTTTATGTCTGACAGACTTTGTGATTAAATTAGATGTAAATACATTGTTTTATTTGAATAAAAGAGATTTTCCCAAGCGACCAGCACTTTTTTACATGTAATCAAGATATACGGTTATAGGGATTTCTCTGTATATCGGAAGAAAAGTGGTTCTGTTAATAAATTTATCAGACAAAAATGTTAAAACTTTAAATCAACAAAAGCTGCCTTATTTATATTTTTTTTTTTACACTTTCTAAGAATAAATCAATTTACGTAAACCTATTTTTCGTATTTATAAATCACAAAGATAAAATATGTGAACTCCTTAGAAGCGGGACTTATTAATTTCGTTTTGACAAGAAGATAATTGGGCCTTGCCAATGATCAATCTTTTGTCACGGCTTAGGAACAATTTCTGGGAAAACTTTTTTTTTTTTTTATTTACGTTATCTATTTAAAAAAAAAAAAAAAAAAAAAAAAAAAAAAAAAAAAAAAAAAAAAAAAAAAAAAAAAAAAAAAAAAAAAAAAAAAAAAAAAAAAAAAAAAAAAAAAAATGAAAATCTGAGAAATTGTTTTTGTATAAATATAAAATACATTTAGAGTGGCCGTGTATAATCATTTTAGGAATTTGACAAAACTTTATAATAATAAATGTCAATTTTGTGTTGCGCCGCAAACATTGCCGATGTCATATCGGCCTTTTTGCCAACCGACTAATCTTTAGCTATTAACATGGAATAAGAATCTGAACCAGTAAACTGCCACTCTTTTTATAATAATTTTAAATAACTAATTTTACAAGAAAATTAAAATTTTTTTTTTTACAAAAAATAAATAAATAAATGGTAGCTTGTTACCTATCGGCTAGTGAGGGGTAAGGAGGTCATTGACTTCCCCTCGACTAGCTGCTTCAATTTGGAGGAGAGGGGTAGCTGTGTACAAGAAGTCATTAGTGTTCTGTTAGAACTTTAGCGATTAGTTACTACAATTTTGAATTTTTTCTAGTACAAAACATATTAAATTGACAATCAGAAGATGCACATTGTTAATTTCTCATTAAGGAAGCACAAGATTTTTCAAAGTAATTTGAGGAAATTATTACAATGACTTGGTGAAGAACCTCTCAGTTGTAGCACTTCAATAAAATTAATTTCAATGTAAGAAGGTCTCTCGGGCATCTTCTTTTCAGACGCCTCGGTGGATTATCGGGAATGGAATGGGAAGCAAGTTGAGAGACTAGCGGATTAGAATGGTTATGGACTTTACTAAGAAAGGATAGGTATCTGGTTTGGGCTTTATCAGCAACATATAGAACATTAATAAAGTCTTTATGGATAAGTTTATTTGTGACAAAGTAATGAGCATTAAGGATTTTCGATTGAAAGGTGTGGATATGAGATGAATTAGGTGGTTTAGTGGAGCCGCAAAGCTCAACTCCATACGTCCAAATAGGTTTAATCACTGTCATGTATATGAGTCTTTTTTTAATTAATTGGGAGCTTTGAACGTTTGTCCAGTAAATGTTGAAGTAGTCTGTGTAGGTAAACTTAAAATTAAAACTACGACAACGACTGTATACATACTCTTACTTACTTAAACCCACATAAACATACGCCACACTCCAAAATATACACCCCTTAAAAAAATACTAATATTCCAATCAAAAATATTCAAACTAATCACGAAATAACCATGGTACATTTCAAACCACACACTTCACACTGATTTAGAAATACCCACAGTAAAGGAACATATACATAACCTTCATAGACGATTTCACGACAGATTTCATGACATAATACAGTGGAAACTCGTTATTTCGTCACTCGATAATTCGTCTTATTCTGTAATTCGTCAGGGGTTTTTTTTTTTTTTTTTTTTTTGGCTACTATAAATAACAAAATTAAATATGTATGTAATTCATTTTTCCCCTTGCTAATTATTTAATCTTTAAACCGCCTCATTTTGTTTGTCACTAAAAAATACGCCTATATTAATATACATATATACTTTTTGTTAATCATTTCATAGAAAAAAAACAAACAGAACAAGCCCGAAGTCGATCCCTCCATTGATTGAAGTAAGATATGTAAAGAAGTATGAGTGAAGTTGACGAATTCCCAGAATCAGTTAATACTGAAAAGCTGTTCCTACAAAAAATTAGCACCTGGCCCAGCAACTCCAGGCTATAAAATTAGAAAAATAAGGCAAGAGGTAAGCAGCTGGTTAAACATTGATACCACATCCTACATTGATTTCATATCCTAAATCCTACGGATGTAGGATATGAAATTTTAAATGACAATGGAATTTTTTAACAAGTGCTGAGTGCTCAAAATGAAGCTAGTGATGAAAGTGCTGTTTCCACTATTCTATGCAAAGAAGTAGAGGAAATGTTAACTAAGTGCATTGAGTGGTTTGGAGCAGCGATGTGAATCAGATATTTCACAGCTGATGGGATGCGGCAACGATTTAGCTTATTTTGTCATTGTCACTGAAGTCCAATGTGTATAATGTTTTAATCTAATTATAATCAGTACAATTATTTTTCTCGCTTCCCTGCATCTTCAACTCAAAATGAATAATCAGCCGGGCATTTTTTCTCACTTATTTTCCCAACAGAAAGTAGACGAGTCCAGAATTATCAAGTCAGTCGTCACGGTTTTCAATTCTAACCGATTTAAACACTTTAAATCACAATCTGTTCGTATTTACATTCAATAAATTGCAAAAAAATAAAAAAATAAAAAAAAAAAAAATACAATTATGTAGTTTAAAATGTTTTTTGTTACTTTACCAGCAAGGTTCTATAATTCGTCATTTCCGTCATTTCGTCACCCCCTCTCCCCCACTCATGTCGAATTATCGAGTTTTTAATGTAACATACTCATTAAATGGCCACGACTGACGTACCTGGAAATTGATTACCAGGGCTGCTGGTATTTTGCACTACACTATATACTTGTTGAATCCCTTGGATACTGGTAGCCATCTTCTCCTTATTGAAAGTTATTATGGCTCCACCATAGAGGCAAGGTGGCCGAGAACTGGAAGGCTGTGAGGCTATGATGAAGAGGAGAAAAGGTCGAGAGAACCCCCCGGCCAGGGCTACATGAAAAATGACCCGTGGAGCTGCTGGGGCCGTACCCTCTAGCGGGGTAGGCTCTTACTATGATAACCAGCCTCTTTCCCTTCGTGCTCTTATCTATGGCCAGGGTTGAGCTAGAGGAACATCCCCATTTATCACGTATTGGCAGCGACGTAATTGTGTTTGCCCTCCATCCTCACGTGTCTGCCGTCTTCTCTATGACTTTTCTTTTATAAGTGTTTGCTCTATGGATTGAACGCAACTGTACGTGAGTAATATAGCTACAAGGTGTCCTCTTACAAGGCAAGACGTATGATTCTACAGACTGTATTATCTTTAAAATCATTCGATCATCAAAATTCATTCAGATGTTGGATGGTCCCGAAATTTATGCAGGTTTATTAAAAAAAAAATAATAATGTATATATATATATATATATATATATATATATATATATATATATATATATATATATATTTAGTAAGGTTCTTGAGGTTCAATCAATAAATAAAAATAACTATTTTGGCGACGTTTTGAGACTATATTGTTCTCATAATTACATCCTGCATCTTAGTAGGAATGTCCTAGTATTCTTAACGCTTGCTAATTTTCTGTTGGATTTCTGGAGTTCCTTCATCACTGTAATTGCTTCAGGACCGGGAGTTGTCTTGATATCTTGATAAAATCCCATTCTTTTCCACTATAGATATTTTCCAGTATTGGCTCGATATAAAAAATATGGATAAATTTAACGTCGCCAAAATAGTTGTTTTTATTTATTGACTGAACCTCAAGAACCTTACTAAACATTTAATAGTAAAAGTCAAGAAATTTATCCATATTTACATATCGAGTCAATACTGGAAAATATCTATAGTGGAAGAATGGGATTTTACGAAGATATCTAGACAACTCACGGTTCTGAAGCAATTACAGTGATAACGGGACTCCAGAAATCCAACAGAAAATTAGCAAGCGTGAAGAATACTAGGACATTCCTACTAAGATGCAGGGCATGCTTATGAGAACAATATAGTCTCGAAACGTCGCCAATATAGTTGTTTTTATTTATTGACTGAACCTCAAGAACCTTACTAAATATTTAATAGTAACTGTCAAAAAATTTATCTATATATATATATATATATATATATATATATATATATATATATATATATTATATACCCCAATTTGACTATGGTTGCGTGATATATGGGGGGCTCTCGACGGTTCTTGAAGACAGATTAAAACGCATCATGAATTGCTTCATCAGGTTTGTCTTCGGAACATCGAGACGTTCCCATGTTTCGCAATCGCTACACTGATTTAAATTGGCTTTTCGCCTCCTTCCGCAGAAAGTACTTCCTAGGCTCCTACCTATTCCAAGTTATCAACACCCGTCACCCTCCCTTTATTTACAGTAACCTGAAATTCAAGTCTGCTATCAAATCACTGCATACAAGATCTCGTCTTTCCGATCTCTATACTCCATCCCACAGAAGTACTGCCTTCCAACGTTCCTTCCTTGTCCGATCCTCTACTCTTTGGAATTCCCTCCCCCCCTGTATCCGCAATGCTTCTTCCCTTGGAACATTCAAAACACTACTCTTTCACCATCTTCTTTCCCTCCAACCCGACGCTCTCTAATTATAAGGATGTACTCGTATGTACTATGTATGCAATCGTCTAATTTATTTACTAAGACCGTCAGACATAAAACATTAGCCAAAATTATAGTTTGACTATGATAATGTTTTGATTTCTTGTAATGCTAATTTTTGAGTTTTTATCTTTAATTTTTCTTTAAGTTTCTGTTTGTTTTTTTTTTCTGTTCTGCATTTTTGTTTACAATATCAACCTCTTTATTTGTACATTAATTTTTTCACTCTCTTTTTATTAATAGTTTTATCTTTTTCTAGTTTTTCTCTGTATTTTTTTTCATACATATTTGTATTTAATTTTACCTATGTTGTTTTAATTTTAACAGCCTCTCGGCCAGTTATGATCTTACTTTGTATTATTTAATGTTATTCTTAAGGAACTTTGTCCCAGAATAAAGTTTTCTTTCTATTCTATTCTATTCTATATATATATATATATATATAACATATACATACATATATATGTTAATTAAGGTTCTTGAGGTTCAGTCAATAAATAAAAACAACTATTCTGGCTACATTTCGAGACTATATTGTTCTCATAATCATGCACTACAGTGAAAAAAACAGGTTGCAATAAAATTATATAAGTTATTTCAAAACATAAAGTTAGCTACAATATGCATATATAACAACATGCGTTAGAAGAATTCAGTACATATAATTATAAAATATGGAGGAGTAGCAAACTACTTACAATGTTACTGCTAGTTATGGTGTCGAATACTATATATGACAATTCTAGTACACAACTGACCTGGGGAATTTCAAAAAAAAGAAAAGAAAAAAAAAGAGTTAAAGAGAGAGTTATATATATATATATAATGTGTATATTTATTTATTTATTATTCATAACCTTTAGTATTCTTCTGTTATTTGAAAACTTGTTATTTTATTAAAATTGAAGATGCTGTTACTGTTTCTAAAAATAATTTGTTTTTTAATGAACCAATAGGATCTCTTTGAGCCGCTAACAGGTTTCTCAACTTTCCCTGGACCTCCGCTATCTCATTTAAAACTTTTATAGACTGAGGCCTAATATTTAGAAGATAAAACGGATATTACCTCCTTGTAATCCAATATATTTTTAATACTCATAACTCTTGTATTAATAAATTTAATAAATCTTTAACGAAACTATATTAACTGTATATTTTTTTTTATTCGATACAATACTAACAAGGGGAGGACACACTCAGTCCCTCACGGATCTTGTTGGCAATTTTTTTGGAGGTTCCTGGTCAAAAAATATTAGACACGTGTTTTGCCGTTCCGACCAATGGGCCGTAGAACCCGAGAAAAAAAAATAAAATAGCATTAAATTAATTTATTTTATATCTCGAGTTTAAATGATATCGACATGATTCTTGCACCAAGACTTTTTTTTTTTTTGATTGCGGATTTAAGAAAAATTACAGCCGCTCCAATGATTTTGGGTTTGGTTAATTCAATTCTAAAAAAATTAACCCTCAAAAACATTGAAAAACGTTTATTATACTTTTCGTGATCGGTTTTTCAAAAAAAAAAAAAATATCTAATTTTTCACCCTCTTCGAGGAGAAGAAATTTTTAAAACGATTATTGGTTACTTTCCTTTAAATAGCTAATACTTTGTCACGTAATTCATTCATTAGTATCGCTGGAAAGAGGAGAGCCTCAGTTTTCTTTTGATGTATATTAATGCAAATTTCGATGATCAAAAACCTATTTAAAAAATTGGCAAATCCGAAAAACATATTAATTTTTAACTTGAGTTACTTATTTTTAACCAGATAGGAAAATGAAACCAAAGACATTTCATGAGTATTACCACCCTATATTTTGTATAAAAATATGAAGTTGATACGTCAAACCGTCTAAGCGTAATTGAATTAAACAAAAATTGCCTACCATTTATTTGGTCAGGCAAATTTTGAAGCTTAAGAATTTTTATTTTTATTATTGGATGAAATTTTGTATTCTTTTTAGGTTCTTTTTAATGCTGAATTCGAATCCGATGTCGGTTCTTGTGAAAAAAGTATATTGAACGTAGTTCAATGAAAAAATGATATTTTTTGGTTTTATTGAATAAACGTATTTCTGTGTTTTCGAGGGTGCTGAATTAGAATTTGGGTGATTCGTTTCGTTCCAAACTGGTTCAAAGCTGGAACCAGTTCCAAGTTCCGTTCCACCCAGAACGACCCATCACTACAACCGAGGCCGCTTGAAAAATATGTTCTGTGCTTGGTGATACGGTACTCTCTGAGTGTAAAGTTTAATTTTGGTTTTTCTAAATATCTTCAAGGCGATGGAACAGAAGATGTTGCTTGTTCTGGAAGAGCTCAAGTTACTAACAAACAGGAAATTTGAGAATTAATTGATTCGGATCCACGTCAAAAATGTCGTGGCCTCTTTGTAAAACTAACGAATGTGAAACACAATAGATAAAATAATCGTTGATAGAGATTAATTCATTTTCTTCTACTTTACCTTTATCTCTTCTAATACTATTCTGCGCAATATAATTTTTAGTCATAATCACATTGAATATATAGTGTTAAAGATTAATATTTTTAATTTATGTATTCCATCGTATTTATTCTTGAATTCCGCATTTTATTTTATATTTTCCTCTGCTATCGTCTTGTGTTTTATGAACCTCTTATTGTCTTCATAACCATGTTATAATGCCATATTTTGTTATTACCAATCAATAGCCTTTTTCAATATCTTTATGGGTTTTGGTGATAACCTTATTTTATTCACTCATTTCGCCCTATCTTCTTTTATAACCTTTTTTTAGCTTCGTTTTTCTACATTTTTAATGTCTTGTTGACTTTATGTCTTTCAACAGTACATCCTCACGTTCCTGAGTTTTCCTATTCGGTGAAGGAATTATGGAAATAACTTCTTGAGCAATCCACACTACACTACCAAGGCTGGATTCGAACTCGTCAACTTGTTTGCCGACGTTTTGGCCTACATGCTATGCCTTCAGTCACAAAAACAATAACGTGATTCTATTAAAATAGGCGTTAAAGAGGGTGAACTTTAATAAGGTCAGAACTAGAGATGGGCCGACCAATCAGCCAAGCCGATCTTTGCATCCGTTGGAATTCGGGTGACATCGGCAATGTTCGAGGTGCCTCGTTAATAGCTTTAAAACCCCTGACTTATAGGTATATATAACACAAAAATGTCGTACATGTACAGTGGAGCGTCAATTATCCGAACGTCAGTTATATTTTTTAATGTAATTTTTTATTAAATTGATCATCTAATCACTTATTTATATTGATAAAATAAATTTTATTTAAAAATTAAATTAAATGAAAAACAAAATTATATTTTCCATGAATGTATAAAAGGGAAGCTCAATTTATTTCTCAGAAACTGCAAAAAATGAACTTCTATACATACCTACAATTTCGTTTACTGAGAACTGTATAGCTAATTACACCATTTCGTTTGTTTCTCTTAATATCTTCATAATCATTTGGCTTGGTAATTGATCTCACCTTAAGTATTAAATCGTTCTTTGTGAGGTATACATCGCCTTTGTGATTACTTTTTGTTTTAAAAATGGCAGGTCATCATCCATGCTAACAAATAGGAAACGAGACCTCTTTTCATTTAAAGAAAAAATTGAAATCATTATGTGGCTAAAAAAAAAAGTAAATCGGGTCAGACATTGGCTATCGGTTTTAAGGTTGGAAAATCAACAATAACGGGATTCAAAAATATTTCTAAATCAATCAGGTACCAATAATATATATTATAATCAATAATATATACTATGAGACGGGCAGTTTGAGCAGTAAAACTTTGAAAAATGCGAAAAGTGAACTGTTAGGAAGATTTTGTTTACACACACAACCAATAGAACAAAAAAACAAATGTTACATAATTTCTTTATTCATTATTGTAGAAGGTAGGGTTTGAAATCGATAATAAAAAAAATAAAAATAAAAACAAAATCCTATCAAGATTTTTATCTGAATTTTTAAAAATCATTTGACGATTTTTATTAAGATCGATTTATATTTTTGATCATAACTGATAAAAATCAAATTCTGATCATTATTTTTAAACAAAATTTTTACAATTAACAATAATAATAATTCTTGAGTATTTTCTTTCTATATCAGAAAGTTAAATTTTTTGAATTATCTCCAAAATGTATTTTGAGGATTTTGTATACAAACATATAAATCGATTTGTGTGTAAAAGGTGATTTCTATTGTCTGATCAACATTTTTTTTTATCGCAATAATCATTATTATTTGTGCAATACTGTATCACTCAGTGAGTGATCATAATTTATAATCAAATCTATAAACATCAAGTATCAATTGAAATTTTTATTTATAAATCAGGAATGATTTTTAAATTAAAAATTAAATATAATAATTATTATATCATTTTTTTGGAAAAAATAATTATTGATTTCAAACCCTAGTAGAAGGTAACGAATTTATTGTTTTTTAGTATCGTTATCTTTCTTAAAGAAAAAAAGTTCATCTTCCTGGAATAAATGACAAAGATAAATCTAAAAGATAAATTATAATAAATAAAGGTCACGTTTTCATTCCAAGCAACCTATTCCATATTGTAGAAACATAAATGAACTAAATAGCCAACTAGTCAGTCGTTTTCTCCTTCTAACCGCCGACTACAGAAGCAGCCGATTAGTCGGTTTTATTGACTAGTCGGTCCTCCTCTCATTATTATATATCACAACACTTACAAAATTTAAAGCTCTTTAAACTGCAATATCTCTTAATAATCGATACAATATCGAATCACTCCTATCAGAAATACGTTCCTCCCTTCCCCCTCCGAACAGTTCCTTGTTACCTCTGTTGTTCGCAGGTCTCTGAGTCACTCCATAATTCACAATTCATCTTCACTTCCGCTCGTAGCTTTTTCCACCTGACAACCTATGGCCTCCGGGAGAAGGAAATCACTGTTGGTGTTTATACAGAATTCAATGCATTCCTGAGGGCGTCTCCTTAAAATTGTAACATGAGGATATTCCTTTTCTCACCTTTGCTTCGAGACTGTTTCAGTTCTGATCCGGAATATTTTATGAGCTATATCTAGAGTTAGTTATGAGGTTTATTTATTCGCTATGAACAAAATAATTTTAAGCGGGATATTAAAGAAATGGTAACCATAGAAAAATTAAAAAATCGCTAGTAGGAAACTACTTACAATGTTATTGGCGGATATGATATCGACTACTAAATATAACAATTCTAGTACGCAATTGGCCTGGGGAATTTCGACGAAAAAAAAAAAAAAAAAAAAAAAGAGTTGAAGGTCGGAAGTGATTTATGAAACTGGTGGTATTCCCTGAAGAAGGTGCAAAAAGGGATTTCCGAATTTCGGTGAAATATTTGAATGGAAAAATTATTTGTATGTTGTATATAATGTAAATGTACATTATTGGTCTGAATGTATTAAATTGGAATAACAGGTGTTGAGGTTTAGAACATCTGATTTTTTGTTTATTGCGTGATATTTAAATTTTTCTGTGGTTATCATTTCATTAATATTTCTTTTAAAATTTTTTTTTTAATAATTTAAAACCTGTAATTTAAAATTTAAAATTTAACCTGTAATGTGTGATGAGAGCTGTTTGGTCAATTACAGGCAAAAAAAACATTCTTTGTAATTAAGGAATGGATGTATAATATTATTAAATTGTAGTGGGATGAGAGGTATGATTATGTTTTTTTTTTCCAACTTATTACTTTAACTGGACTTTTCTAAACATATATAAATAATGGAAATTTTTCTTCATTCAATTGACTTAACAGAAGCTTTCAGCATATTGCTACGTACTTCAAGGAACGTATCTTTAGTTTCTCTGTATATTCCCTTTTCCATATTTTACTGGCTTTTCTGTACTTGTTTTTATATACAAATGATACCTCTACTTTTTATTTTCATTTTCTATTACTCATAATAATTTATACGTTAATTCTAATAATTATTGTTTTTTTCAGGTAATATTCCCAAGTAATAAAATATTTAAGAAGATAGAAATTTGTAAAATTAAGGTAAATAATAATTATTAGTTTTGTATAATTTTTAGTATTTTTTAAACATTATAATTTATTTTTATTCAAATCGAAGTAAATCAGTATACAGCAAACAGAATTTATTATTCACCAAACACAGTATATAAGTCAATAACCATAGAGTATTGTAAAATGGTGACACCGTCCATACAACTACAAAGTATCGAATGTGAAAAAACACGTTTTTTGTATTATTTTATCAAATTCGTTAGGACTGATATACGTTTTAGCGTATTCTCAAATCTGAATTAACTCTGCAAAGGGGAGAAATAACCCTATAAAGGGTCAGTTGTACAAATTATTTGATTATGCTAAATCAATGTAACGAATCGCTAAAGATCGAATGCAGAAACCGCCTATTTTCACATTCGATACTTTGCAGTTGTAGGGATGATGTTGTCTTGCCGCATTTATTTTTTTTAGTGCTACAACTTTGACTTTTGGAAATAGTAATCCTATTTCTTCATTTTCGAATTAAAAATTTTTTTTTTTTAAAATCTACAACAATTAGGCGTTTGGCTTGTCTTAGCAATTCTTGGTTTTTCAGAATGTTGTAAATGCTGTAACGAGCTGTGTTGATCTATTATATGGAAATTTTCTGTTATTATAAGATATTTTAAAATAAATTGTTTTGCTTTTTTTTCTATCGCAAGGGATAAGAATCGATGTATATGTTGATGTGGGCCATGATGGGTGTATTCCCAGTAGAAGGGAACTTTGAATTGGGGATATTTCTTTGGCCCGGGAAGATTCCCAAATATTGGGAATTTATGATAAATTTTAAATTTTGAAAATTTTAACACTTACTAAGTGTTAAAACGAACAACCCTTAAAACTAGGTTCACTAAATAAATTCATACATTTTAATTCAAGAATAATCATTCCATGCATTAATGTCCGGTATAAACAATATCCTGGTAATTTATAGAACTAAACTAAATAGATTTCGATTGCTAAACCATTATTAAAAACTAAAACTAAAATAAATTTAAATCATGCTCACGATGGTCATGATTCTTTCCGGATCAAAAAGAATTAAAGGGCATTGAGAGTAACAGTGTTGTTTGTTGGGGTTTATAGGCATAAAACCCTAGGGTCGTCAATGCCTATGTTGTTCTATATATACGTTTATTTTCATATAAGAATTAGGGTCAGGAAGGGTGCCACGAACAGAGGCGCGCTCCCTAGGAGAGACGAGCCGCACCCGCCGAGCAGGAAACGCGCCACGGCTTGCTTATTTATATGAATACATATTTTCTTCTATTTAAATTATATACGAAGCTTATAACTAGGCTGTGGATAAAAACCATTTACACTTCTTCTACATGGATAAGTCCAAATCCTCAGTGACTAGGAAACCTAAAAAAAAAATTTTACATTCTAGTTATTTTTATGATTTTTTATTCAATCAATAATAATTTTTTTTTTAACTTATAAGAGTGTTTGTGTTTTATTTTATTACCGCATCATTACCGCATTTAAAGTTATAAATTCTCAAGAATTTTATTTAATTATAATTTTATTTTAAATAAAGTAATTAAGTAAAGTAAAGTAATTAAGTAATTATAATTTTATTGTAAATAAAGTATAATTGTATTTTTAACCTTTAATTTCATTTTGTCTTATTTTCATTTACTGTTATTTAATTTTATTTGAATTTTTTTAAATTTATATATTTCACCCAGATTTATATTTTATATTATTTATGTATAGCATAGTTTTTTTAATTTTTTTTTTTTTTTTTTTTATTAATTTATTTTATTGTTTATTTTTTTTATTATTTCTTTTATTATTATTGTTTTTTTTATTTTTTAGTATATATCTTTTTTTTTTTCTCTTTTTACTGTAAATAATGTGTGAATGTAACCATTAAGCCATCTATATTACTTATTGCCCACATTTGTGGCAGATTGTAATAATTACTCAATAAAATAATTAAAAAAAAAAAAAAATTTATTTTAAAATATGTTTCAGTTTTTGAGTTTGATTTAACCTTATAATTACTGCTTATACCTATCAATTTATTGGTTTTTGATGTATCTTGCTAATTAATCATAAATTTCCGGGAATTTATAAATTTTGGGAATATTGCCGGCAATATTTCCTCGATTTTAGGATTCTAGTCAGAAACTATATTATGCGGTATTCTGAGGCTGACCAATAGGTCGTTTTATATAATTTTTTTTTTTTAAACATTTTGCTACATAGCAGTTTAGCTCTATCTATACTATTATATAAAAGGACAAGCCATTTTTTCGTTTGTGATCTGTTACTGCGAAAACTACTGAACCAATCTATACCAAATTTTAACCACACCATCTTAATAGTTCAAGGAAGGTTTCGCAATAATAAAATTTAAAGATTTTGAGTTATATTGTCATAAAAAAGAGACAAGTATGTGGTGCGCAGTGAAGTTTGATAATAGACCGATAGGCGTGGCGAGCACCATTCGAAAGAGGTTACAAAGGTAACGTGTTTATATAGATCAAGAAATTTATAATATAATTTAATCATTTTCAATTAAATTGTTATTAAACAACCTATAAATAGGTGGAGCGACATGTGGATCCCAGTTCGGTTCAAAAACTGAATGCTATGTGGCTAGCGCCATTCTGCAACAGAGTTTGCTATGGTATAACTATTAAACCCAATCGTACCAAATTTTAACTACAAGTTCATAGATATAGGAAGGTTACTATAATAAAGTTTACTATTAATAATTACAATTTAAAAGTACAATGTTGAGTGTCAAAGAGGTTTGCAAAACTGTCTTATACGTTTATGGTTAGAAATTAAAATCCAACCAGATGGATCTATAAAATTATTTCTGCCAAAAAAAAGAGATAAATATGTGGTGCGCAGTGAAGTGTAATAATCGAACGATATGTGGCGAGCACCATTCGAGCGAGGTTACAGTGGTACGGTGTTATATAGAACCTAAATACAGAGCTAGAAATTTATGATAAAATTTACTTATTTTGAATTCAATTGTTATTAAAATAGCTATAAATATATAGAGCGACATTTAGATCCCTGTGCAGTTTAAAAACCGCGAAGGGGGTTTATGCTATATAAATATAATTTACAATTTAAATAAACAGTTTGCAATGGTTATACTTATGAACCCACCTGTATCAAATTTACATCATCTTCATAGTTTTAGGAAGGTTTGAAATAGTTAAGTATACTATAACAATGAAAGTATTATTCAGAAAATAATTCTCAATGGCTACAACGCAGGATTTTTATCGATTTAAATTTAAATCTTCAATTATTACTTAAAATTAATTGAGTTCTATACTTATGAGAGCGGGCGGAGCCGCTACGGGGGTAGCTAGTATAATATAAATCTACCAACAAAAAATGTCAGTTACCGCCTTGTTCTTTAGTACAGAAGATAAGTACCCTTTTGCGCTTACGGTAATACATAATTCAGGAGGTTACGATCCGGTTTATAGCAGTTTAAAAAAATGTCCTATCATTACTTGAACAGGGAAGTTTAAGAATAATGGAACAAGCTCCCATTTCTGACCCAGAAAATTAGCAGTTTGAATTTGTTGGCAATCTCTGCTTCAGATCTAGGCTCAATTATAACTTCTCGGCCATTAGAATCTGCATGCCACGGGATGTTAGCTCGTTCCTTTTTTTCTTTTCTTTTTTTTTTTTAATGCTACACAATGAGGCAGATAAAAACAGTCTGCAACATAGTTTTGTTTAGGCGTATCTTGATTACGCTTGTATTTTCCCGAGATAATGGTTTCGCTTTGATTTTAGATATAGATATTTTGCTGAATAATAAATAATATAAGGTCAAGTGAGAAACAGTTTAACAAATTTTTTTATTTTTAGAAAAATAAACCGTATATTATATCATCTCCCAATTATTTGCCATAAAATAAATAGCGTTTAATCTTCCTATTTGGCTTCAACTAATATCAAAATTATATTTAAATTTTTTTTTTTTTTTTTTTTTAGTAGCCCGAAATCACAAATTTGTAACAGAGTGCTCCTGGGGCGGGGTAAACCACTATAACACAGAGTAGGTACACTATAACAGTAGATTAAACATACATTTAATAAAACAAAATTTGAAAAAATATAAAACTTTGAACCTCAATTATGCTTATAACAAATTTTCGGTAAACAAAACTAACCCTTAACAAATTTATACTATAAGAATATTATCGCTTCTTCTTTAATGTCATTAGCATTCTGTAAATGTTAATGTAAAACATCAATATGAAATATGAAATAGAAGGTCACCAATATGAAATACGAAACATCGATTGATCAAGAATCTGTTAATCGCGTTACGAAAATATTTTTATTGTTCCTATATTTCATATTAATTTATTTATATATTTTATTTGAATTTTATTAGTTTACATATTTAAGAGGTTGACTGCCAACTACGAGATAACTGGTAGATTGCGTTCTTTTCTATGGCGTCTACTTCGATTTATCTCGTCCTGTTTTTATTTTCCATTTTGTGTTCAATTTTCCCAATTACATGAAGGTAAGTGGAATAATAATTCGATAAGTCTTTGTTCAGTAAGTCAAACTATTTTTCAGTAAAGCTTGAAGGTCGAGAATTGACTGTATAAACAAAAATACACTCACCACTAAAAAGTGAAAAATAAAAATAATTTTTAGAGAAAAAAACAAAACCGACTTCAAAATTAAACCTACATATACAAACTTGAACTAAAAAATAAAAAATAATATTTAAATTGCTTTAAAACAAAAACCATTAAATGAAAATCAATGAAATTATCGATACTTATATACCTATTCACAATTTATAATCAGTTATTTTTGGAATCGTTGCCAACCAAAACAAACAGAATTTGAAAAGATATTGTAATCGTAAAGATCCTCCCACTGTTTCATCACCGCCACACCGCTGTCTCCGGCCATTCGAAAGTTTATTGGAAAGGCGGGATTAAGCTGCCCTTCTCGGCAGGCACCGACTCCAAAGATAACTGATCATAAATTGTGAATAGTTATATAAGTATCGATAGTTTCGTTAATTGTCATTTAATGCTTTTTGTTTGGAAGCAATTTAAATATTATTTTTTATTTTTTAGTTCAAGTTTGTATATGTAGGTTTAATCTTGAAGTCGGTTTTGTTTTTTTTCTCTCTAAATATTATTTTTTTGTCATTAAACTTTAAATATACCAGTCCTAATATCGTTAAGTAGATTCTAGGAAAAGAACAAAAAAGCTGCTTGCATGAACTGAAAATTTATTAAAAAACGAACAAAAAATATAATTATAAAAATTTATTAAAACCTTTTTTTTTTTTTTTTTTGAAATTGCCGTGGCAGTTGCAACGTGTTAATGCTATTTGCAACAGTATATTTAAGTCGAGTAATGCCTGAGGAAATTATTACAATTACATTTCAATAAATTTAAATCTACTAGTAGCACTTCAATAAAGCTCGGCATTCGAAGGACTCTAGGCCAGTGGAGGCAGATTGGGAGACTAGTGGGTTTGAGTAGGTATATAGCTTCACTTCTCACATCTTTGAGTAATTATTGTTTTTTTTCTCATTTATTGATATTTACAACTGTACAAAAACATATACATCATGTAAATGTGTTGATAGTGAATACAATGAATGAATGAAAAAATAAACTTTATTCTGGGACTTACTGTCCCCTAAAAATAAAAAATAATGCACAGTTAAAAGTACAATTGTCTGGCATATTATTTACAAACGAAGGATTTGTCGAAGGAAGCGGTTTTATGTGAGGGAATATATAGGTTAAAAGGTTGGGATCTAGTGATTAGGAGGTGGATAGATGGTTAATAAATCAAGAATATAGGAAGGGTTTTTGGTTTTTAGACATTGGAATAGGAAAGTACCCAGAAAGTATTGCCGTCGGAATTTAGGAAATAGCCACCCAAGCTCAGAATATCGGCAAGTAACGTGTGACCGCCTGGGGATCCCGAAGATGAAACAGTTCATCAGTCTCCTCAGCTTCATCTCGAGAACCCCCGACAGACCCCATAAACCAAGCAACCGTAATCAAAGCAAGGGAAAACAAGAGAGGACACTAGAAGTTGACGGGTACTGACGGGGAGAATTGGCATGTAAATAACTTGTGAAGAACTACTCAGTAGTAACACTTCAATAAAAATCTACACTAACAGGTCTCTTGGCCATCTTCTTTTCAGACGCCTCGGAGGATTATCGGGAATGGAGTGGGAAGCAAGTTGGGAGACTAGTGGATTGGAGTGGTTATGGAGCTTACTATGGAAGGATAGGTATCTGGTCTAGGCTAAATCAGCAACATAAGGAACATTAAGGTCTTTATGGATAAGGTTATTGGTCACAAAGTAAGGAGCACTGAGGATTTTTCGAAGGATTTTGGATTGCAAGGATTGGATACGAGATGAATTGGATGGTTTAGTAGAGCCCCAAAGCTTGACTCCGAACGTCCAAATAGGTCTAATCACAGTCATGTAAATGAGTCTTTTGTAATTAATTGAGAGCTTTGATCAGCTCTTGTCGTTTTAGTCTTGTATGTGGATTTGAGTAATTGTAAATTACAGACGAATAGATAACAAAGGATAGTATAGTAACCGAATAGGTGAATTCAATCTGAATGTATATTCATAAATGTAAATATAAAGCTGCGTATCAAAGCCATGTTGCTTTATTTAGATGACCTTTAGAGCTATACCTGGTTCAGGGGTTAAGCTTATTTCCAGGCTCAGCCTACCCTCGCCTGCCCCTTCATCGCGGGCTAAACTAGTTTCGATTTAAATTGACCTGTGAAATACAATTTTAGTTCAATTTTGATTCTGGCCTGAGTGAGAACTGGAATTATATTTTTTTAGTCTCGGAATAGACCATTCTAGATATACCATAATGTGATATCAATTTTATAATCAGTAAATTTATTGTATAAATATTTTTTTCTTTTTCTTTTGAAATGGATATGTCTTCTGGCTGGAGGTCTTTACTTTTTTGGTGTAACTTTTTTTTTCACCCTCAAAAATGTAACTCTTCTTTCTTGCCGTGTCATTTATGAGTTTGTTGGGATTTCCTTTTAATTTTTCGTGAAATGGTTTGTGGAGAGTCCATATTTTTTCACTAACGGGATGCGAAGGTAAGTATGTAGAATTATTTTATAATATATTATTATAAAAGTTCTTTCATGATAAATTTGGTGTTCGTTGATGTCCTTTTATTTGTCACATATTTCTGTGATCCCTAGGTCCACATTAGTTCCATTAAGTAATTATAGAGTATTAGTAGCGGCTTTAAATGTTCTGTGAAAATTGTATATAACAGTCTTTGGGTTGAGGAGTTTCCTTTTTTTCTACATGTGTGGACCCCAAGTCATTTTCCAGTCAACTCAAACCTAACCGTTAATGAAAACTAATTTTTCTTAGATATAATTCTAAAAATCGATTAAACTAAAAATAATAAAAAAAATTATAGGAATATCCTGTTCTTAAATTACAATCTATTAATCCCCAGGCTGTTTAATTAATTAATTCATTATCGACCTGTCAATAGTTGTTGGCTTTATAAATCGTATCATTAATAACTACGATGACAGAAATTCGAAGTTATTCCCAATATAAATTATTTTTGGTATTAGCACAAAAATGGAATATATGACCCCCCCCCCCTCCCTTCCCTTCGCGAGGCCAGTCAGAATTCCTCCGAGTATTAGAAATACCTGGAGATTTATGGTATTTCCCGCAATTCATTCCATTGCCAAAATCAGGAACTGTTTTCAGGCTTAATTTTAAATGGAAGATTTTATTTTCAATTCTGCTTCATTCTATTATATTTTTTAACGCTAAAATATTTTCTGTAGGAAACATTTAATGCTTGATAATTTCATTTTTTTTTTATTACATATTTAAATTTGATTTTTATTTATGGAGTTAATTAATATTTATTCAAAGTTTAGCATTATTTTTCATATTATTATTTATTAAATAAATAATTCTACAGGCTTCGGGAACATTCAGGGTGACTAGAAAATAGATGCGGAGCAGGTAGGGGGAGATAGTACAGGCTAATCTGAATAAGAACTACTGTCCGAAAATTCGTTTTCGAGTTAGACTAATTTTTAAGAGTTTATATAAAATTAACCTCCTTCATACGTTAAACAAGACATGAAACTAAAAATTTGGGTGTATTATCTGATTTTTTTTTGTTTAAAAAAATCTTCGTTCATCTCAAAAACTTCAATTTACTAGAAAAAAATCACCTACAAATTTTTCGTACAAAATAATTAGAAAACTTCTACGTTTCATTACTTTCCAAATGCGGTATACAAAGGTTAAAAATTGGCAAAAATATGACTATTAAAGAGGAGGAAAGAAAAAGCAATAAAAATACTACAAATACAAAACCATATTTTAATATAGGATAATTTGTTGTTGAAAATACATTCTTTTATTTTTATAATACATTTTCAATGTGGCGCCCCCTATTTCTTCTAATGCACATACGTGCTCTTCTTAGTACAGCTGATTTTACTACTGCCGAATTCCTAAGAGAGGCACGAGTTTCTTGTGCCGTATGTATTATCCTGTTACTGAATTCTTCTATTGTGGGTACAGGATTTTGATCAGATACTGAAGTTTTCATGAGACCCAACACAAATTTTCGTTTCTAAGTTTCATGACTTGTTTATCTTTAATTTTATAAAATCTTAAAAATCAATATAACTCTAAAACGGCTAATTTTCGGAAAGTAGTTCTTATAGTAGAATCGACTCAGATTAGCCTGTACTATCTCCCCCTACCGGCTCTACATCTATTTTCTAGCCACCCTGTATATTTCCCATCATCAGGACTATTACATTTTTTTTTTTTTAATAGCCCCTTTTTTTTCCTTTCTTGAATAACCTTAAATAACGTTTTTCAAATTCTCCTCTTACTGCTTTCTAGCATTTTAAGCAGTTCTAGATGATTTATCATTATTTTGTTATTATTAATATAGTGAAAGTAATTATTAGGTGATGGGGCTCACCGTTTATTTATATTTTTACGCCTTACACACTAAATCACTTATATCTATAATATAAAATTTAAAATAATTTTTGCCATCAATTTGGTTATCCTGGGGGTGAAATTGCTGTAGAGAGGATTTGAAATATTTTTTGAAGTATCGAAAAAATTTTCTCTTCTATCCGCCAAAAACTCCTTAATTTTTTTAACTTTTAAATCCTCATATATTTTCGAAGTTTTAACTCTGCATTGTAGTACCTTTTACAAATTTTCTCATTATACCATTTTGAAATGATTGGAGTTTGTAATTTGTACTTTTCCCAATATGTGAAAATAATGGTGCTCCATACAGCAAGGTTGGTAGGATTACACATTTATATATAATTAATTTTTAAACGTAAAGCTAAATTTGTTGCAGATTATAAGTGGGTCAGTTTGTAAGATTGTAATCTCGCTTTTCTTATTTTATTGGGTAAGTGGGCCGAAAACGTATGGTGTATATCAAATTTAATTTCCAAGTAAACAATATTTTTCGAGAGTTTGTTTACTGAATTATTAATTTTGAAATTGGTTAGTTACATCTAGAACTATTCAATTTATATTTTAGTTAAATATTTGCAGAGGGGGAATGTCGTTGGGAATGCAATTTCGAGTAAATTAAGTTTTAAGGTTTGGACTTTAATAACTTAAGTATGTTTTCATAATTTAAATTGTAATTTTTGTTTGTCATTTTCTTATTTCTTTTGCGAATTAATATTGCTTATAATCTAAGAAATAAATTTTTAGTAAAAAAGCTCCAGTTTAAACACAGAAGGAGGAGAGACCTGAACGTTTCCATTTACTTCCGTGTATGGATATCTTTCAACCTCTTTTAACAAACTTACAAACGCCTTTTCTGTCTGATACATTTCACCATCTAATTCTACTCAACTTGAACATTTTGTTGTATATAACTCCATTTTAAAAAATTGTCTTTCTCCCTTTTTACCGTGGAATCTTAATATTTTTTTTATTGCTACTTATTAAAATTTACAATAGTATACAAAATAAAATAAAAATACATCTAGTAAATGAGATGAGATTTGCAAGTAATAATATTTCAATTTCTTGCAAAGCAACTACCCAATTGTTCAAGCAACTTCAATAAGATCTATATAAGATGGTGCATCTTCTTTTCAGAGGGTTATCTGGAATAGAATGAAGAAGAGGATGAAAAAAAAAAGTATGGATTTGCATAGTATCTTTTTTTTTTTTTTAGGATGAATCAGTCTATACGATCGTATCGAGCGGCGGGGGAGGGTAATTTTTCAACACCCCTCGCGTTCATCAGGAGGGGTAAGAAAGTGAGGGAGGGAAGAGGTGCAAGAATTAAAAGTTCAATTTTTTTTTTTTTTTCGGATTTATAAATTTTTTTTTTTTTTTCTCCTTCTAATATATTTTATTGAAATAAGTGTACAATCTGCCTCAGTAAAGGGCAATAGGTACAGAGATAAATTTATTCATTCATACCGTATTTACAAATGCACACACACACACACAACTAATAATAATAAAAAATAAAATAAAATAAATAAATATCTTCATAAAATAAAACTAATAATTATTTACAATAATCAAAAATAAAACAAAATTGAATTAAAATTAAAATACACTAATTATTATTCAAATATACAAACACACTCAGCCCGGGGAACCCCGAATCGAACCTATTCCCCACTTATTGGGAGTCAAAGCTAGACGCGTAGAGATCCCAGCGCTGCTCTCTCGGCTGCATCACTGGTAATATCCAGTGGAAGGTATAAATATTAAGGCACTAATTTCGACTATCAACGTCAATATATCAGAATCTTACGTTAAGCATTAGTTACATTTTTCTCCTTTCATTTCAGTTTCAAAAGTAAAAAAACCTTTGTCACTGAATGAAACGCAATTGTGTGTACCCGAGGGTAATCTAAAAAAAATATAGTTTAAACAAATAAAAAAAAAACACGCTTTTATAGCAAGCCTAACTAAAAAGCCAAGTGTGAACAATTTGAAGCAGTCAGACTTTTTAATTTTTTGAGTTCAAGGTTCGAATCTAATTTCCCTGTACTATTCGTGATTTGTTTGCATTTTTAACACAGTTTATCCAAAATCAACCAACAATTTTTGTTTTTTAAAATCTCACAGTAGGAATGGTCAAATTTTTACTTTAAAAATCCTATCTTGCACAAAATGTAATGATCTACAACTTTTAGTATTGCTATGTATCAAACTATAGGTTTAATTTAACAAGCAATAATATTCGCGTGTTGCGTAGTAGGGTAGCTACTAGTAGGGCGAAGGGTCACAGCCTCTTACGGGTGGTCCGGCAATTCACACCCTTTGTTGGTGTGAGGAATATTTCTCTACCTGCCTGTCCCTTACCTTTTACATTAAGGGTATACACGATATTTTAAGCTGAACAAAAATTCAAGAAACTGAGAAGTCAGTGGGCGTGTACTTGGTCCAGGGGAGGCGGAGCCTTGTCATCAAATAGGGCCGGAAAAATATTTTCGAGATCAGTCTTCTCAGTCTGTCAGTCGGAGTCTGTCTTTTTTCCTGCCTTGGTTCTCCGGAGCTGGTTCCTTGAGGTCTTCGGAGCTTGACCCAAGCTGGAAAACCAGGATGAAAAATTCCGTTTCTTACAAGTGAAGTTTATAAAAGCTTAAATTCATACTATACATTCATACTATATGAACAGTGATATGAAACTGAGAGAGATCGGTATGTCACAGCTGCACAGGATTTAAGTAACGAAGCTGGCCATTCCAGAACTCCAGTATTAAATATTAACAAGTCTTCTTCTTTTTCTTCCTCTTCGATCCAGCGCCGCCAGTCCTCTCGGTCCCGGCAAAGCAACTTCATTTCGGCGAGGGTTTTGTTTCTTTCGTACATCTGTATGTATCCTCTGGATGTATTGTATGATAGGAGATCCTTGGGCGACCTTGTTGTCTTTTACTTGTAGGCTTTGCTTCCATGGTCTTTCTGGGTTCTCTCACTTCTTCCAACCGACAGACATGTCCAAACCAATTAAGTTGTCTCTTTTCGATGGTTTCCTTTAATGTAGGCACCTCTAACCGTTCTCTAATCCTTTCGTTCCTAATACAATCTCGCTTAGTTTTTCCTGCTGCTCTGCGTAGGAACCTCATCTCGGCAGCAGTGATACGGCTGGCATGCTTAGCATTACCCAGCTCTCGCCGCCGTATATTAGGATCGCAAGGTATATAGCCTTGTACATATGCATTTTTACATTTTTCCCTATTAACAAGTCTCTAAAGGAAAAAATAATGGGGCCAACGATTTGCATTTTTTTATAATCATTTTAATCCAATTGTATTGATCCTTCTATACTATCATGCTTACCTCAAGTGATCTGTATGTTTGATGCTGTTAACTTTCTGAATAATGGAGGTGAGGCTGTCTCAGGAGTAGAAATATTCCGGATTTTTTTCTCTGAGAATTATAAAATGAATTAAATTGTATTATGCTATTATTTTTTTTTTCCATAGTAAAAAAGAATGTAAAAATGTAAATTGTGTTTTTTTTTTGTTTCGTTTTTTAATATCAGAATATTCAAAACTGTTCTTTTTCCTTTTAAAACTAAAATCGAATGGTTAATATCAGTTGTCGGAACCACTAACTACTAACCTAACGACGTCGCTAATTGTCAGATGTCAGGATAGAGTTCGATGTATTGACGCTATTACTAGAAATTGGTGTTTCATTATTAATGTCCTTTCCCTTTGAAATGTATTCTTAGCTATATTCTTCAGGCATGTTATTGGACAATAAAAAAAAAAAATGTTTACTTTGAAAGGATATCTGGTTTGGGCAAATCAGCAAAATATGGAACATTAAGATTATTGAAAAGTTTATTTGTGTTGTGACAAATTTGGGAACAGTAAGGATTTTTCGGAGGATTTCGGATTGCAAGTGTTGCATGGTTCAGTGGAATCCCAAAGCTAATCTACGTATGTCCAAATAGGTCTAATAACTGTCATATAGAATCGAACAGAAAATGAACTTTATTCTGGGACGATGTCCCCTATGAATAATATACTGTACAGAAATACAGTCTGGTTGTCATAAGATGAAATAAAAGAAATGTAGAAACAATCTGGTTAATTATTTATATTTTTACAAATAAAGAACAAAAACAGACCCAGATGATATAGAAATTACTTTGTTTTTCTTCTTCTTCATATTTTTTTTTTTTCTAATCCCCTTTATTTTTCATGTTTTACAATACAATTACATAAATTATGAATCCATCCCTTTTTCTGCATTTGATGCATTTTAAGGGATTTCCTTTTTAAAGTACAAAAATCATAAAACAACAATAAAATAAATCTTGATCCAGTGATGGGGCTCACTAGGTGTTTGGGAAAGAGAGTCTTACGTTATCTTAGTCAAGTCTAAGAGTTTTAATGTAGTTTCGCCACCTCTGTGGTTTTTCAGTCGGTGTTAATGTGCTAAATAGTGGGTAAGTCGTGTGTTTGAGGCTATCAAAGAATTTGATATACTTTCTTGTAAAGTAATCTGTCACCTTTGGTATGTCTAGTGTTGTGTTTAGTATGTCAGTTTAGTCCTTTGTAACATTGTATGTCGAGCTATTCGTCTCAATACCCCGTTCTGAAACTGTTGTAGTCGTTTCGATGTTGATTGCGATATGTTTGCTAACATCGGAGCTCCATAAAGGAGAGACAATTCGAGGTTAAGTTTTGATGTGCCGATTGTCTTTTCCATCGATTCTTGAGAAAAGAATTGGTATAGAGAATCGATGGTCTAAAGTCGATTCCTAGGAACCTATGCCGCTGACGTTAGCCACGGGTTTGTGATAGTTAATTATGTAATTATTAATGAAATATTGATTTTTTTTCCCTAAAGGTAAACAAAATGTAAGATAATTATTATAAAAATATATTTTATATCTTATAATAACTAAACAATTTTTCATATACTTGATCAACATTGCTCGGTAAATAATTGCCGGTCTCAGCAGACATTTATAAATCATTAATTTGAGGAGGAGCGAGAGGTTTGGTGAACTTAGCAGGTGATTTAGCCTGTATGGCTTTGTTATAACCGACTTAAGTTTTCGGTTGCAGTGGCCTGAAAGTGTAAGGTGCCTGTATAGAGTGACACCCAGGTACACTATACTGCCTGCTGACCTATTAGCTATACCTGCTACCGTATAGGTTTTAGGAAGAGGACGCTTATTTTTCTGAAAGGAGAAGATAATTCAGTCAGTGTTTTATTTCTAGCCACATCGAAGGCTTTTAACCCGAATCGACGGCACAAGATATTAAAATTTATTTATAAATTGCGTTTCCATGATTGCATACTCCATCTATCTACATCTTCAATAATCCCATACTCAATAAATACTTCATAAATTAGATAATTATGTATCACAAAAGTATCGTCCAACGTCAGCTGTATTTATCGATTCCTAGCAATCCACTTTGGATCATGGATTCTCTGGAAGCCAATTCCGTTCTCATTTAGTTTCTACTTGAAATCTATTGTTGATATAGCGATGCTATTAAAATAGAAGTGGTGCTATATTATTATAATTATTATTATTATCATTTACCTTAGTTATCATTCTGTTTACTCTGTTTAGATAACAGGGATGGGAACGTGGTCAGGAATTTCTGTGTTTATTTAGTTGACTGGAATAGAGCTATATTAAATAGTTCAGCTTTTCCTGAAAGCTCTTGTACCAACATATGATAAAGCAAACAGATGCTCTGTATCCTCTGGCCAGATTGTTTTAAACAAATATTATAGCAAGAAATCATTGTATTTTATTTTATTGATTAACTTGGATTTGAAGAGGTCCAAGAATCAATTCACTATTCATTTTTAAAGAAAACTAATAGAAATGAAATATATGTATGTATGTGTGTGTGTGTATATATATATATATATATATAGTTAACCCAATGGTATTAAGGTATAAATATAGAAACTATCCCTCTCCTAGATAATTGGCGGCACCCCCACCTTGGTGCCTCTAAGTATGTGTTTGTCACGAAGTTTTTTTGTAATAGGCTTATTGTGCTACTGGCTGATATATGTAAGTAACAATAAAATCTCTTTTTAAAAAGGCATACCTTTTATTTAGCTATATATATATATATAAAGGAAAAAGCTATAGAAACGGGCGCTGGTGTAAGTATGGGCATCCTTCCCTACTGGCTAATAAAGAACATACAGGCATAGATGGTCAGCAGGATTAAGCAATGTTCCTTTTTAATATTTACATTTATTGAAATTTACTACTGTACAAAAAATATACATAAGTAAATGTTAAATTGACAACGCTTATAATAACATGTCAAAACTTGAAAAGAACTACTCATCAGTAGCTCTTTATTAAAAATTCTACCCTAGAAGGTTTCTAGGCCATCTTTTTTCAGACGCCTCGGAGGATTGTCAGGGATAGAGGAAAAAGAAAGTTGGGAGAAACTAACGGATTTGAGTGATTATGGAGCTTACTATGAAAGGATAGTTATCTGGTGTGGACCAAATCAGCAACATATGGAACATTAAGATCTTTATGGATAATTTTTTTGGTGACAAATTAAGGAGCATTGAAGATTTTTCGAAGGATTTTGGATTGTAAGGATTGAATACGAGATAAATTCGATGGTTTAGTGGAGCCCCAAAGCTCAACTCCGTACTCCAAATAGGTCTAATCACAGATATATATATATATTAGTAACGTCTGCAGGTTTCTCTGCAATCTGTGTTAACTGTGTATTAATTTTCGCGTGTATCGCAGGGTGTAGCCAGTGTGAAGGTTTAGTCTCGTAATCTATTGAATCTTTTAAGATAGTTCCGTAGTCACAACTATCTAATTTTATTGATGTGAATTTCACTATTTCGTTTATTTTTAAATCTATAGGTATCATGCCGGCTAAAACACATGCTGCATCATTACGTTACTAATATATTAATATATATATTCACAGACGGAAGTAAAGAAGGGGACAATGTAGGCTGTGCTTGGTTACTTTGGGACAAGAGAGAAAACATGATAAGTGCTAAATATAAGCTGGGTGCAACTTGTTCCAATAACCAAGCAGAAAAATATGCAGTCTTAAAAGCAACAGAATTCCTTCTTGATCTTCCTACTAACGTACACCACGACATCATAATATTGACAGATAACATGACTCTAATACAATCCATACTTAATCCTAATATTCATGACCAACTAACTGAAATCATTAGACAAAATATATACACACTTATTTTATCAAACGTCAATATCGACATAAAATGGGTTAAGGGGCATTCTGGCATTGACGGAAATGAAATGGCTGACACCTTAGCAAAAGAGGCAGCCAAGAGTCAACTATTTCCGTCATACAAGAAAACACCACTATCATTTCTCAAACATGATATTAAACAAAACATAATATCAATCTGGAATGATCGCTGGTTTAAATCTGAAAAATCCCCAAGCCTGCATAAAATCATTCCAAGAATAACAAAAAATAATTTCAACATACTCAAATCCACACATTACAAACTGACACAGGTCTTAACAGAACATGGACAAACTAAAGCATATCTAAAAAGGTTTAATTTAATAAACAGCAACATATGTACTTATGACGGACGAGAACATACATTTAAACACATAATTTACGACTGCTTATTATATGACAGACAAAGATCCAAACTAATTATGACGCTGTTTTTCAAAGGTGAAAATTGGCCTGTGACAGAATATGACTTGTACAACAAATACAGAGCTGAATTTACAAAATTTATCTACAGCTTGGACTTTGACCCAAAACTGACCAAGGACTGAGAAGGTGGAAGGACATTTCATGAAAAATCCTTTAAATAGTTAAAATTATGGGCTAAAATCAGCCATGGACCATATTTTTTTTTTATTTCTTATTTTCGTATTCAATTTGTAATGTTTTATTTGTTTCTTTTATATTATGTTCAATTGTTCAATGATCTGAATTATTTTAATAATATTATTGTAAAAGTTTCAATGTAAATGTAATTATGACAATTAAGGTACGTAGTATACATTTGTATGGAACGTACAACCTAAATAAACGGTCCTTTCAAAGGGTTACTTTGAAAGGAAAAAAAAAAAAAAAAAAAAAAAAAAAAATATATATATATATATATATATATATATATATATATATAGTTAATTACAGGTAGTATGCAAATATGCATGGAACCTGTAAGAAAATATAAAAATAAACGACCTTTTCATAGGGTTACTATGGAAGGGAAACAATAAATATATATATATATATATATATATATATATATATATCAACTAAAACGACAAGAAGCTGCCCATCGCGGCGGGCAGCTTCTTGTCGTTTAATCTTAGCAATTTAATTTTAAAATTATCTTCTACAGAAAAAAGAATCACGGGTAAGCGAAAAGAAAATAGAAAACATATGAGCCTAGGGAAGGGGGTCAAGGGGGAAACCGCTAAAACATGTTCCTTGTTATTTCTTCTTTAGCCGACAGTTGAAGGTGGTGCCTCTGTCCATGTTGCAGTACACGGCACTAAAAAATGTAATAAATAAATAAAAATGATGTAGTTATCCAAAAAATACAAATAACTAAATTGCTATTCGAAACGCTTCGAAAAGCACCTAAAAGAGGTTGATTATAATAGGATTTAAGTGATCAGTAAAATTGAGAATGAAAAGAGGGACAACAAATAAAGATCTAGGGTCTTTTTTACTTAACTTAAACATATGATTCCTTTTTCATTCTCGACATAATTGTTAATAGCTGTCTTTCGAATCCTACCTGGGCAGGTTTGAATCTATTTCGTGGTGGAACCATTCGACTAGAGCGTGTCAAAATGTAAAAAAGTTACACCGAAAATATATAGACCCACAGCTAAAAGAATTATCCATATCTAAATGTAATAAATAAATTAAAGTAATGTAGGAATCCAAAAAGTACAAAAAAACTAGCACACTATTCAAAAACGTGTTAGAAAACACATTGAAGAGGCTGATTATAATGGGATTTACGTGATTAGTAACATTGAGAGTGAAAGGAATGCTAAAAAATTATAACTATAATAATGATTACACAGGCCAACGATGAAAAATCTTTTTTACTTAAAACACCTTATTATTCTGTTTTTTAGGGTGCTGAATCCAAATATGACACATTTGTTTCACCAATTTTTTTCACATTTGCACATCAATATATTAAATATTTGGATTTATTACAGAATTCAACAGCTTTTATATACTACAAATAAAATTGTAAAATAATTTGTGCTGGATGTAGAAGAGTTGGCAGCACTGCTGAAACAGATATAGATATAGATGAGCAAGATGATGAAGAGTTCCAATGTACTACAGCAAATATAGAGCCTAAACTGTTTACTCAGATTGAGCTTAACGACTTAGTTAGGGATCTTGGGTTAGCAAAAGAAAAAGCTGAATTGCTTGGTTCTAGACTAAAAGAAAATAACTTGTTGGCAGTTGGAACTAGCATATATGTGTATAGGAAGAGAGGGCAGCAGTTTTCGAAATTTTTTGAGGAAGAAGGTGATTTAGTGTACTGCTCAGATATTCCAGGTCTCATCAAAGAGTTCGGTGTTGGATACAAAAAAGAAGACTGGAGGCTGTTTATTGATTCTTCCAAAACTAGTTTAAAAGTGTTTTATTACACAATAGTAACACTTATGTATCTATACATGGTGGCCATTCTGTACATATGAATGAGAGCAATGAAAACCTAGAAATTGTGTTGAATAAAATTGGCTATTCGGCTCATGGTTGGAGGATAAATGGTGACTTGAAAGTAACATGCATGCTTCTTGGTCAGCAAGGCGGTTTTACCAAATTTCCATGTTTGTTTCTTTTGAATGGGATAGTAGAGCAAGGGATCAACATTGGTGCAGAAAGAACTGCCCTGTGAGGGAGTGTTTAAAACCCGGCGAGAAGAACATTCTCCGCAAAAACCTTGTAGATCCTAGAAACATTCTCTTACCACCTCTACATATAAAGTTAGGCCTCATGAAACAGTTATATAATTCTTTATATTGATATGAAACAGTTATATATGCTTTTTTAAAACATATAAAAAAAGCAAATTTCAAAAACTATAGGTGATTCAAAAAAACTAAGACCAGATTTGGATTCAGCACACAAAAATCTATAAAAATCAGCTGTTAAAGTAAAAAAGTTTTCAAAACCATTTTTTTTTGTTGGCCTGTGTAATTGATATAGATAGAATTAACTAAATTGCTTAATCCTGTTCACCGTCTATGCCTTTATGTTCTTTATTTTTTTTGCTATTACCTGTAGTTTATCTATTACTTTCTGGTGCCGTATACTATCTCATTTGGTTAGAGGCACCATTCTCAGGTTGAGAACTATGAGTCCTTGTACAGGTATGTTTGTTTCAAAAAGTGAATAATGTGGTTGTGGAAATACGAGTTGTTTTCAAGCAATATTGAAATGTCTTCATTCATCAGACTATTACCTTTTTTTTCCTTTTGGTATTTTTGCATTCAACAAGAATGTTCTATCGTCAGGTTTACCTGATTCGTTGCATTTTTTGGTGTGGCTTATTTTACAATAAGTAGCTGTGGATTAATTTTGAATGTCCAATTTTCCTGATTCCTGCTTCCATGGTCCTGGAGTAGGTCTTACCTGTATGATTCTATTGTTTATTTCCAAAGGAGAGTAATTTTTTATACTCAAAAAGCGATAAAACGAAATAAACTTTAGTTATTGTATTCTGTCTGATGGACTATTTCTATTCTTCATTTTCAATTAGTTTTTTTTTTTTTTTTCATTTATTAATATTTATAACTGTACAAACTAATATACAACAAGGAAATGTGTTAACAGTGAATACAATGGCATGCATGTAAATAACTTGTGAAGAACTACTCACTAGTAGCACTTCAATAAAATCTACACTAAAAGGTCTCTAGGCCATCTTCTTTTCAGACCCCTCGCAGGATTATCAGGGATGGAGGAGGAAGCAAGTTGGGTGACTAGTGGATTGGAGTGTTTATGGAGCTTACTATGGAAGGATAGGTATCTGGTTTGGGCTAAATCAGAAACATATGGAACCTTAAGATCTTTATGGATAAGTTTATTGATCACATAGTAAGGAGCGTTGAGGATTTTTCGAAGGATTTTGGATTGTTAGGATTGGATACGAGATGAATTGGATGGCTTAGTAGAGCCCCCAAGCTCAACTCCGTACGTCCAAATAGGTCTAATCACTGTCATGTAAATGAGTCTTTTGTAATTAATTGGTTGCTTTGAACGTTTGTCTAGTAAATGTTGAAGTAGTCTGTAACGATGAGCAGTTTCTTGTCGTTTTAATCTTGTATGTGGATTCCAAGTTAGACGTTTGTCCAAGTGGAGTCCTAGGTAGCGGATCTGTTCAACAGGGATTGGTGAAATATCATTAAAGGATACTGTAGGACAGGATGTCGTAGGTTTACGACGATGTTCTATTAGTTAAATGTTAGTAATTTCATTTGAAATTTTCCACTTTTTGTTTTGTTGTTTATTCTGACATTTTATATTAATTAAAATAATGATAATGATTAAAATTAAAAAAATTGTTTCTAATATTTACAAATACAAATAGGGTAAACTTCAATATTTAAAATCCAATTTTAATTACAATTACGAATTATTTGTGAGATTGAAAACGTTTTTCAAGCTCAGCATCTAACTATTTTTTCTATAGACCAACATTGAAAAAAAACAAAAAACGATGCACTTAAAAAAAAATAGAGGTTTCAAATGTCACTCTTTTTATTCAAAGCAATTTAGCTCCTTAACGGTAGTTCCTAGCGACAAATGCTACACAACAAAAATTATTTTCCATTAAATTTCTGATATGAAAACTATTGGCAAGTATTTGATCCAAGCAACAACTGAGCTAGAGCGTACCAAAAAAGCTCCTACAGATATAAATAGAGGTTTTAAACGTGGCATTTTATTCAGAAACAAAATTTTGAAGAGAAGGCAGGGATACAGCAACATCGGTCAAATACAGGTTAATTTTTTTTTTATATTAGGATAATATTAGGACAGAGTCAAAAGGAGCTCACTATTTAGAACCTGCCTCCAAGTCAAGATAGTGTTTATATTAATTAATAGTGTCAAGATAGCTCTTGACTGCTTCTACTCTCCTAACATCAAACTACGGGTAACGACATCCCGTTCACCAAAAACGCATTCCCTTTTGACCAACTAGGTCACCGGTAAAACATGTTTTACGTTAAAACTAGATAGATTTAAGGAATGTATAACACTGCAATGATTCTTTACTAGGACGGTTTTCAGTTTTTGGTTGTAGATATGTGCTTCTGAATTGGATCATAGCAATTAAAAAAAGAAGTTATTTCTTTTTAATAGTTTTATTCAAACACAAAACTTATAGTTATCAATAAATAATGGATAAATGATTAACCTTTTTTTTTTGTTCTTACGAGTTCGGCCACCTGTGGACCAGGCTCAACAGTTCATTTCTTGCTCTTCTGCTCCCTCCAATATCTCTTCATTACCTCAGCCTGATGCTTTCTTCTTTCATCTGACCACCGCCTATTAACTTGTGTCTCAACCATTTCCAGAAATTAAAAGCTATTGACTACTGTCGAAATTGGTCTCTATCCCACATTGAATTCCAATGCACATTGACACCCTCATATCCTCCTTTACCATCCTTCAAATGGTATCAAATTATATCAGTTATATTGGTATAAAATCAACCATTTTATTTAATAAGTAATCCTCTATCAAACTGGATTGATGGTACAGAATTAAAAAAATTCTCTTCAAAATTTAAGGATCGCTATTGCAATCTAAACGTCATTAAAAAAAAAATTCAATCCGCTGTTATTTAAAGATTATTGACATGGGTATGTACTTTTTGGGTGTAACGTTTATTTCACATTTAAAAATATAACATTTGATACGCTCAAGCTCTGTTGGTGTCGCTTGGATCGAAAATTTGCCGAAATGTTCTAATCAGAAATTTAATTGGAAGTATTTTTTGGTTTTTTAATATTTGTCGCTAGGACCTATCATTTTGGAGCTATATTGGTTTCGCTTTAAAATTTATTATATGTATTAAGTCGCTAATGACTCATGTGAGTAGATGCCGTAAGTAATAAAAAAATAAATAACTATTAATTTAAGTAATTTGATCATTTTAATTCTAAAACGTAATTGGTAAAAGCATTAGATTACACTGGTCAACACAAAATTTTTTTTTTCATCATTTTTTTTATTGTTACTGGTTATTTTAAAGGCCCGGACTATGAAAAAAATACTGGGAGATTGCTAACAGTTTTATTTTGTGAAATATAAAGTTTTACCGTTTTCATTAAAAAATGTAAGGAAATTAATACATAATGTTAACAAATTTTATTGGAAATTATTATCAAATGATCTTTTATAGGATTTCCTTGAATAAACGACTTTAGGTAGATCTCTTTGCATAAAATATTTGTGTATTCTTCTTTCAAAGTCGTCGAATGTAAAATAATACTTGTTACTGCTATGGAGCAAAACACACTTTAAACTTCTTTCGCTGCTGTCCATAAAAATACATCAATCCCTATGCTTGTAGTTTATTAAACCCATCTGTTGCAAAATACCACCAACATCGTTACAAAAGACATAATCCTTCTCTTGAGAAAAATAAGGTAACAGATTCTTTTCTCGAGTACGATAAAAAGTAATGTTGGTTTCGGGATTTAGCAATTTGTGTTCTTTTAAAGATATGCAAAAAATTCTGAAGATTCTTTAGGTAAGTTCAGATCCCTCACTAAGTCATTTTGTTATTTCTGATTAAATGGTTGAGGTTCTCAAAGGCTACATTTGTAATCTGGATCAGAGTCATCACTTGATATATTTTGTTCGCGTTCACAGAGATTTGGATCATCAGAGGGTTTAGATGTGCTGGGTTGTACTTCTCGAGATTTTAATTGAGATCGTTGAGCATAAGATAATTTAGGATATGACGCAATACTTCGATTTCCAGAGTTTATTCCGTTTATTTTCACAACCCAGAAGTAGCAGTTGTCATGGTGGTTTTAAGGTTCTCGCCAAATTATGGAAGTTACGAACTTCACTGCATCTCTTTTCCAGCTGGACCATAACCGTAGGTAGACTCACAACACATTTTTGGCAAACAATATTAGGAACCTATGGCTTGTCCTGATTGTACAAATCTATTTTGAAGTATTGATGATATGCAGTTTTTACAAAGTCTAATATAGGTTTTCGATATATTTCAAATATATATTCGCCGCAAATATTTGAAATACAATCTGGATTAAGAACACAACACCGCCTGGACGAATGCATATCGAAAACAACAACAGAATATATTTTACTGTCAAACAAAATTTAAAATCAAAGTAAAAATACTAAACAAGGATGGTAAGCTATAACACAAAAAGAAAAGCTGTTAGAGAAACATTGTTGACATATTTAAAAAATATGTATCAAATTGAGTTAGAAACAACAAAATAGTCACAGGAAACAAACAATTTATTTTTTTTTTTTTTTTGTTGGCTAGTGTTATATAAAGATAGTATGAGTTATATATAGTTTTTTTCTCAGTCTTTGAGAAATTGAGTTTTACACCCTTTTAAGGCTTTTTGAGACCACAAAAAGATGATTATTTCTAGTGATTCCCGTTGTAATAAATTAATATAATGGTGGAATCTCGTATCAACAACGATAATGATAAAGATCTGGACAGATCGTTGATCCACCGCTAATGAGGGGCTAAATCAGCCCTATGATGGATGTAGCTAGTTTTAACAGGAGCAAATTAACAGGAGGTAGTTGATAGCACTAATTCCGCTAAGATTAATAGTCTCCCGTGCTCCATGAATATCTTCTCTACTGCAGCAATGAACATCTACGCTCTTCGTCTCAGCGGGGATCCATCTTCTTTTCAGTAGCTGTATCATTTATTTTTTATCTTCTAATATAAAGTTGATTTTGTCCTTCTTTATTATTTAAGCTTTATTTGTCGCCTCAACACTTATGAACCATGGAAGTCTCAGTTTGATAGTGCAGACATATGTACGAAATCCTTGGATTTTTCATAGTTCTAAATATATTGCAAGACATTCCGTATTCCTATAGTTAAGAGTCATATTCAGACATTATATTATTATATTAAATTATAAAAAAATTCAGACATTTTCATGTCTATGGCATCATTACAAATTCTTTCCTTAACTCAACGGAGGCTGAAAAGGAAGTGAATGAGGGAACTCCTAGTCCAATCCCTAATAATTTAGTATCTCGCCTGGAGATTTTACCCTGAGGTGTTGACTCCCTCATGCCTCATCAAGTCTATAGTTTTGTAAGCTCACATTCACTTGTTCTAAACAAATGTGTACAGTTGTGAAGAAAATAATGTTTAAAAAAAACATTGCAGATGAATGGCCGATTGAAACTTTTTCAAATGAAATTCAAAAACAGTGTATCATCAATTTAAGACTGCTTCTGTTCTGTTTCACGTCATATTTGTCTGCTGTTTTGAATTTTTTGCTTTGATTTTAGTTCGATTTCATCGTTCTTAGTTGTACAAAAGAGTAATGAACTGTTTTATTAGATTTATTTTCGGGATTTCCAGACGTTTTCACATATCTCATAGCTATTCTGAAATTGGGTTGCTTTACCCCAGTTTTCGACGTCAATACTTCCTGGGTGCTCTCATATTTCAAACCTTGAAAACCAAAAAAACCCACGTATATCCATGACCTCCTTACTCTGCGCTCCTCCATCCACCTCTTAAATACTAGAACCCAACCCATCAACCTATACACTCCGGCGCATCGAACTGCATCTTTCGAGAAATCCTTTACTATCCGCGCTTCCTCTTAATGGAATTCATTGCCCATCTCAATTCTAAAAAGCTCCACTCTTACTTCCTTTAAACATCATTTATTTCTTTACCTCCTTAATTTTCAATCTTCCGAGCTAATGTAAAACATGAATATTTATGTAATATACAAAATATAATAGTATACATATGATGTATCTTTTTACAAGATGTCTCAGTTATTTTGTAACACATAATTTAATTGTTAATCAATTTTCATTTTTTCTCTATTATTATTATTTATTATAATTAATTATCAAAGCCAGATGATTGTCCTATGTACTGTAATCATATGTTATTCTTAGGGGACAAGTAGTCCCAAAATAAAGTTCGTTTTCTTCTTCATCTACAATAACTGTATTACAGAATTGGACTTCTTCATCTCCCTTAATCCATATTTTTTTTTTAAAATATTCATTGGTATTTACAAATGTATACAAGTAAAGTTGAGGAAAATAATTACAAATTACAACATGTAAAGACATGTCAATTCAATCAAAGCATAAATCTTTAGGCTTTCTTCTTTTCAACGATATTAGGAACATGGGAGAATAGAACTTTATGGATAAGTTTTTTAAGGAACATTAAGAACTTTATGGATGACATAATAAGGTGCATTGAGGATTTTACGAAGGATTTTGGATTTTAAGGATTGGATACAAGAAGAATTGAAAAGTTTAGCGAAGCCACAAATATCAATTCCGTATATCCAAATAAATCTAATCACTGTCATGTAAATAAGTCTTTTGTAATTTCCTGGGCGCTTTTATCGCTTGTCTAGTAAATGTAGTTGGAAACGAATAGTTTCTTGTCTTTTAAAACTTTTTCTTTTTACTTCTAAAATAATTCCCGGACCTCCAAATGGTATGAATGTGTTATGATTGGTTCTGCATAACTGACCATTGCTATGTGTTAAACTCGTGCATTTTAAATTAACATTAGAAATAACAAAGGACAACTAGACGATTGCTGAATATAAACATAGTTTATTAGTTTCATTTCATCGGATATTTATACAATTCATTTAAACGAATACAATAATAACCTTACCTTAATATAAACGTATGATTCATGGAGTTACAGTACTATTGAGAGGCCCTTCCCATATATTGTTGCGTGAGGGGCGAGACCAAAAAATTAACCGGCCACACCCACTATGCCCAACTGGCGACTTGCATTACTTATGGGCTAGGGCAATTGAAAGGGTTCGTAATAAATAAAATAAGTAAATCACTTTTTTTTTTTTAATTTCTTTTTTTTATTTATTGATATTTACAACTGTACAAAATAATATACAACAAGTAGATGTGTTGACAGTGAATACAATGGCATGCAAATAACTTGTGTAGAACTACTCACTCGTAGCACTTCAATAAAATCTACACTAAAAGGTCTCTAGGCCATCTTCTTTTCAGACGCCTCGGAGGATTATCAGGCATGGAGGAGGAAGCAAGTTGGGAGACTAGTGGATTGGAGTGGTTATGGAGCTTACTATGGAAGGATAGGTATCTGGTTTAGGCTAAATCAGAAACATATGGAACATTATGGATAAGTTTATTGGTCACAAAGTAAGGAGCATTGAGGATTTTTCGAAGGATTTTGGATTGTAAGGATTGGATACGAGATGAATTGGATGGTTTAGTAGAGCCCCAACGCTCAACTCCGTACGTCCAAATAGGTCTAATCACAGTCATGTAAATGAGTCTTTTGTAATTAATTGGGAGCTTCGAACGTTTGTCTAGTAAATGTTGAAGTAGTCTGTAACGACGTGCAGTTTCTTGTCGTTTTAGTCTTGTATGTGGATTCCAAGTTAGTCGTTTGTCCAAGTGGAGTCGTAGGTAGCGGATCTGTTCAACAGGAATTAGTGGAATATCATTAAAGGATACTGTAGGGCAGGATGTAAGTAAATCACTAAAGTAAATAAATCACTAAAATAAAAAACAGCAGTATAAAGCCTAGGAAACCAAATTTGACCTGGTAAGCGGCTAATATACTGATAATACGGTGTACTCCAAAATGGCTGCCTGGCTATTGAGAGGTAAGCCCCCTCCAATTGTCTATAACTCCATGCGAGATGTGCTAAACTTTTATGGTTAGAATTTAAACCCCAACCAGATGAAATCGATAAAATTATTTCTACCCCACTAAAAATTTAAAGGTTTAATGTTGAGTGGCAGAAACAAGGTTTGCGACACTGTCGAGTACTTTTATGGTTAGAAATAAAAATCCAACCAGATGATATCAATAAAATTATTTCTCTTAAATAAAAATTATTACCAAATCAAAATGTCGATTCTTTACTTTTTGATATCGTGTGTAAATATATGAATCATAGGCCTTTATTTGTTAGGCTGTGACTGATGATGCGATGGACTTATGATTTTCCTAATAGTCTTTGTTCTTAAAAATTGGATGTCCAATTATGCTTTTACGTACTCTTCAACCTGATAATCTGAGCAATTTTAACTTGATTTAAAATTACTGCTCTGCGTGAAAATATCATTGAAGAAATAATGCTCATTTTCATACTCCAATATAAGATTTTTATCGATGAACAAATAAAACTTCAATTATTAGTTAAAATTATCTATGTTATTTACTTATATGAGCAGGCGAAGCGGCTACGGGGTATGCTAGTATAAATAATATAAAAATTATAATTATAATATTATATTAAAATTATATTATTAATATATAAAAAATATATTAATATTTTTCATTTAGATAATGAGTGAAATAAATATTAATGATCATAAAATATAAAATATTACTGACCTCATCAGCTATGAGGCCCGTGTTTAAAATTTGAACGTCAGAGGAGTTCCAGTTGGCAATTATATGATGCGGTTTTGGAACAGTGTAGAACTAACTTCTGACAGCTGCCTCAATGGTTGATGTTTTCAGTTCGATGGTCGCGGATGTGTTTTCCTCATCCTGGAATTTTCCAGTTCAAAACATTTTCATATCGAACTCGTCATTAGATGCCCTGATTAACATTTATATTAGTTCGGCGCAATAGTATCTCTACTGAATCTGTCTATTTATTGTATATATTGTTTTTTTATGTAACTGTATTGGAATGATGAAATTAAATTTCTATTGACGTTGACCTTAAGGGCCTCCGCAGACTGCAGACTTTTTATAGGCCGATATTTTAGTCGGGTTGGGCTGAAATTGCGCACACCGAGCCAAAACAGTCGAGTTGGTGAAGGTGACGCAGACTAGCCAACAGGTTGGCCGGCTATTCTCGAACGATTTAGTACTTATTTGTTAGTTTGTGTATGACTGTTAAAGTAAGCGGTTGCACAATGAAAAAAAATTGTCCAGAAATGTTATTATTAGAGACCAGATTTTTGTGCAGTTAAATATCATAAAATGTGCAGTAAAAAAATTCAAAATATGCAAAATCCTGCAGTAAAAAAACTCAAAATATGCAAAATCATGCAGTAAATAACTCAAAACGTGCATTTAAAAACTTAAAACATGCAGCAATCCATTTTTTTACACAAACATGCAAAACGTAACAAACATTGAATAAACATTTCGACAAACGTTCCGTTTGTGTTAATTCAATCTGAAATACTTTTAAAAAAAAAAAGATAAAAGGATATGAAAAAAAAAAAAAAAATGGAAATAAAATATATATAAAAAAGGATATCACTGAAAAAATTTTGTTCATTAAAAAAATATAAAATATATTTATTAAAATTTCCTTTTAGGTACATGGAAATATTTATAAATAATATCAATACATATATATATATATATATATATATATTTATTTTTAATAAATTAATTACGACATTGTACACTTCTTTTTTCATCACCTGATCCAACATGTTGACCGCTTTGTTGGCCACTTCGTCGCGAATGTTGACTTTCAGTTCATCAAGAATCCGTGGTCGGTTGTTGAAGACCCGGGACATCAGATAACCCCACAAAATGAAGTCGCACGGGCTCAAATCCGATGATCGGGGCTGCCACTCTCTCTGCGAGTGGTTGGAGAATGACTGTCTCGTTTTTTTTCTGGCGATCTGACCGGCTGGGCGCCTGCGGGGCTTTTTTTTTCACAACACTAACCGTTTCACAAAAAGTGTTGACCCAACCAACAGTTGATTTCCGGTCTGGAACAGGGACCAAGGGCGCGAGATTTTGGAAGGCGCGTTGGGTTGTGATTACTGAGCCACTGTTTGAAAAGTAGGCCTCTACGGCTAACACGCGTTCCTCACTATTCCACCGCATGGTGACAACTGACCTTGAAAGTGAACAAAACTTTAAGACATCCCCTTCCAATGAAACCACTCCCTCCCCTCCAGATAACGTTAGGCGGAACGGCGCACATTTGAAATAAGGAAGTTATGTTGTCCCACCTTGTTGGTAACAAATACATTTGTTTTAAGCGACTATTTACTTTCAATTTAAAACTAATTAACCTATATAATATAAATATGTTGCCTTATGATGGTAAATAAAATTACAAAAAAAAAATATTACTAAATAAATAAAATTAAATGAATTTGGTTCAATTGTACAATTTTGTGCGGTAAAACCAAAATTCGTGCAATTAAGCTAAAAAACTCAATTTTGTGCAATTTCTTGCAAAATAAAATTTGAGAATAAGAATCCTTAGGTCATGAATGAGATAACTACTTGGGTCAGAGAGCACTAAACCATAGCGAACTAAATGTGCAATAACACAGAGATCCGGTCTCTAGTTATGAGCTTCAACCTCTCTTCTCTATTTACAGGCCTGGGAGCAGGAAGGGGATGGGGGCCCGAAAGGTCTCTTTTTTTTGGTTTTGACCTCATATCTCGTAAACGGTTCGTCGTATTCAAAATACGATTATTTACTTAATTAAAGTTAATTAAATTGTTTACAACGTTTATTTTATACACTTTTGTCATATTCTGCACCGTCCCCGAGATATACGCTTGGTACTTGGTGAAGGACATTTGGTATGTTTTACCAAGCAAAGTTAAAATTTATGTAACTTTTGACAGGTTGAAGATAAATTCGCATATATAAATGTTTTGAAGGAAATTTAATTTTCTGCAATATTATTTATGAAGACTTTTGCCGTAGAATGAACTGTTTAGAAGATACGGAGGGAAGTTTAACAGAAAACGTGAGGTAAACTTTTTTTTTTCTAGAAAATTTTCACATTTTCCTAGCGTATATCTCGAAAACGGTACAGAAGATGAAAAATGTGTATATAATTAAAGATGTAGAGAATTTAATTAATTTTGATTTAATAAATAGTTTTGTTTTGCATACGACGCAGTTTTCGAGATATGAGCGCATAAATAAAAAAAAGGGACCTTTCGCGCTCCCCCCCCCCCCTCCTGTTCCCAGCCCCGAAAACTCCAGGACTTTTAGTATGTTAACTTTGTAACTACCCTGAACATGTTTCCGAAGAAAAACCTTGGACTGCACAGAAAACGAACTCTAAATTCTTTTTCAGGCCTTCATTGGCCAGACTAATAATTGACTTCTCTTAAAACGAAAGATGTTTCTCAACCATAAATAACTTTTTATTTTTTATATCTTTTAATTTTAGTATGTTAACTTTTTAATACTCAGTAAATTATTTAATAAACAAATGTAAAGGATTGGAAATCAAAACTTTGCACTAAGTATTTGATAGGCTAAGTTTAACGTATTGCCTCCTCAAGTTGAACCCTCGATTACTCGACCAAAAGTTAGATTATATTGAACTCCTTAAGCCAGATTAATACTTATTAAACAAACAACTGAATATTGCCCCGATAGCGGAACTTTCAATGAAATTATTTAATACTTTCAACAGAGCTATTCCGAATTTCTGCAACTGCCTTTCCGATCCAAACTTTCAGCCGTTAAAACGATAAGACCTTCTTATTCTGCTACAATAATTTAACTTAATTAATTTAATTGGATACTATAAAATAAAATAAAAATATTATAGTTTAAAAAAAAAACTAGAAAACCTCGCTTTTATAGCAAACCTAACTAAAAGACTAGTAGCCCAGTCAATGAGTACTGAAATGAGGGTTGTAGAGTGCATGAAATATCCGATCATTTTGACTTCATAGCTTTGTTAAGAGTAGTTAGAAGGTGAACATACTAAAAGTCCCTGCCGCTGGGGGGTGAGCTAACGGTGGGGGAAGGGGAGAAGTTCAATTGTTTTGTATTCATAAGGTATAGTTGACTGTAATGTATAGGAGATGTAGATAGGGTAGGCAGTCATAGATACTCAGCATATCAAAATAAAATGTTTATTTTATTTTAATTGTTAAAGCCAACGTTTCGACTTGGTTCGAATCCTACGATTCGGTTCAATGTATATGGAATATATATTGGAATTGTTCAATATATATGGTTCAATATATTTGGAATTTTTCAATTGTTTTGGTTTTCCGATTATCTCGAAAACGGTTGAATCTAGAAAAATATATATTAAACAAAGATTAACGGTTTTCGAGATATTCGTTATTGAAAATCGGTGATTATCTTTTTTTTTTTATTTATTTACCTTCCTTGCCTCTCGGCTACACGGGTTTTGCAGGGATGGCTTGTAGCCATCACTGCTGGTTTTAACAGTTTAACATAACATTTCAATATTACTTTTAACATTAGTAAGATAAAAATTTTAAGTTCTTAGTAGGTTAAGCTGTTTTATTTTTTGAAAAGTTTAGGGGTTAAGAGGATGAATTTCTCTAATATTAATCTCGATAGTGGAAACACAGAGGGAATGGATCAAGACAAAGGGCATAAGGGACAAAAACCGACGGCTAAAAGAGCCAGGAAAGGCTCCCCTGATGTAGAAACATCCGAAGAAAAAGAAAAACTGATTCATGATGCTAGGCGGATTCAGGAAAATCTCCGAAGTTACATGGTCAGAAACGATAAGAAAACTGTTATAAATGTTCGTGAACACATTAACAACAAAATACAGAGTCTTTTAGAAATCGTTGAAGGATTAGCGGACAGAGAAAATGATAACAGTCCTAGTGAAATCAGTTCTATTGTTGAGAGGGCGGTAAATGAAACACTCTCGTCGCAGAAAGTATATGAATTGGTTACGAAAATCATAATTGAGACCGCAGTGCCAAAAGTCATACAAGTGCCAAAAGACTCCAATCGGTGATTATCAAAGAAATAATAAATGTCACCTCACTTTTTGTCAAACTTTTGCTTCTTGTACCTTCCACGATCGTTTCTCAGGAAAAATCGTATAGATTTAAATTTACTTTAATTTCATATATACGTTTCTTGTATTTGAAGCAAATGTTTAACAAAAAGTGAGTTGAACATTTTTTTTATTTCTAAAATTATCGATTTTTTATAACGTATATTTCTAAAACCATTGGGATATCGACAAATATGTATATAATTAATTTTATAGGCAATTTAATCAGCTTTAATTTTGATTTGTAACATATTTTTCTAGAGTCAACAGTTTTCGAAATATAATCGAAAATACAAAATAATCGAACTTCTCTCCTCCCCCTACCGTTAGCTCACCCCCCAGGGATGGGGACTTTTAGTATGTTTACCTTTTAACTACTCCTAACGAAGCTATGAAGTCAAAAATTATCGTATATTTCGTGCATTCAACAATGTGTTTATTGACTGGACTATAAGTGTGGTGAACAATTTTGCAGCAAACAAACCTTTTGGTTTTTAGAGTTCAAGTTTCGAAGCTGATTTCCCTGGGCTATTCGTGGTTTTGTTTGCAATTTTAACACAGTAAATATAATCAAACTAACAACCATCGCCCAACTGAGACTAGCCAAAGATGAATACTCCATAGATCTTTTAAAAAATATTAGTTTAAAAATTAAATCAAACGAAAAATGTCATAATTGTAATTGTATTCATCATGAATACCTCGAAACATCTGCTGCTGGAGTGTCAATGACGTGATGATTTTGGAAAAAAAATGTTTAAAAAAATACATAGTGCTTACAGATGAAAGTTTATCATTACAAACTATTTTGTACAACAATACCTAGAAAAGACAAACAATGTTTTCCTTTTTATTTCAAATATTTTAAATGATTGCAAAATATAATTGATTTTTTTCATTTGAATAAACTAAATAAAAGTTTTGATTTATTGCAATTGCTGCTACAACTTTTGTGACCTTAGATATTATTGTCATTATAATAAATATCGTTTATTATGGCTTGTAATAATGTATTTATTTATTACTTTTTGTTTGCTTGTTTGTTTCATGTATCTTGTATAAAAAATTTAAAAAAAAAAATTTTTTGTTCGTATTAATTATTATAATATGTAGAAATGCTCTTCTATTCGTATTTTGTTGTTTATTTATTATTATGTATCTATTTACTTCTTTCTTTTTTTTTAATAGCAAAATGTAAATATTGTTGGATAACTCAATTGCCATAAAGTTTATACTTTAAAACTATTAAGTAATTGACAAATAAAAAACAGTTCATCCAGAATCAACAAACAATTGTTTTTTTTTTGTTTTTTTGACATATCTCAGAGTAAGAATGGGCAAATTTTTACTTTAAAAATCCTATCTCGCACAAAATGTAATGATCTACAGCTTTTAGTCTATAAATTTTTTTTATTAGATTAACCATTTCAGTGTTGTCGACTCTTAAACATGACCAAAACTAACTTTTTTTGAAAGTGTGCAAAATTCTTCGATGTTTTACAATCAATTGCGGCTCAACGCCTAAATCAAATTTAGCTTAAAGGATGTCTTTAGACGCACAATTTAATAAACTTTGGTTTGTAAATAAAACATTTTTCGATTGAAAGCATTTTTCTTTTCTGTTTTTTTTTTTCAAAGATCTGAAAGTTCAAAACGTTTCGGTTTTTTTTGCCCCCCAAATATTTTCCCCTTATCAAAACAGTCGATATTTAACACAATATTTATAACAGTTAAAGATGATATTTCAAACAATTATCCATAGCACTTAACCCTCTCTAGACATTTCAATTATAAATTCAAGTACAAAACAAGCGTCGATAACAATTACAACCTACATATGTATTTGTTCTTGAAGCAAAGTTCTTGTAAATGTAAAACAGCTGTTTGACATGGTGCTGCAATTTCCGTTACATCCTTCACGGTTTATTCCAGGAAAATATTTGTATGTATATATAATATAATGAACACTATTGAGTTTTCTGTTTATTTTTTCTTACACCTAATTCTTACAATTAGGACTGATGATTTATTTACCACTTCTGTTAGAATTATTTCTATTTGAAAACTAGTTTCGAATGTCAAACATTTATCATCAATTCTGAAAACTTACGGAGAATATGAACACATTAGCAATTCGCTACATAGATTTTTTTTTATTATTTTTTTTTTATCTTCGAATGAGCCAACTATGGACTACGTGGTTTAACCAAAATGGTTAAAATAAAAAATAAAGAACACTGCCTTTTGAACCTACGATGAAGATAATAGGGGTGAGTGGAACTGGATAGGGATTGTGCTAGTGGATGAGGATGATGCGAAAGTTTTTTATGAAATTAATAAATAGTTAAAAATAGTATCTTACACCTTATTTTTATTTTATTTTATTTTCTCTTGAACTTTATTTTTTTATTAAACACTTCAAATAAATCTTGTTATTTGCTCTTTTTTTTTGTTTTTTCTTTTAATACTATCTACATAAATTAATACACTTGAGGTACGCATGATTGATGAATTAATTGCCACTTCTATTGGAATTATGTTTAGTTAAAAACTAGTTATGAATTTCAAACATTCATCATCAGTTCTAAAACATACAAAATTTTCAAAACATCAGCACTTTGTTACATAGATTACATATATTTTAATCTTTTTAAAAATGTAAGACAAGAAATCAAATAATGGTACTCACCTTTAGCTATAGCCTAACATTAAGCATTCATGAATCATTAGAAATAATGAAATCGTTTAAAACCGATCCATATTTTTGTTTAAGTGACCAGTTAAACATTTCCAATAGCCAAATTTAAAATATGTTTCTAATAGGAACGCAAAAATCCAATTAAAACTTCCCCCTTCCACGATGGATATATTTCAGATATCTGTTAGATCTCCTCAGGTGAGTACCAATGTTTGATTTCTTGTCTTAGATTTTTGGATACTTTAGTATTTATAATCCAGTATCTTTTAATGATATTCCACTAATCCCTGTTGAGCAGATCCGCTGCCTAGGAATCCACTTGGACAAACGTCTTACTTGGAATCCACACACAAGGCTAAAACGACAAGAAACTGCTCGACAGACTACTTCAACATTTACTAGACAAACGATCAAAGCTCCCAATTAATTATAAAAGACTCATTTACATGTGATTAGACCTATTTGGACGTACGGAGTCGAGCTTTGGGGCTCCACTAAACCATCCAATTCATCTCGTATCCAATCCTTGCAATCCAAAATCCTTCGAAAAATCCTCAGTGCTCCTTACTTTGTCACCAATAAATTTATCCATAAAGACCTTAATGTTCCTTATGTTGCTGATTTAGCCTAGACCAGATACCTATCCTTCCTTGTTAAGCTCCATAACAACTCAAATCCACTAGTCTCTCAACTTGCTTCCCACTCCATTCCCGATAATCCTCCGAGGCGTCTGAAAAGAAGATACCTTTTAGTGTAGATTTTATGGAAGTGCTACTAGTTAGTTGTTCTTCACAAGTTATTTACATGTCATTGTATTCAATATCAACATATTTACTTAATGTATATGTTTTTGTACAGTTGTAAATATCAATAAATGAAAAAAAAATTGTTTATGTTTTAGAACTGAAGATGAATGTTTAGCATACGAAACTAGTATTCTAATAAAATAATCCCAATAGAAGTGGCAATTAATTCATTAATCCTAATTGTATTGATCTTTCTATACCATCATGCTTACCTCAAGTGATATTAATAAATGGTTTACAAAAGTTTCTTACTTCTTATTTTTAGTATATTTTATTTTCTTCGGCTTTATTTCTTATTGATTAATTAAAATAAGTCTTGTTGATTTTTTTTTTAATTTTCTCTACCTAAAATAAAATATCTCATTTTGAGAAAGTTGTAAAAGTATGGTATGACATAAAGGCTGATAATGGGGTTTCGAAGGCAGCCATTGATCATAGCCTGAAGACAAGTCCCCTATTTCCATTCCCGGGCCAAAACACGCTATAGCTCTCACATAGCGCTAATCCTCTCTACCCCGCTAATATATGACCTCCCCTTCCTTCGTCGTCTCCAATGTCCATGTCTTCTTTGTCTGAGTTATCTGTCTCGAGGGGATACGATCTCCGCGTGGGGAAGATCTAATCAGGATTGAGTAGAGGCCTTCTCTTTTGATCTAGCTTCCTTTCGGAGGCCTAGCTCCTTAGAGATAGATCCAAGTATTCAAAGCTGTCGGAAGTGATCAACATTTATAGACCTAAAAATAAAACCTATTATATATTTTTTTCATTTATTGATATTTACAACTGAACAAAATAATATACATCCAATAAATGTCTTTACAGTTATTACAATGACATATAAATAACTTGTGAAGAATAACTACTTCAATAAAAATGCTACACTATAAGGTCTATAAGACATCTTCTTTTCAGACGAGGATTATCGGGAATGGAGTGGAAACAAGTTGGGAGACTAGTGGATTGGAGTGATTATGGACCTTACTTTAAGAGAATAGGTATCTGGTTTGGCTAATCAGCAACATATGGAACATTAAGATCTTTATGGATAAGTTTATTGATCATAAAGTAAGGAGTATTAAGGATTTTTCGAAGGATTTTGGATTGTAATGATTGGAGATGAATTGGATGGTTTAGTGGAGCTCCAAAGCTCAACTCCGTAGTACCAAATAGGTCTGGTAATGGTCATATAGATGATTGTTTTGTAGTAAATTGGAAGATTAGAACGTTTTTCAAGTAAGTGTTAGTCGAAATCGAAGTGGAGCTTCTTGCCTTTTCCATCTGGTATGTTGTAGTCCCTTGTCTAGATAAAATCCAAAGTATCGTATATATTCAACATTATTGAACGCAACTGCATTAAAGGATACAGGAGGACAGGAGGTAGGTTTTCGAAGCAAAGTAAAGGTCATTAGCTAGAATTTGCTGGGATTTATCTTAACTCTCCAGTTATGACACCATTCTTCAAGATAGGTGACTGGAGTGTCTGAGATGCTGTAAATGGATCATCATTGACTGATAACACTCTTGTGTCATCAGCATAGGTTGTGAGGATAGTATTAGGATGAGTTGGGATACCGGTTTAGTGGAGCTCCAAAGCTCAACTCCGTAGGTCCAAATAGATCTAATCACAGTCATTTACATGAGCCTTTTGTGATTGGGAGCTTTGAACGTGCGTCTAGTAAATGTTGAAGTAGTCTGTAACGACGGGAAGTTTCTTGTCGTTTTAATCTTGTATGTGGATTACAAATAAGTCGTTTGTCCAAGTGGAGTCCTAGGTAGCGGTTTTGTTCATCGGGGATTAATGGAATATTGTTAAAGGATACTGTAGCACAAGACGTCGTAGGTTTAAGACGAAGGGTAAAGGTTATTTCATGGGATTTGTTTGGATTTATTTTGATTCTCCAATTTTGACACCTATTATATAATGAAAAATGATTTTATAACACAATACAGGCTAAGTAATGATATAAAACTAGAAATACCAAAAGTAAAATTACCTTTACTTCAATAGATAATCATCCTGAGTCCAATCCTAGTACTTCAATAGATAATCATCCTGAGTCCAATCCTAGCCCTGCCTAGAGTACCTATGGCTCCACAGCTAATTAGAGGTAATTCAAATAGCGTGTATGAGAGCAGTAAACAACTATCCGCACTATGCCATCATTTCGAACATGTTACCTGACTTCAGACTTCCATGCAATAGTAAACTCAACTCACCAAAACTAGTTTCCCTTGCGTCCATTTCTATTCTATCATCCCATCACACCAATATAGGATCCAACGATAAGACATCACTTTAAAAATAAACCATCTAAACTTTTTCATCTTTAATTTTTTTAGTTTTTCCTTCCTTGAGATTTCCGCTGCTGCTCATCTGCTATTCTCCATTTTAGTAGCGAGGAGCAATTTCTTCCGGAAATTGACCTTAATTGTCCATGTTTCAGCTCCATGTATCATTCTCTATAAACTGCTTTTAAATATATTTCTTCGTGTTTGGGGAATAATATTTCTACTCCATATTATTTCATTTAGCACAGAAAGAACGTTTTTGTCATCTGTCATTTTTTTTTTTTAGATTAATCAAACCAGTCTTTTTTAATGTTGGAAAAATTACAACTTTTTTTTGTATTCTTTATTAATAATAAATTAGATAAAGCTGAACTAGGCTAATAATAGCATAGTCACTTGTCTGGACACAGGACATTAAAGAATGAGCGATAATAAAATTGTTTATATAAGACAATATCAATTTGTTTATGCTTAATTTCAGTCAACGGTTTTAATAGTTCATATTTCATTGCCTTTAGTTTAGTGTTATCGGATAACTCACGCTGTTATACTGTACCTAGGGTTGCCATCTCCTAAAATACAAAAGCCGGACTTAGCGTTGTATTAAGCCGGACATATGCCACAATAGCCGGACATTATCTTTAAAAGCCAAACATACCTTATATAAAGCCGGATGTACGTTTTTAAAGTTGGAATTAACTTCAGTAATAAAAAAGTCTGTCAAGATAAGTTACTTATAATTTTTAATTAATCAAAGCTATGTTACATAATTTATATTACAGGTTTAAGTTTTTAGTTATAACATTAACCACTTATTTATAGTCCTATCCTTAATCTTTTGATTTTTATGTATGACATTAAAAGTAATAACCACCTGTAATATTTTCAGTCTTCTATAGACTTCACTTATATAAAACAAAAACAAAAATAAATAAATTACAGTTCCACTTTGGCAGTAAACTAATAGTTTTGATTATACAAATATAAAAATATATGCACTATTCTAAGGAGAAAAAAAAAAAAGATTAAAATTAAAAAGCCAATTATAAAGAAATCTCAAATGTTTCTAAAAATAATAAAAATCCATAAATTCTTAGTTGTATTTTGCTTTTTCACCTACTTTATCCAAAACGTCGTTTTCCTTAGAAATCATATAATAAAATTCTGCACATGTTAATTTTAAATTGCATAATATGAACAGCATCTGTTCAATTGTTTCTTTTTACAATTTATTGCGTTCCTTTGTCCACTGGGCATTAATCAAAACTCAACGTTGACGTTATGGCATAGAACCGCAAAATAGTATCCTTCCAATTTTAGTAGTTCAGAATTAAATTCTTCTTATGAAATGATCTAAAATAAGCAGTCCACTTTTTATGTGCCGAAAGTTTTTAAAATCTTTTATGAAATTCTGCCATTGGTCAAAAAGTTTAGTAAATTAGTCAAAAAGGTAAGAGGAGAAGGAGTTTCCAAGATCTGAACACAGTTCAGCCGCCACGCCATAAGATTGCTACTTTCAACGAGAAGACGAAAAAGCCTAACAAATGCCGGATAGGCCGGATACACAAATATTTGGCCGGACACGGCCGTAAAAAGCCGGACAAATGGCAACCCTAAATGTACCCGAGACCTAGGGCATTCTGTAACAAATTTGTGATTTCAGATAACTGAAAAAATAAGTAGCTCCTAAGTATAATTTCGATATTATTTGAAGCCTAATATGAAAATTAAAGACTTTTGATTTTATAGTAAATTATTAGAAGTCGATACAATAAACTTTTTGTTTTTCTATAAAAAAAAATGACTTTTGTTGCTCGGTTCCCCACTTGACCCTATATTTAACCCTCTAGTGCATAGTGTAGCATATCTGCAACATTATATTTATACTTATGGCAGCGAACTCTCTTTGCGTCTTCTGTAACTAAATCCCTCTAGGCATGAGAAGACTTTGCATGCCCTATCTGGACCAGGCATGTCTCTAATTGTCCACTTACACCTGCAAGTTCTCAGTTGTGGAGACTCCTCCTTTCTTCCAGTAAAGTGTTCTTTTTTTCTTTTTATAACATCCATTGTGTTTTTTTTTATCAAATAAAATTTCCTGGCTTTTCCTAAGATATGTAGTTTGTAAAATATCAATGAGGATAAAATTCTTGTTTTTTATTATCGAGATAAATCACTTTAGTAATGTGCAACATAATGTATACTATGGTTTGTTGGTGAAACATATTTTTTTCAGTATTTCGCTGTTAATAACCTGACCAAAACATATTCAAAAAAATGTATTAGAATGAAAATGAAAAAAAAATCATGCACTAAAGGGTTTAAAAGTATTGAGGTCGAAATTGTAATCCATTACTTCATGATACTCTGACTGGAACATTTAGCTTGCTACAGTTAGCCAGTCGACGTCCTATACAATTTTATACGATTCACAGGTTATGTTTCCGAGCGAAGGGGGAAGAAGGGACTCAACTGCTTGGGGTTTTAATAATTTGCGACGGGAGGGCGATAAAATTGTGCAAGTTGGGTATAAAGAATGCATGAGCTTGTTACACTTTATGTTTGGAGGCAGTTGGTTAAACCTTTACTCGCTCCCTTTAAACTTTTTAGCCGAGAGAAGAGGGTTCTCTTCCGAACAAAGTGGCCTAATATACAGAGCCCGCACTGCAGGTCTTCTCTCCGATCGTCACGGTTTCCATTGCTTATCGTGAGATCGTCTCAGCTTAACCGTTCCTATTCGTGGATTGTGAAATCAGTTCAAAAGTCACTTTTATTGGTCTTTACACTGGTGTCCATAATATATTAGAGTTTAGAAAACTGTATCTAGAACTTTTATTCAGTAATTATTACAATCTGCCACAAATGTGGGCAATAAGTAATATAGATGGCATATGATTACATTCACACATTATGTACAAAAGAGAAAAAAAAAAAAAAAAATATATATATATATATATATATATATATATATATATATATATATATATAAAATACATAAGAAGAAGATAAAAAAAAAACTTTCTACACATAAACAATATACACATAAAATTAAATACTATAATAAAACATTGAGTAAGTAAAAATAAATAAATAGTAACAATAAAAAATTAAATTAAATTAAATAAGTTAAAAACACAATCGTACTTTATTTACAATACCACTCATCCTAGGAACCCCCTGCCAGACCTCTCCCTCTCTCCTTCTCCAAGCCAGGCATAGAGAGGTCCCAGCTCTTCTCTCTCAGCTGCGTCACTGGTGTAAAAAACACAGTGGAGGCTGTGTGAGAGCGCTATTGTACATTCACGCCGGACATGAGTAGAGAAGCTGGTCATTGCCAGAACTCCATAATAAATAAATTTTAAAAAAGATCTCGGGGTCACTTCCGTTTTAGTCTGCGAGGTGGGATATCAGGATGTGTGGAACTGGATAAAGATTAAGCCAGAGGGTTAGGATGAAAGGAAAGGTTGCGATGAAATTTTGAAAGAGGTATCAGGTCAAGAACAAAAGGTATATTGAGATCGTTATGTAGGGTTTTGTTGGAGACATAGCAAGGACATTTACTATAGTTCGGAGGATTTTGAATTGGAAGGATTGAATACGATTGATATTCGACTTTTTTGCTGTCCCCCACAGTTCAATTCCATAAGTCCAAATGGGTTTAGTGATGGTTTTGTATAGGAGAAATTTATTTTTAATGGAAAGATGAGCTGTCCTATTTAGTAGTCTATACAATTGGCTGAAGCGTCTGTTAAGTTCTTGCCTTTTGAGTCGAGTATATGGGTGCCATGTAAGTCTTTTGTCTAGGTAGAAACCAAGATACCGAACTGTATCAGCTTTAGGTAGTGGAATACCATTGAAATAGCTAAGAGGACTGGATTTGCGGCGAAGGGTAAAGATAATGTTGGTGCATTTAGATTCATTTACTTTGATTCGCCAATCATTGCACCAGTCTTCAATCAGGGATAAGTGGGATTGGAGATTATAGGATGCTATTAAGGGATCTGGATGGGATGAAAGGATTGCAGTGTCATCAGCGAATATTGCTAGGAAAGTATCAGGAGTAGTTGGGATATCTGCAGCATAGAGGATATAAAGAACTGGACCGAGAACGCTACCTTGTGGAACACCAGCCTCTATTGTGTAGCAGTTAGAGTATTCCATTCCGCAGCGAACTCGAAAGGAACGATTAGAAAGGTAGGATTGAAGAACTAGGAATTGTGATTGAAGTAAACGGGTTTTGAGTTTGAAAAGCAAACCGTCATGCCATACCCGGTCAAAAGCTTGTGCTATGTCCAGAAATGCGCCGGAGCAATATTGTTTGCTTTCAAGTGCTGAGGATACGTGGTCAACGACTCTGACTTGACGGTAGAATGACTAGTACGGAATCCAAACTGGTGAGAAGAAATATTTTGTGATTCAAGGATGGGTAGGATACGTTTTAGAAGGAGCTTTTCAAAAATTTTTGAAAGGATTGGGAGAAGGCTAATTGGTCTATATGATGAAGGATTGTTGGGGGGTTTGCCCGGTTTTAAGAAAAGGGCAAATGAAATTCTATTAGTAGTTAAAATAATTTAAGTTCTTTATTTATGAGGGCAGGTGAAGCCGCGACGGGAGATGCTAGTGAACTAATAATTTAGAACAGGTAATTTTCATTATTTATAGATTACTGAAAGATTAAACTTTGATGTATCCATTTACTTCGCACTATCTCTAAAAACGTCCAATTTTTATATTACCAGTTGTTTAATAATATATCAACTTTTAATTTAATAAGTTTAAATTATAAATACAAAAATAACAAATTAGGATAACATTTTAATTTATTGAGTCAAAAATCTTCAAACGTCATACTAGATTAAAAACTGAATTATATTATACACCAGATTACCATTTTCAAACAAGGCAGTATGTAAACCCTTTGGTGTCATAATCTATGTTGAAGGTAAACCTATCGGGATATTCTTCTATCTAGTAAAATGTTACTATAATACTTTTTTTTTGTTTTTCGCTTATTTTTTTTAACGCCATTACTTATTCCAATGGCATCAGGGCGGATTACGTATGCGTAGAAACAGGATGCGAAGGTCTGGATTTATTCTAGAAAGGTTTGAAGTTACAGAAATACGAAACCTGTAATCCCCTATTTGGTCGTTTCTATTTCTTCTGTTTTAAGGTTTCTATGGCAATGTTAAAAATACTTTCTTTCTTTTTTTTCTTTTTTATTAACAACGTTATTGCTTGTTAATATCGCCATTTTGTCATTTTTATCTCTGACTTAAAGAAGTAGATTAAAAAAATAATAACAATTATTAAAATATGTGATGTTATATGATTCTATTGGGTTGTCCTAAAATTGATAGATGTTTGTTATTTTAAAATAAATGATTAGAAAACCTCTTTATTAATCAAAATACGCTTTCATTACTCTGTGTATGTTTCTCTCAACGTGTTGGCTCCTCTGAATAGAATAGAGGAGATCCCACATCCAGCTCCCTTTCAGCCTTCTCTGGAATACAAGTTTTGGTCATGGCGTTTGTTATTGCAATGTCCAAATAATATTTCATGAAATGGTAGGTAGAGATTCCGTTGGCGTGATAAATATGTAGAGTTATATTGCTTACGTACCAAGCTGCTTTTGTGATAGTCCCCCTGCTGGTTGTTTGTTGCCCTAAATAACTTGGAGTTTGTTAATATGTGTCTTTTTAAAGTAAATAAATCCAAATAGATTTCAGTAAGTTTATGTGATCATTTTGAGCCTAAATTGTAACTTTTAATAAATAAATATTTTTAGAAATGTGAGTACAAGGGCATTTGAGTATAATCAGCCTCATCACACCAATTTGCACAATAGCTCAAGCTTCATCCACACTATTTGAAAGAATGGTTCCAACTGCTCATTGCTATTTATATTAGCAAATGGCTCCATAGCCAGTCTTCAATATCTCCCTTAGCCAGTAGGGAGTGGTGCCCATAATTACACCAGTGCCCGATTTTACACCTTTTCCTTTACTATTAAAATTAAATTACTACTAGCTAATAATTTCGGTTATATAGATATTTATGGGATCAAATTTGAGTATGACTCCACTTGGATAAACGTCTAACTTGGAATCCACATACAAGACTAAAACGACAAGAAGCTGTTCGTCGTTACAGACAACTTCAACATTTACTAGACAAACGTTCAAAGCTCCCAATTAATTACAAAAGACTCATATACATGACTGTGAATAGACCTATTTGGGTGTACGGAGGTGAGCTTTGGGGTTCCACTAAACTATCCAATTCATCTCGTATTCAATCCTTACAATCCAAAATCCTTCGAAAAAACCTCAATGCTCCTTACTTTGTGAATTAACTTATCTATAAAGATCTTAATGTTCCATATGTTGCTGATTTAGCACAAACCAGATACCTATCCTTTCATAGTAAGCTCCATAATCCCTCAAATTCGTTAGTTTCTCAACATGCTTCCCACTCCATTCCTGACAATCCTCTGAGGCGTCTGATACGAAGATAGCCTACTACAGATCTTCTAGTGTAGAATTTTTAATAAATTGCTTTAGTAATTAGTAATAAAAAATGAGTATGTAGAGCAGTTTAAATATCTAGAGTCTACAATATAAAAGAAAATTGAAATTCTAAAGGAAATAAACGCAAGATTAAAAGCCGATAATTCTTGTTATTCTCGGCCGTAAAGCTGGTCAGTTTGCTCTTGCTCTCCAGAATATAAAAATTAGGATATATAAGGCGATTATACTACCACCTTTCTCTGTGGGATGTGAAACGTGGCCACTGACGTTAAGAGAAAAACAACGCCTTAAAGTTTTGGAAAATAACATACTACATAGAATATTTGGTCCGAAAAAAGGATGAACATTCAGGAGAATTTAGAAGGCTTTACAATGTGGAACTGCGGGAGTTTTATCAGGTAAATATAGTTTAGGCAATAGCAGCGCAACGGTTAATATGGGAGTGTAAAGTTGTTTTTAATAATGACCGAATTCCGAAAATAGTATCCGAGACATAGATGGGAGGATTGCGTAAGGGCTGATGTTGTGGGTTTGGCTTTTGATGGGTTGGGTTGGAGTCAAGTGTGTGCCGGTTCGTGGTGTCGGCAACGCACCTTTGGGTTTGCCAAGCCTTTTATTTATTTACAAAACTAGCTGTACCCGGCGTTCATTGCTACGTGCTTAACAAAATTTAAAAAAAAAAAAAAAAAAAATCAGTAAAAACAATTATTGTAGTATTGTTTGGTTTATTTTGTATAATTTTTTTTATTGAAAAAGTTTTCAAAGAATTTTTTTTTTTTTTTACTTTTATTCATTTTAGTGAAGTGCTGACGGATATACACAATATTTTTCGTTTTTTTCCATCTGTTGCGTATAAAAATAAATCAGATGGTTTTCCAACGCGTGAGCTGGCCACATATAACTGTCCACGAGAGAAGCATGGATTTTAAAAATTTAGTTTGCAAACTTGTAGTGATTGCCTCCGTGGCTTGGTGGTCATTGCAAAGGCGAGTCGTACTGGAAATTGCGCATCCTATCAGTATACCAATAAATAGCCCAATAATCTTCCCCTGAATATGTGGAAAAAAATTACCGCGTCACATGGAGCATTATCTCTTACCGTTTCAAAGCCTATAAAGGACACACACATGCATTGTTTTATATATATATATATATATATATATATATATATATATATATATATATATATATATATATATATATATATATATATAACGAAAAGGAAACAACCCAACTGGGCAACAATTATATAATGTAAAGAAAGTAAAACAGTACTACTGGGTATAAAGAACCTAAAAGAGCACAACTGAAAAACGGTTATACAAAACAAAGGGAAGTCATTTCGGAAACGGAATGAGCTTATTCACGAGTCTGGTGAGAGTGCTGGTAGAGGTCTCAAAGGTGGCTGCTCGTGAAACACCATCAGGCTTGAGCTCGGAAATAAGAGCTAAAGGCTGGGAAAGTGAGGAGCTGTTCAGTCCCTTGCTCACAACAACGTCTCCCCTTTTAAGTGGCTTGGACTTCAGGGTCCACTTATAACGTTGTGAATTATAATTTAGAACGGCGTTGTCGAGTATGCCGCCCACCCTGAGGACCCCCAGGCTATCGAGGAAAGGAGTACGGCAGGAAGGCGGCTTGGTCGGCTTATCGGCACGGATATTAAGGAGAGACCCAGAAAAATGTTTAAAGGTAAGGTCAGGTTCATTCGCGATGAGCGCAACGGGAGTAGACTTAAGATCCGGTAATGGCTTGGTGCTTAAGTCGGTCGATTGGCGCGAATATATATATATATATATATATATATATAATATATTGATAATTTATTAATTCTTCACAAGATTGATCATTATTAACTACCGTGCTTACTTCATCTCCTTTAAAGGTGATCTTATAGGTCCAGAGGTCATTTCTTATTCATAATTTGTACAAAATATTTTAATTTTTTTTCTTTTTGAAGGATTTTCCGATTTAGAAAATGACGATGAAAAGTTTTACCTTGAGGAAGACGCCTTTGTGCCTGAGATAAATCGCATTTGGAATAGAGCGGTGCGGTAAATGGCCCGGTGACGTTTGATCTTTATTCTTCTTGTTTTAAATATTAATTAGCCTTTATAAATGATGGATGCCTTTATAGGGCCAACTCATATTTCCCTTTTCCGCCCCTCTCAAAGATTTTTTTTTTTTTTTTTTCCTTTCATATTTATTTTGTCCTCTGTAAAATATTTTCCGGATCTCTATTAGCTTTGTCGTCTCAGGTCGAGGTCATGGATCGTCTGATCTATGTTCGATTCTTATTTCTTTGATCTGAGTAAATAACCTTTTTTTGCTCTTTTTGAAGACTAATCTACGTTCCGAACGAGTAATCAACATATTGTTGCAAAATTACTCTAAAGTATGTATTTCTTCCAGACTTAAAAGACAAGAAACTGCTCGTCATTTTCGACTACTCCAACATTTACTAGACAAGCGTTAACAGCTCCCAATGAATTACAAAAGTCTTATTTAAATACCAATAATCAGACTACTTTAAGAGGGAGACCCTTCCGCTTTGCCTCCTTAGGCCCAATTCACACAGAACGGACGTGGCGCGGACTTTTGTCTCTTCGGACATAAAAACAACATTTATAAAATTTGATGTTGAAGTTACATACATATATACCAACAATTATTAGGGGTGAATCGGACATAAAAACAACTTTGATAAAATTTGATATTGGAGTTACATACATACACACCAACAATTTAATAGGGATGAAGCATTACGAATTTAATTTTTTTTTTGGGGGGGGGGTGGCGGGTTATTCGGGAAAATCTGTTGATTTTTGTTTATTTCCGATTCCCCCCTCCCCAGCAAAAAAAAATAAAATTATATCAGTAATGTTTCACCCCTATTAATTGTTGGTATATATGTATGTAACTCCAATATTAAATTTTATTAATGTTGTTTTTATGCCCGATTCACCCCTTACCCAAAAAAAGAAAGCTAAAAGCCTAAAAAGAAAAAAAAAAAAAAAAAACTCGTGGCGAGAAACTGGCGTGACCCTTCTTCTACGCCACGAGAGACGGCAAAGAGACGTGGCGAGGGCATGGCGCGGACTTTTGTCTCTTCCGCGTCTCTCCTATTAAACAAACTTTCCAATTCACACAGAAGTGACGTGGCGCAGGCGGTCGCCCTCCCTTTGTTTAATACGACAAACGTGGAGACAAAAGTCCGCGCCACGCTAATTTTTAAAATTAGTATATATATAATCTATGTATTGAATTTTTAATGTTTTCAACTTGATATATATCCAACTAATGCTTTATTAAATTAACAATTAGAACATTAGCCGTGTTATGAGGTAGGCCAACTCTTCAAAGTCTTTAGATGCGTGTCCTCACGAGTCAAGGTTAGATAACCAATTTTGGTTGAATAACATAAGTTGGATGAAAAACCTAGTGAGAATCTCTGTTTTTAACTTGAAGTTGATAAACTTTTTTACTTCCATGGCCGAGACGTTCACAAGACTGCGAGAGGCGGCTGCGAGAATGGGGCTTGTAGTCAACCAAGCAAAAAGTAAATATATGGTGACAAACTCACGAGAGATTCTTTCTTCATACGTACAAATTGACGGTTGTACATTTGAGAAAGTAGAGGAGTTTGTATATCTTGGACCCTTAATGACGCACGACAACAACATTGGAAAAGTAATCACAACAAGAATTTTGACAGCTAATACATGCTATTTCGGGCTGGTGCAACACATGAAAAGCTGTACATTGTCTCACGCTACCAAATTGCGTCTATACAAAACCCTAATTAGACCGGTGCTTACATATGGGTCAGAGAGTGGGACGCTTACCAAGGCACAGGAAAATCAATTCCTCCGATTTGAAAAGAAGAAGAAGGACAAAGTTTTTGTGGATCAAGAAATGTTTGACCGAGTCAAACTTTATTGTTTGTTTTTTTTATTTGGGTTTAACGTTCTTGATTACTTCAACTAGGGCAGGAAGGACGAGTTATCCTACAGGTTACCAACCTATTCTAACTAGGATGGGAAGGTCAAGAATTATTCGTGGGTTCGCCACGATATAATTTTAAACCCGCCCAGGTAGGATTCGAACCCCCGACCTTCAGTACCGAGCGCACTGAGACCCTCGCCCCAACTCAGCTCCTGAGTCAAACTTTTATCGTTCAACTATGAGTATTCTGTCATAGTTGAACTCTTCATCTTTCGTGTTGACATCTCTAAATCTTTGGATCGCCCAAATGGCTTTCAGTTTGCGTTCAACTGTACGAGTATTCCCGTACTGTGTTATTCGTGCTGTCCGAATATCATTTAAAACGAGCTTCTGAAAGACACCAGACAGATTTAATAATAATGAATATGTCGTTCACACAATTGTGTTTATACCTTAGGTCCAGTCAATCTAGATCAAATGTGGGTAATCAGAGGAAATAAAATTACTAGTTCCAATTTTTTCAGGAATGTGTAGGGGATGGTTCCCCGAACAAGAACGAATAATGTCCTTTCAAATCCCAGTGCCACTGGAGGAGAGGGGGCCTATAGATGTTCCATTTTAAGGTTTTTCATTTAGTAAATTTAACCTGGTTTGAGATGGAAAAAAGAAATATCGGATCGGGCTACAAGCTTTACTAAGAATGTGGCTACAAATTCGGACTACACAACAATATGCGTTTGTTAGCGTCCTGGCATGTGTATTTTACGTACACGAGTGCGGATGCACGAGGGACTCCAACAGAAAAATGATGCAAAGATTCCAAAATAAAGTGTTAAGGGGCATCATAAATGCACCTTGGTACATCAGGAATGATGATCTCCTCAGAGATCTTCGGGTGCCAACTGTGGAAGAGGTAATCCAGAAATACGCCCAGTCGCGTCAGGATCGCCTGCAAGACCACATCAACACCGAGGCCGCCCATTTCCTGGACTCCAATGCACTGGTGAGGAGGCTTAAGAGAAGGAAGCCCCATGAACTAATATAGGATGTTGTTTATCACGTTCAAAGTTATTGGCATTTGAAGCTTTTTAATTTTAAAAAATTATATACTCGTATGTTTTAGTAGTGTATTTATTATTATTATAGAAAAAATTGCTATTAAGCTCGTAAAGAGCTTGAATAAATAAAATATATATATATATATATATATGGCCTTATATATTTAATTGGTCAGAGATGGAAAAAAGAAATATTGGATCGGACTACAAGTTTTACTAAGAATGACAAATTTGGACTACAAAACAATATGCATTTTTTTAGCGTCCTGGCATGTGTATTTTACGTAAACAATTTGACTTGACTATTTCATCGGGCATCGGGAAATCGGTATATGAAACGGGAAATCGAAGCGTTACAACTAGAAAACGTTCATTCGAAAATTTTCTATTGGGCCGGATTGTTATATCCGGGGAATCGTTATAAACGGGGGCATTATATCTAAGTTTTACTGTAGTCCTAAACGATCATGATGCCTGAAGTAAGGAACAGAGGGACAGATAAAGACGAAATATATAAAAGAGTATTGACGTATAAAAGTGCTTGGGGCGGTAGAGCATCGAGAGGTAGAAGTCGGGGAGTAAATAGTAGAACCCTTTGTGGAAGTTGGATGGCTCTTTCATACGTCAGCTCCCTGTCAGCGGTGAGAGGGGGGGGGGGCAGCTTGGCTTTCGTTTCTCCACGTCTGCCTGTCCCTCTCTGCTCTCTAGATCTGTCCGCTATCGGAAATGATAAAGGCTAGCTGCCATCTAGCGGCCGAACTAATAATTAAACTACTAAGTATTTTCTATGTTGGACGAGAATGAAGTTACACAGTTACTATTGATCAATTACACTGGACAACAAAATTTAACTTTTTGTCTGTTGAATGAAATACAATGGATGTTTCTTTTAGAATTTGGTGCTCTGATTGCAAATTTGAAAAGCATTTTTGTCTCAGGGGCCAGAATTCTGTGCAATTTCAAAATAAAAAATAATATAGTGTTAAAACAAGCAATTTTATTTAACCAGCTTTCATTCCGTAATTTAAATCAAAATGTAGCCTTTGATGATTTCCTGCTGAATTTTGAGTCTGGTACATCTCTTTTCAAAGACCTTCTTTTCAAAGAATAGTCTGCCAACATATTTGGATTCCACTTTCCCTGGTATCGTTTCTGCAGAGTGGATATTTCTTGATGGAACCGCTCATCGCGTTCAGCCTTAAGATTTTCAGGAAAGAAACCCAAATGCGAGTCAAGAAAACAGTCCAGTTTTTCGTAAAAGTGTATATGACCAAACTTTTCTCGAATTCAATATGAATGAATAAAAAATAATCTTTATTCTGGGACACCTTGTCCCCTAAGAATAATACAAAAGTACAATAAAAAGGTATCATTGTCTGGCTGGGTACATAACAGGCAGCAACTTATATAGATTGTAAATTATATACTACAAGTCTTTGGGTTTATATAAGAAAAACAAAATAAGTAAATAACAAAATTAAAATAAATAAATAAATATTCTAAAACTAATATATTATATTACATAATTTAGGAAGATTGATAATTGAGGAGGTAAATGAATAAATTATGTTTAAAAGAAGTGAGAGAAGGAGCATTGCGGATCGAAATGGGTCTGGAATTCCAAAATAAAGCTGCACGATTAATAAAGGATTTTTCAAAGGAAGCAGTTCGATGAGAAGGGATATACAAATCTATAGGCTGGGATCTGGTGTTCAAAAGATGAATGGAAGAACGAGGGGCAAGGATGTCGTAAATGTACGAAGGTTTTTTGGACTTTAAGGATTGGAATAGAAAGGAACCAAGGAAGTATTGTCGCCGAAAACTTGGATAAAGCCACCTCAACTCAGAATACCAGCAAGTGATGTGAGAACGCCTGGGGATCCCAAAAATGAATCTTATAAAGGAGTTCATTAATCTTTTCAGCTTCATTTAAAGCTCGCCAGACAGTCCTCCGTACACTAAGCATCCATAATCGAGGTGGGGAAGGATGAGGGAAGATACTAACAATTGACGGAAAGATTCACGAAATCTTAGGAGCTGTTTGAGGATGGAGATGGTTTTTCGGGTAATGTGGGAAATATGGTTATTCCAATACAGATGTTGATCGAGTATTACTCCGAGGTTTTTGACAGAGTTTGTGAACTGGATAGGAATGTTTTTGAGATAAAGAAGTGGATAACAGGAAAGAGAATTAATGGAGGGTTTCGATCCAATTAGCATTGCCTTAGTTTTTTCTGGGTTCGGTCGTAATTTATTCTCCACTGCCAATGGTATAAATGTCAACTTGAATCTTAAGAGTTGCGTCAAACATCTCAGAAGGATGAAACGGTGAGTAGATTTGAAAGTCATCTGCATATAAATGATATTGGGAATTATTAATAGCGTCTGACAAATCATTTATATAAACTGAAAAGAGAAGATCCCTGAGGAACACCTCGCGTTAGAGGCACAGATTTTGAAGGACGTTGGTTAGGAACAATAACTGTTTGTGAGAGGAGAGATAAGAAGGACTGGAACCAGCCAAGAGCACTATGGGAAAGGGAGAGTTTTGTAATTTAGTCAGAAGAATTTTATGGCCTTAGAGAAATCGAAGAGGATTAGGATCGTAATCTTCTGTTGGCCAATTGAGGAATAAATGTCTTGGGTAATTTTTAAAAGAGCGGATTGTGTAGAATAACCTGAACGGAAGCCTGATTGAACAGGAGTTTGGAAATTTGGAAAGACTTTACCCTACACATTCCTGAAAAAATTGAAACTAGTATTTTCAGTTCCTCTGATTACCCATTTTTGATCAAGATTGACTGGACTAAAAGGTATAAATACATTTATTCCAACGACATATTCATTATTATTAGATCTGTCCGTCCATCGACAATGATAAAGGGTAAGTACCATCTGACGGCCGAACTATTAATTTGCCACACTGCTGCCTCGTACCAGTCGAAAGTTTGTTGCAAAGGCTGGATTAAACTGCTCTTCTTGGCTGGCACCAACTCCAAAAATAACTAATCATGAATTGTTAATAGGTATGGAAGTATCGATAATTTCGTTGATTGTGATTTGATTCTCTTAGTTTCGATGTAATTAAATATTATTTTTTACTTTTTAGTTCAAGTTTGAACATGTAGATTTAATCTTGGAGTCGGTTTTTTTTTGTTTTGTTTTTTCTAAAAATAATTTTTATTGTTAATAATTTAGATGTAGTCACCATAGAGATATATGTTTATAGTGAAATGTTATATTACAGTGATTTCTTATTAATTGTTTTTTTTTCGTTCTGTTTTTTCTTAAAAAGCACTTGTTGATTTTAATGATGAATGATCATTTTTTGTGGGACAACCTCTGAGGTATGATCTACCGATCGAAAAAGGAATCATCAAAATCGATTCTTAATTGACGGAGTAATCGCGTAACAAACATACAAAAAAAAAAAAAAAAAAAAAAAAAAAAAAAAAATACAGACGGATTGAGAACCCCTTTTTTTTTTCTTCTTGAAGTCGGTTGAAAATTAATGATTACCAGGAGATCCTAATTCAGTCAGGCAAGACACGGTCACTACCCCATGGACAACATATGCAGAAAACTAAATAAGTAATGGATGAGGTTAAGTATTCTTCTAAATTTTAAAAAGTTTTAGTATCAAGAAATGAGGTCCCGTTCTCATTCCTCTTATGTCACATGTTAGTATCCCATTCGCTCGTCTTTTTTTTTTTTTTTTTTTTTTTTTTTTTTTTTTTTTGTGAAAATAATAATAAAAGTCGTTCAAAAATAAATTTAGAGAATGTAGTGTATATTTAAACCGTTCTTCTTCAGGTTGACACCCTCTTCAACCGATGTATTCCCGTCAGTCGAGGCTGGCCGATTCTTAGCCGGAACTACTTGAGCTCTGCCATTAACAGAGGCTTTTCTTCTCTCTTTGTGCTTTTAAGCTCACTTTGCTCTTGTCACATATTTCTTCTCTCTCCTTATATTTTATGCCCTTTACATTTTTTTCTTTCAACTTAGCTACTCATTCTGATAGTGTCAGGTAACAGTACCACGGCCGAGAGGAGATAGTGTATCTAAGGCGACCTTTTTGGTGATTCCGTTACTCTTAATTCCAGCATTTCCTAGAATTCACGAATAATTTTTTTTTTTTTAACTATAAAAAAATAAGGAGTTACCGAATAGTGGCTATAAACGGGTTCTCAGATTACGGGCAATTTCGAGTATCAAATTTTTACAAATTTAGATTTCATTAAATTAAAAATTTATAACTACCGATGACTTCTATTGCCTCAGAGCTTTTGAAAAATACGATTGGTCAAAATCAAAATAGATTTTTTCGCGAGAAATTTAGAATTTTAAAATTATTAAAGTACGGTAATGACAAACTGGATCTTGGTAATGACAATCCGCAGCATTTTTTGTTGTTGTTTTTTTCGGTAGCAGTCAATTTCGACTTGGGATGAGTCATTTTGTCGTTGCGTGCCTAGGTTAAAGAAAAACTAACTAAAAGAACTAAAAATTAATAAAAATGTTCATTACCTTAAAGTTTATGTCATTACCGCGCTGATAATTCGGGCGAGAGAATGGCATGGGTTTTTGACTTGGTAATGACATTTGCATGCATTTTGTTTAAAAAAAAAAAAATATTGCTTGTGCCAACTGTTTAGGAACAAATGGCAGTCAAAATAAAAATAAAGCCAATGAAATAATTTGAAAAACAAGAATGATAATACTAGTCGTGGTAATGACAACAATAAAGCTTCGTGACTTACCTCTCAGGTTGTAAACACGTGTGAGGGAACTACCAAACTGACTATCGCTTCACCGCTATGGCTGGTCTTCAGCAAAAGATGTACCACTACATTTTGAAAAAAATTTCCCAGCTGTTTCATTTCTTAAAGTTGATTTCCCTACAAATTTATTTCTTGCTTGGTAATGACATCATAGTGATGGAACCAAGGTTGGAGCAAAATAAACATACTACATTATTACCAAAAACACAAAAATGATCTTTAGGCCATCCTTAATGCGAGGAAATAAATTTCACTACCATTCGCCATAGTTAACGAAACCAAAGTGGCGAATGTTTAGTAAAAAACTATGAGTGGGACACTCCGTGGTAATGACGTTTTCGTAGTTTAGGAGCAATTTTCAAATCAAATTACTCGTTTTTATTTCATGTTTAATATTTTATTATGAAAAATGTTTCACCACTCTAATATCATTGGGCAAACATTTAGGTAGGAGTTTAGTGATTGATTAAAAATCTTTTGGGACTAAAAATTGCCCGTAATCTGAGAATCACCCAAACACGAGTAAACTAGGTAAAAATGTTTGTTTATTTAAATTTACATATTAATGTTAATTGTTGTAAGAGGGGACAAAAGTTAAAAGAGTGTGAGGTAAATAAAATAAAACGGAAAAAATATATATATATTTATTGAATTGTCTTATTATATATTCTATATTCTATAACAATACCCATATATAAATATAATGAATTATGCTGAGTATTGCAATAATGTTGGGCAGCTAAATATTTTTTTTTAATATTAATATAACTTATCTCTCTCTGTAGTCTTTGAATGTATCGAAGTACATCTGGATTAACCACTCAAAGATAAATATTAATAATTGAATGTCTAATTATATCTATAATTATTATTTAAAATTATCTATGTTTTTTATTAATGAGAGCGGGCGAAGCCACAACGGGGGAGGCTACTACATTAAATAGGAAATTATCTAAAATTAAGTATTTACAGATCATTAGAAATAACGAAATCGTTCAAAACCAATCCAAAATTTTGGTTAAATGACCAGATAAATATTTTTAATAGTCCCACTTTAAACTGTTTTTTCTATTTGGGATATAAAAAACCAACCAGTCATAGGGATACAATTGAAACCAGACATCTTTCGGTTGCCCTTTACTTTTATGTATCAAAATGCCGCAGACCTCACCTTTCTATTCCAATCCGTTGCAGATATACGATAATTCAAAGGCTTTTGAGCAAACCAAGTTTTTTTTTTTACAATAAAAGCTGTAATATCTACATTTTTTTAAAAAATGTTTTTTAAATTTTGACCACATTTTCGAATTCAGCATTAAATTTCCTATAAGAGCAGAATTAATATAACGTTGAATTTTACAAACTTGAAACCTAAAGAACAGCTTGATCTTCACCTCATTTAGGGAAGTTACAATGTCTTATAATACTTTAACGCTCACCATTTTTCGAAAAAAACTGCAAATCTCACAGAAACTTGCAAATTTAACCATATTTTATATGGTATGGTAAAATTACTGGTCCGTATCGAATTCATGGAGAAATTTACTTTTAAAACCGGAAAAACATGGTATTCTCATTTGGCATACAAATCAGTTACTTGTGTAAATAAGACATTATGACAATGGCTTAATGGAAATGTGCATTTTAAACATAATAAACTCTTCATTGGAATAAAAAGCAAAAAAAAAAAAATTATTTTTTAATAGAAAATGAAGGAAATCTGTCAATAAAGCGACACCAGATCAAAGGATATTATGTTATTACATTTATTTTTTTATTGTTATTATTTAGGATTAATTTTATTAGATTTTAAGTTTTGAAACTCAACGATAATGAACATAGACCTCCATTTTGCTGTTAGCTTCTGAATGCAGATGATGTTGAGGAATACCATTTTTTGAGGTTAACTTTATGGACATGATACTCCACTAATCCCTGTTGAACAGATCCGCTGTCTAGGACTCCACTTGGACAAGCGTCTTACTTGGAATCCACATACCTGACTAAAACGAGAAGAAATTGCTCGTCGTTACAGACTACTTCAACATTTACTAGACAAACGTTCAAAGCTCCCAATTAATTACAAAAGACTCATTTACATGACTGTGATTAGACTTATTTGGACGTACGGAGTTGAGCTTTGGGGCTCTACTAAACCATCCAATTCATCTCGTATCCAATCCTTACAATCCGAAATCCTTCGAAAAATCCTCAATGCTCCTAACTTTGTGACCGTTAAACTTATCCATAAAGAACTTAATGTTCCATATGTCGCTGATTTAGCCCAAACCAGATACTTTTCCTTTCATAGTAAGCTCCATAACGACTCAAATTCACTAGTCTCTCAACTTGCTTCATCCTCCATCCCTGATAATCCTCCTTCACCTTTTAGTATAGATTTTATTGAAGTGCTACTAGTAAGTAGTTCGTCACAAGTTATTTACATATCATTGTATTAACTGTCAACACATTTACTTGTTGTTTATGTATTTTGTACAGTTGTAAATATCAATAAATGAAAAAAAAATATATATGTATTTTATTGAATAATTAAATATTTCTACCTTTCCATGTGGGGTATATTTAATATTTCATATAATATAGCTACTAAGTCCTATCTGAACGTCAGATGTAAGCTTATTCAATATTCTTCCAACAGATCTATGTGACCTATAGTTCACGTCCGGAACAGAACGTAATACCTGACTCATTTAACGTGAACTAATGCCATTCAGTAACCCTAAGAGATCCGCGTTGATCCCCTAAGCTAGGATGAGACCATGTACAATTGCCGGCATTTACTTTGGTGTATTAATGCTAAGCTTATTATGTTTCCTTGTCTCACCAGAGCTCGCTGCCATCCCTCCCAGCTAAGGCTTGATATATTTCCACATTGTGCCTGTGCCTCCGCTGATAAACGGCTCCTACCTACTCCGATTAGTTCTGCCCCTAATTCGTTTAGGTTTGTTGAAATCCTATGCACCTCATCTGCTGTTGAAATTTCCTCTCCCTTTGCTGTTCGCTACGATGGTGTCTACGATTCTCTGTTATACGTATACGTTCTAAACTTCTTTTGTGACTTATACATTACAAAAAATTAAATAAATCAGTCCGGTATATGTAATGCCGTGGTAATGTAAACCAGTATTGCACATGCTTGTTAACAGTAAATCGATACGTTTATTTAGGTAGTCTCTATCTTTGTTTCTTTTATCGATAAATATAGAATGAAGAACTATGCAGGGTGTCCCGAATGTAAATGGCAAAACTTCAGGAACTTATAGGGGACCGAAAAACTAAGACAAAGAGTCCTTTAGAAATTTGCTCGTTTTTGTTTAGTTTTAGAGAAAATCGCAAAAAAAGAAACAAAACAAAAATGTTACAGGTAGCGATTATCACCTTTCAAAGTTCGCCAGGCTAGGCAGTGAGATATGTAAACACTTAATGTTATCCTTTACATTCTTTTATTTGTTTACAGTTTAGCTTCCTTCTAGGATTATAATTCCTAAATCAGTCTTCAGTCAGTTACTCAGATATTTTTGTGTGTATAGCATCAGGCACAATACCGCATACATATTCTAATGTTGAATACGCTGATATGATTTTTGTGTATGGTTTCTGTAACGCTGTAACGGTAATGCGCTGTAACGGTAATGCTTTAGAAGCGGTGCGGGAGTAAGCGCGCCGATTTCCAAATAGAAGAGTGCCTAATCGACGAGACTTTTCGTTAACTTTTAATAGAATACGAGAGACTGGGTCATTCTTAATACGTAATGAAGGCGACCAATTCCAGGCAGCAATAAGAGCAGATTATCGGAGCAGAAATTGTGTCCAACGCCACTTCAATAACAATCCTGAGACTAGCACCCGAAGAGCATCTGCTGCATTAGCAATATCGCGACAAGCAATATGGCGAACTTTGAATAGTGATAATCGCTACCTATACCATCTTCAAAAAGTTCAGAATTTATTACCTCAAGATTATGTCAAGAGATTGAATTTTAGTAACTGGTTTCTTGCCAAAATTCGCGATGATAATTTAATTCTATTACAAATTATATGGACCGATGAAGCTACCTTTACAAGAGGAGGAATTGTTAATAAAAGAAATTATCATGTATGGGCTCTTGAAAATCCCAGAGCTATTAGAGAGGATAGGTTTCAGCATGAATTTGCTATTTACGTTTGGCTTTGAATTTGTAACAGATTACTGGTGGGACCATATTTTTTACCTGGAAGATCGAATGGTATCACATTTACACATTTTTTGGAGAATTACTTTTCTAATTATTTAGATAACATTCCCTTACAGCAGCGGATTGAAATGTGGTTCCAACTCGATGGATGTCCAGCTCATTATAGCAGAGTTGCTCGAGCTTGGCTGGATATAAATTATCCACAACGATGGATTGGACGAGGAGGAGTAGTAACTTGGCGACCCAGATCACCTGATATGACACCCATGGATTTCTTCGTATGGGAAACCTTGAAGCAGAAAGTTTATTCGGTGTCAATCAACTCAAAAGAGCAATTAAGAGACCGAATCATAGATGCAGTGCACAAGATATCATCAGAACAATGTTTAGCTGCAATTTATCAAGTGAGTGCTAGATGTAATGCTTGCATTGGTGCAAGAGGAGAACATTTTGAGCAATATTTACATTAAAAAGAACATAACATAAATATAAATGTAAATAAATAAGTATAAAAATGAAAACTTGTTTTGTTTCTTTGTTTTGTGATTTTCTCTAAAACTAAGCAAAAACGAGCAAATCTCTAAAGGACTTTTTATCTTAGTTTTTCGGTCCCCTACAAGTTCCTGAATTTTTGCCATTTAAATTCGGGACACCCTGTAGAATTTTTGAATTTTGCCACTATTATTGAAATTATTTGAAGATTAGTTTCGGATGTTTAACATTCATCATCAGTTCTGAAAACATGCAAACAATTTCAAAATATCAGCCCCTAGCTACATAAATTTTGATGTATTAATTTTTTTTCTTTTTTTTTTAATGTAAGACAAGAAACCATGAGGCAAAGACAAGGCAAGTGGCAAAAGAAAAACGACTTCCGAAAGATATCAGGACCTAAATCAGACTAGAGTGTAAAGATACAGAAGGGTCAGGTAGAGGTAGATATCGGTCCTTAATGTTTTCCCTATGACCGGTTGGTTTTTCCTATTCCTACTGGTAACAAGTTTAAATTGGGGCTCTGGAAACATTTATCTAATAATTGAAAAAACAAAAACAAAAAAAACATCTGGACTGGTTTTGATCGATTTAATTACAGAAGAACCTCATTCCCGAACCTTTGTAATCCGAACGTCGTTTTGGGAAAAATAAAAATTATTTTATGAAAATCCGTGATTTAGCAGCCAAAAAACGTTCTTTAACCTTAGTTCTGAAAAAAATGAGTGACTGTTTTCCAAATGTTTAGTTTTTTGTTTTCTTTAATATTTTTATCTTTCTGAAAAAAAAAATTTTTTTGTGTGTACAGTACTGTACTTTCTGTGTGTGTATAAGATTGTATACATACTATGTAAAATATTATGCAATACATTACATAAAATATAGTTACCTTACTGTAGTACAGTAGTATTTCATAAAACAAACTATTTACATTTATTTATCTTATTTTATGGAAACTAGTATGTCAGTGTTCATTTTTTGCATGCTACATACTATGCCTGGGAAGCACTTTGTTTGGTAATCCGAACGATTTGATAGTCCGAACCACCCCCGGTCCCAATTAGTTCGGATTATCCAGGTTCTATTGTATTTCTTACGATTCATAAATATTTAATTTTAGACTATTTTCTGGTTTGGCACACCAGGTTACCTTTTTAAGTTAAGAACCTACTACCACAAACCCTTTACCTCATCCTTCATTCCTACCTCACAAGGCTCTGAATTTGCAGACTGCTATCCTATCCGAACTGGAGTTCCTGAAGGCAGCGTTTTGGGTCCCCTCTTTTACATCCTCTTCCTTGCAACCTACCGGTCAATTTCCAAACTTCATTGTCGTCCACATACTGCAGCTATTTAAATAAGAATTTAATTGAAAATCAGTAGATTTTATTATTGCTAAGCCATGAGGGGTCCACAAAAATGATGATGTTAAAATTTGGTATAGATTAGTTCAGTAGTTTTCTTGCTTAGTGATCAAAAACAAAAATGGTTTTTCCTTTTATATAATAGTAAAAGTACAGTTTTCACCATCATGTAATAGAAAAGTATATTATTCACTGAACTCTATAGTCGAAAAAATCTGCAAAAATAACATTTTCAGGATTAGAGATAGTTTTTTCATTCTGTATTTTTTGTTTTATACTTTTTTTCAGTGTAGAGTCCTGTTTTATGCTTCAAAGGAATGGTAATCAAAATAATTACATTTTTTTTTTTTTTCTAGAAAACTCATAAATTGTTTTTGTATCCGAAACATATTTTTGAATCGTAATCCATGTTAACATTGAATGATTAAGAAAGGTCAGGATTCATTTATTTACACCCCCACTCCTCTGCCCCTCTCCTCCGCCACGCCCCCCACCACCTGGAATGAATTACCCCAATGAGCCAGCCCTCATCCCCGAAGTGAGCCTATGCATGATAACATATTCATTTTAAGGGTTCATATATAGCGACTTAATTTACATTTTCAATTATTATTCATGATAGTAAAGCATTCTCAAAGGCAGGCCAGATCCAATGCATATTGTCCCTCTACGCCATGATTAATTTTTCCTTTTCTGTTTTTCCGAATATTTTTCTTCATGCCAAGAGCTTTGAAGTATATTTCGAACAAAGAAATCGCTGTGACAGAGCAGTTATGTGCCCGTTACTTCGTGTAAACTACGGGAATAATTTGACAGTTGGATACGAATCCACTTGAGTTGATTAAATTTCATTTCGGCGCACCCCGTCATAATTTAATTGCCACTTCATGATTGTATTTTCAACAGTCCTCGTCTATTTTCCTAATTATTGTTAGATTTTTTTTATATTGAGTATTCTAAAAATATCTAGTCTAGAATAATTTTTTTTTTTATCTATTTATCTATTTATTAAAACTTACAACTGTATACAATACAATAAATAATAAATCAAGTAAATGTATAATGCTAAAAATGACAAATCACTTGTTTTTATGCAACTACCCATTGTTAGCACTTATGAAGGTTCTATATAATAAAGTACTGTAAAATGGGGTCACATTAGTACGGTGGGGTGGAATTGGTACACAATTGTTTCTGTGGTGATTTCCTTCTGGCAGGTTGTTGTGTCGACTTTTACCAAATGAGAGCCCACTAAACGACTCATTCTACGCTCTTATTTGGTAAAAGTCAACACAACAACCTGCCAGAAGGAAATCACCTCAGAAACAATTGTGTACCAATTTCATCTCACCGTACTATTGCGACCCCATTTTACGGTACTATATTAGAAGGTACCGAGGCCATCTTCTTTTCAGGCGCGGAGGGTTATTTGGAATGGAATGATAATTTAGTTGTAATAGTTATGGATTTGTATGGTTATGTAGTTTGTTTTGAAAGGATAGATATGTACTTTAAGCTAAGTCAGAAACGTAAGGTATGTTAAGATCTTTGTGGATAAGTTTTTTTTCCACAAAGTAAAGATCATTGATTTTTTTTTTTAAGGATTTTAGATTGGAAGGTTTGGATAGGAGATGAATTGGATGGTTTAGTGGAGCCCCAAAGATTTGTATGGTTGTGGAGTTTGCTTTGAATGGATAGATTTCTGGTTTAAGCCTAGTAAGAACCGTAGGGTATGTTAAGATCTTTGTGGATAGGTTTTTTTTTTTTTTTTCACAAAGCAAGGAGCATTGTTTATTTTTTTTAAGGATTTTAGACTGGGAGGTTTGGATAGGAGATGAATTGGACGGTTTAGTAGAGGCCCAAAGCTCAACTCCATATGTCCAAATTGGGCTAATTACTGTTATGTAAATGAGTCTTTTGTAATCAACTGGAAGGTTTGAACGTTTTTAAGTAAATGTAAGTAGTCGAAAACGTCGGGCAGTTTCTTGTCGTTTTAGTCTTGTAAGTGGATTCCAAGTTACATGTTTATCCAGATAGAGTCCTTGGTAGCGGATCTATTCAACAAAGATTAGTAAAATATCATTAAAGGATACTGTAGGACAGGTCGTAGGTTCACGACGAAGGGTAAAGGTTATTTGATGGGATTTATTTTGATTCTCTATTTTTTGACACCATTCATGAAGGTTTATGATATGGGATGTCATGGAGTGTCTGAGGCGGCAATGAAGGGATCATTGTTTACTAATAACTGACAAGTGTCATCAGCATACGTTAGAGAACAATTGTGAATTGACAATTTAGGTGATTGTAAAAACAGAATTCTAGACACATAACTTAGCTGATAAAAAATGTTTGACAAAGTGATTAACTTACTTTCGTATATATATCATGTTATAACAAGTATAGTTACACTCGTGCTAAGCCCATTCGTGATAAAGATTATCTGGCCCTGTGCATTTCCCTCACGTGTTCCATGTTCCCTGTTGATGCCTTGCAAAAACTTCAACACGAAACTCCTCCATTATCTCAGGGCGTTTATCGTCGTTTTGCTTTGACCCTTCCGTTTACACGTGATAACTACATTTATACGGTTTTCCGGTCCTGATAAATAATATGTAATGTAGCAATATGTTGGGTTAAACATATACAAAAATTTATCTGTTTACGCATTTGTTATTATTTAAGCAATGCGTTAATTAGGATAATTAATTGTATTATAGGATCTAATTTATGCTTTCCGCATTTATTGTTTTTATGTTATTTATCTATATTTACAGTATAAAAAAATAATAATTAAAAATAATAGAACTTTTTTTAGCTTTAAAAAAAAATGTTCTTTGTTCAAAAATTTATTTTTTATAGGAGTAAAAGTTATGGAATTTTCTTCATTTAATTATGTCATTTTAAAACTTATATACTACATCCTTCCCTAGTAGTGGTCATGTTTGACCTTACGTCTCTCAGGTGACCATTACTAGTTAATATTGTTAGTTATATTCTGTACTTCGCGGATGGCTACTGCTGTTAGCGAAAACTGGAAATATCAAAAGAAAATAATATACAAAACATACATTCCGATTTCTTTTAATTCAATAATTTTTAAATGGGGATGATTACCATATTGTATGCCGTCACTGCTTATGTAGAATAATCAACGAATGCGGCTATAAATTATACTCTGATAATTAGTTGTTTTAATTCATTTTCAACTATCATTTCATGATTGTTTTTCTAAACTTATATGTAACTACAAATTTTGTGAATAAGTGCGCGTTTTTTTTTGTTTTTTTTTTTTTTTTTGTTTTTATAGAACTTTTATTTAGTAATTATTACAATCTGCCACAAATGTGTGCAATACGTAATATAGATGGCATATAATTACATTCACACAATATGTACAAAGAGAAAAAAAAAATTATATTTATATATATATATATATATATATATATATATATATATATATATACAAATAAATAAATAAAAAGATAACAGAAAGAACTTCCTATACATAAACAATATACATATAAATAAAATGAAATACTAAAATAAAAAAATGAAACATTAAGAAAATAAAAATAAATAGATTGTGGTTTTAAATATATATTTTACTTTTTTATAGGACCACGTTGTGTTGGTATTTAGATTATTTTTATAGTTCTAGTTGTTCATTAATTATACTCATTTTTAAACCATTAAAAACATTTGTTTCAAGATTATTTTGTCACATGACCATAACTAGTCTTGACTGTGACCATAATTGGTATAACATGACCATAACTAGGGCCGTTCCGACTTAGAAGTGGAATGAGATTTCACATTCCTTTTCACTATTAGAACCAGTTCCAGTGTTCGTTCCGTTCCATTTTTCGATCCACGTCAGTTTGACTAAGCTACTACATTCTAGTGAAGGGCCGTTCCGAGTTAAAAGCGCAATGAGAATTTACGGTCTGTTCCACTTTTCGTTCCGCCAGTTTGACTAACCTATATACCATGGATTTTCGTTCCATCCCTTTTTGTGATTTCGAGCTGTAAACCTCTTCCTTCTATTTTAGAATTAGAAATTTTATAGGTACTATATTATTAAGAAGGTTTAAATAGCTAAGTATACTTATTTAAAAAATGATAAAAGTACAGTTGACTGTTATGATGAATGGAGAAGAAGATGATCAGGTATGCAGTCAAAGAGGAACACCACATAGTTAATGAGTCATCGTTCGTCTCCTCACAAGTGTGGTTCGGTGGCCCTGAAGAAGACCTGCAAGGCAGGTTGAAACGTTGGCACGTATTAAAGAATTTCTTCTTAGACGTGGTGTTCCTCTTTGACTGCATCCCTGATCTCCATTATTTAAAAATGAATACTTTTATAATAGTTTTATTCAATCAAGATTTTTTTTTTTTGTGGGGGAGGAATACTTAGCTCAAGTATAGTGCACTATTAAGCGAGAATTTTCCAACTACATTGGTTCCGAGAAAAAAGGAGTAATCAATTCTTATGACTGCTCCTTTAGCTTTTAAACAAAAAGCGAAACAATCATTTAATGTACTATGTATGTAGTAAATACTTGTGTGGTTCATTTTTCTGAATCCGAAAAAAGAAACCGAGCTCCGTCGGTAGGTTATAAAATTTCAAGGAAATCGGTTTATTTTGAAAATGCCCAATCAACAGCGGCTGGATCAACGCAACAAAGCAGTTGGAACGACCTTGGGTGGAACGAAACCAGAGATGCAATCTAAACTCAATAGAGTTTAATAACACCGAGTAATAACACTCGGTGTAATAACACCGAGGGAACGAAACGAGAGATCTCTTGGCGTTGGTTTTCGTTCCAAACCGGTTCAAAAAAGCTGGAACCAGTTCCAAGTCCGTTCCACCCAGAACGACCCATCACTACCCATAACTGGTATTTTTAGCCTTTTGTAAAAAAATATAAAAAATTATTTGAAAGGACAATTTAGTGTATTTGTCAATTTTACGTTCAATAGAATATTTTTTTGAGAATCTAAGTATATAACCAAAGATGTCATATTACAAACTGTATCCACGAAATTCCTTTTTTAACCGACAAGTTCCCTTAACTATGACCATAACAGGTGATTTGCCCTAGTTTTTTTTTTTTTTTTTTTTTTTTTTTTTTTTTTTTTTTTTTTTTTTTTTTTTTTTTTTTTTTTTTTTTTTTTTTTTCAAGTATCGCAAGTTATTTATTGCTAAAGGAACTTTAACTTTCATGAGATAACAACTTTAGTTCCTGTGCTCCTAGTTGTGATTTGAGATATCACTATTGGATTGGGATTCTATTGTTCTAAATAATACACCCGGCGAGGATCTATTGCTATATTGGTTACTAGGAATGGAACATACTAATGAAGTAATCTTCGCCTTTCGTGGCTGTTCGCTATCTCTATAGATTGCTCAATCAGGTGGAACCACCGCCTCTTAGATAGGTCGTCGGGTCAGCCCTGTTATGTTCCCATTAAATCAAAGGAACAGCTTTCCATGTCAGCTAGTAATCAAGTCAGCAGCGCTCTTAGCTCTACAGCTGTAAATATTAATGTCAAGCTAAGTGGGTGGGATTTCTTAAATTTTTATCTTCGTTGTTCAATCATTCAAAGGACTTGATTTCCACCTTGTTCTTTAAGCGATAAGAAGAATTCTTGCGAAATTTACAACAAAAAAATAATAATAAAAAGTTTATGCATAAAAAAAATCCCATAATATCTTAATAAGTAAAACATAAAATAGAGCTAAGCTAAATAAGAAGTAGTAGTTTAAATCGTAATTTCTCCATGACTATCTATAATCTACTGTTTTTCCAAATTGACATTCTAGAATTAAAAAGATCAAATTACTTAAATTTAAAAATCAATAATTATTTTTAATGAACAAATTTCAGAGAAAATAGAGATTTTAAACGTTACTTTTTTCATTCAAACCAATATAGATCCTAAACGTTAGGTCGTTACGTTTTCTTCAAGAACCACTTGAGAGTGAAAAAAATTTACAACGTGACTTTTTTCATTCAAACCAATATACCTTCTGAACAGAAGGTCCTAGTGAAAAATGTTATACAACAAAAAATATTTTCCATTAAATTTTTGATTAGGAAACTGCCTTCAAATTTTTGATGCGAGCAACATTAACACAGCTAGAGGGTGTCAAAAAAGCTACTAGGCTGTGATTTTCTGAAATCCTTATTTAACTGCCTAACTTAAGTTAACTATGAATTAGTTATGAACAAATACCATAAGGACTATGGTCTACGTACACTTTACTAGGGAATTTTCCCGTACAGCCACGAACAAGGATGTGTTTTATAAGCTGCTAGAATCTTCAGATCCCTACATAACATACATGAGGCTTGAACCTAAAAAAACGCCTTACAATCAGTAACGATGCACTCCAATTGATAATGCGAGCCATTTTAAGCCAGCCTTTTGTAAAGCAGTCAACATAAAAATGTGAAAATCGAAAAATGGAACCAACATTCTATTGAAATGAAATCTAATCAGAATAAAATTATGTTAAATTAAATTTTACAAAATAATTTAAAATGTCTGCACTTGCATTGTCAGAACGCATTAAAGAATAAAATGATATAATTTTGTCAAGTTAGTTACAATTTTAATGTATTTTTTTCATTCTGAATCGAATGAGACTATTTGCATCTCGATAGGAACCATTCTCGAGAAAAAGAGTTTTTTCCGCTTTTTGGCCGTTTTGTCCCACTGTGGGGCGCCTCCCTCTGTTTTGTTCGAGGCACCCATTCCGACCCTAATTTTACGTTGAAGTAAACATATTTTTAGAATAACGCAGGAGTTGATGAAGCTCGTGTTTTATGCCTATTATCCCCAATAAACAAACTAACAATAAAAAATGTATATTAATATAATAGTTTACTTTATATTTGTTTTTATTACTCGTAACTTTGTGCCGTTGCTATATGTTGCTGATGCTGCTCCAGGTACGAGTACGAGGTGCTGCTCCACAACTCTACCCTGTGCCTGGTCCCTCGAGGGCGGAGGCTTGGATCCTTCCGGTTCCTGGAGGCCCTCCAGGCTGGCTGCATTCCAGTACTGCTGTCCAACGGCTGGGCTCTTCCCTTCTCTCAGGTCATAGACTGGAACAAGGCTGTTATATGGGCGGACGAGAGGCTGCTCTTACAGGTAATTTTATACCCTATCTTATAGAACTTAATTTATAATAATAATAATGTATTTTAGGTACGAAACAGATACACAGTAACCTTTTATCGTTTAGAGTTATAAAAGTTTAGAAAGATTTCTTCAACTGTATTTTAATGTGCTTTCAGCTTCCTGTAATCAGTTTTATCGGAACCCTATATTTATTTTCTGCTAAGAAAAAAACGCCGTATCTACCAAAATGGTCAAAATCGAGATTTTTATTCTAATCTATTCCAATTCATTATGAAATTGATTTAAATGTTTTACAGTCTTAATTTTCAGATACAACACTAAACTATGGTAAAACGCCGTAGGTCTTTTTTTTTTTTTTTTTTTTTTATTATTAAAGGCAAAATATATATCTGTACTTATTACATATAAGAACAAGCCATTTTTCGTTTGTGAACCGCGAAAACTACTGAATCAATCTGCACCAAATTTTGATCACATTATCTTTATACTTTTCTATATGGTTAAGCAATAATACAATTTACATATTTCTAATCGATGTATTATTCAAAAATTTTTGTAAAATTTATTATTCTTTATATTATATTATATTGTCTAAAAATGATGATCTCATTATATCATTTAATTGTTTTTACGTATATATATGGTAAATGGGAATAATACAGTTACATCTCGTAACTTACTGGGCCCCTTTAGGGACCATCGTTCCACTAGTGGAACATACCATTTGGGGGTTTGGGGGAGGGGGGGAGGCAAGATGCATACTACAAGCCAAATTTCCTTGTTATCATCATTATATAACCTTTAAAATTAGTATTATACAAAAAAATTTGGAGATATAAAAAGTACTAAAAAAAAGTTGGTCCTAAATAAGTTATACTTAATTATAAATTATTGATTACATACTATTAAGTACATATTTGCGTATGCTATAAAATATTGTATTACTGTTATACTCATTGTATTATATATTTATATTTATATATATTCATTTCCTCAGTGTTAAGACACTGACACTCCTCGAAACAGTTTTTTTTTTTTTTTTTTTTTTTTTTTTTTTTTTTTTTATGTCAATTTAAATATAATAGTTTTTTTTTTGTGTTGAATTAAAATGTAACATTATTTTTGTAATTAAAAAATCGATAACTCTACTTTCCATGATGATTTAGGAAAGTTTAAAAAACATAATAAACTCGATTTAAAAAATAAGATTTTTAACACTTTTTTTTTTTCAGCTCGTTGGTCTAAATACGTATAATATTTTTAAATTTAGAATCACCAAAATAGGTTTATCGATTAAAATCGACGTCGGTTAAAATAATTTTGGTTTTGTAGCATACACTAGAGTGTGAACAGTTTCAGTTTTGCTGCTATTGTTATTTTAAAAACTGGGTTTTAAGGACGAAAAAAACTTACGAAATTTCGCCATCTTAAAACAGCATCCTTAAGGAAAAAAACTAATTCTAATTGTGAAAGGAGAGAGTGGCCAAGGATGTCCTTCGGCCTCAAAAAACCGTCAGATCCTGGCAGATCTGTAAAAGTATATCAATGCTAAAACAGATGAATTTATGATTTAATTAATATTTTAAAGTTGTAAAGTTCATTTCATGGTATGGTACCAGATTAAGAGGAAGGCCTATAATAAGGTGGCAGGATAATGTGGAGGCGGACTTAAAAAATGTAGGAATAAGAGGATGGTGAAGAAAAGCTATGGATAAACTCCAATAATCATCTCTTCTGCCTGAGGCCAAGGCCCATCTAGGGCTGTATTAGAGCCAAGCAATAAATAAATAAATAAAGTTAATTTTATTAGCTACAGATAATAAAATGAATTTTAGATTGAAGCATACAGGATGAGAATTTTTCTTTAAGAGCCTGCTGTTGCTGTAAGTACATTTCCGCAAGACCATAAAGTCGGGCGGGATTGCCTTTGCTGAGCGCCGCGCTTGGTTGGGAGTAGGGATAGGTATCGGTTCACAGTATACCAAAAAAATCGATATTTTTCTTTTAAATACTTATCATATCAGTCATAACAGTACAAATTGAATATAAAATGGTAATTATCTTCGTATAGCATATAAAAAAAAAATAAATTGTAATTTGTTGTGTTGGTATTTGAAATATCTGAGGAATGATACACTGTTCTGCATCGAAATACTCCCTTCAAGAAAAATGTTTTACTATGTTTTGAAGTGTGCTGAAAACTAACCTGAAGTCAGAAAATCTGAATCAGGCACCATTTTTTGTCAAAGCTGTTGATGAACATAGAGAACGATTTCATCAACAGATAGCCCAAATGGAAAAAAATATATAGCGGTAAATGCAATGAGAATATACTTGCCGACTACTATTTGATGAAGAGAACAAGAGAACAATTTGATGAACGTGATGAAGAGAACAAAAGAAAAAAAAATAAACACATTAATTAAGTTCAGTATTAAATATTATTATTTTATATATTACTGTTTCTTACTTTAAAATTAGTTATAAAAATATAGGAAAAAAAGTGCTTTTTAAACAACCTCCAATCTTTAAAAAATGGTGCTTGATAGAATTTTTTTTTTACTATTGATTCGAATTCTGCACACTTGTAAATATAAAAGTCACAAAAAATGTTCATGGGAGTGAAGAAATATAATAAAATAATAAATACGTTATTTCAGGCCTAAAAAAAAAAAAAAAAAAAAAAAAAAACGTTGAATTTTTCAAAAATGATGCTAGATAGATTTTTTTCGCCTTCAGATTCGAATTCAGCACACATAAAAATATAAAAATCAGGAGCAGTTTCTCAAGGGAGTGAATTTTTTTTTTTTTTTTTTTTTTTTTGTTTGCAGAACTGTGTTACATATATAGATGATAAAAAAAAAAATAAAAAAAACTTGTATACGATGCAGTGCTGCCGATTCTGAAATACCTTTTTCCCCCACGTCAAAGCAAAACTTCCCCAATTTCCCCCCAACCGTTTCAAAACTTCCCCCGATTTCCCCTAAATGACAAATGAGTAATGTTGCTTACTCAAATAAATTCAAGATATTATAAAAATTAAATAATAATTATATAACAAAATATAATATATTATAAAACTAAATAACAATATATTTTATTAAAAAATTCACATTTCAAACCCCTACTTTATCTTAACTTTGCTCATTTCGAATACTCATTGATTTTTAATTTAAGTAATTCGATCCTTTTAATTCTAAAATTTAAATTGAGCAATGCTTTAGATTATACATAGTTATATCCGTAATCTTTTGTTTTTTTTTTCCACTCGGGGAGAAATCGAGTTTTTTTTTTTTAATTAACGTTTGCAAAGAACTCCGATGATCAAAGCCCCCTAAGGCTTTATCGAGTGTCAAAAGCCATTTCATAAACTGAAATGGCTTCTCCTATGGGAAATGAAGGTAGCGGTATAAAACTGAGCCTATATCAAATGCCTGTAAACGATTCTGTATCGTTTTCAAAACCTATGAGCTCCGTTGTGGCTTATCCCAGCCGGGATCACCGGCACTAAAACCATGGAATAAAGACTTTTATTTAGTTATGTTTTTTTTATTCTCTATCTTTGTGATAATATTTCTAGTGAGTAAAACGGATTGGTTGTGAAAGCAGTAATTTCGATCTGCAATTGTTTTTTTTTGTGAACAGTACAATCGATATATATTTGAATTAACTTTTAGAATAAAATAGAAAAAAAAAAAAAACAACTTCATTCTAGGACAAAGTCCCTCAGGAATAAGACTACATAACACAAAGTCATGTCATATCATAACTGGCTGAGAGCTTTTAAAAATAAAACAACATAGATAATACATAGAAACAATAGAAATAGAAAGAAAAAGAGAAAGAATAAATAAATAGAAAATATAGGAGTTAATATTATAAACAAAATTGCGGGGGGGGGGGGGGGGGGAATGAAAAAGAAAAGATAAAAAATCAAAAATTATTTTTACAAAAAATTAAAACATTATCATAATCAAACTATAATTTATGTTAATGTTTTATATCTGACAGACTTTGTGATTAAATTATATGATTACATACATAGTACATACATCCATATAATTAGAGAGCGTCAGGTTGGAGAGAAAAAAAACATGGTTAAAGAAAAGTGTTTTGAATGTTCCGAGGGAAGAACGGTTGCGAATAAAGGGAGGAGAGGGAATTCCAAAGTATAGAGGATCGGATAAGGCAAAAACAGGCTGTGAAAGCAGTAATTTCGATCAGCAATTGTTTTTTGTAAACAGTGCAATCAATATATTTTAAAAATTGACATTTAAAATAGAATAGTATAAAATAGATAAAACCTTTATTCTGGGACAAAGTCTCTCAGGAATAACATTACACATCACAATGTAAAATCATAACTGGTCGAGAGCTTTTAAAAATAAAACAACATAGATAAAATTGAATATAAATATGTATGAGAACAAATACAGAGAAACAAAGAGAAATATAAAACTATAAAGAAAAAATATATAGGCAGTATAGGAATCAGTATATTATAAACAAAATTGCAGAGAAAAAAAAAAAATAATAATAATGAAAAATAAAAAATCTAAAATTATTTTAAATTTTACAAAAAATTTAAACATTATCATAATCAAACTTTAATTTACGCTAATCTTTTATGTCTGACTGCCTTTGTGATTGAATTATATGATTACATACATAGTACATACATCCATATAATTAGAGAGCGTCAGGTTAGAGAGAAAGAAGATGGTGAAAGAAAAGTGCTATAAATGTTCCGAGAGAAGAAGCATTTCGAATACAGGGAGGGAGGGAGTTGCAAAGAATAGAGGATTGGACAAGGAACGTCGGAATGCAGTACTTCTGTGGGATGGTGTATAGAGATCGGAAAGACAAGATCTTGTATGCAGTGATTTGATTGGAGACTTGAATTTCAGGATACCGTAAATAAAGGGAGGCCGACAGGTGTTGACAACTTGGAATAGGTAGGTGCCAAGGGAGTTTTTTCTGCGGAAGGAGGGGAAGAGATGCGAAACATGGGAAAGTCTCGAGGTTCTGAAGACAAACCTAATGAAGCAGTTCATGATGCGTTTTAAGCTGTCCTCAAGAACCATCGAGAGCACGCCATACATCACGCAACTATAGTCCAATTTGGGGAAAATAAGAGAGGATATTAAAAGTTTACGTGTGGGTAGGGGAAGGAGGTGACGGGAGCGGTGAAATAGTTTTAGGATACCGATTGACCGGGAGATTTGTGCAATAGGGTTTTATAGGAAAGGGTTTAATTAGGCCTAAATTTTTAACTGAGGAATGGATAGTTATTGAATGACCATTAAGAAGTAATGTGGGAAAGTTGGCATTTGAATGGAGAAGGGAATGGGATCCTATAGCAATGGCTTGATTTTTAGCTGCGTTTAACGTTAAGTTGTTCAGGTTTGCCTAGGCACTGATTTCGTCCAGGTGTTCCTGAATTTTGGAAATCGCAGCTGATAGCTCGGATGGAGATTTTTCAGCTTTTTTTTTTTTTTTTTTATTTATATCAATTTATTGAAAGCTTGAAAAGAACTACTCATCAGTAGCACTTTAATAAAATTCTACACTAGGAGATCTCTAGGCCATCTTCTTTTCAGACGCCTCGGAGGATTATCGGGAATGAAGTGGGAAGCAAGTTGAGAAACTAATGGATTTTAGTGGTTATGGAGCTTACTATTGAAGGATAGGTGTCTGGTATGGGCTAACTCAGCAACATATGGAACATTAAGGTCTTTATGGATAAGTTTATTTGTAACAAAGTAAGGAGCATTAAGGATTTTTCGAAGGATTTTGGATTGTAAGGATTGGATACGGGAAGAATTAGAAGGCTGAGTTGTAGCCCCAAAGCGGATAGGTTTGAGCGTTAGTCTTTAGTAAATTGGGAGCTTTGAAGAAGTCAAAAACTAGTGATGTTGAAGTAGTCTGTAACGACGGGCGTTTTTCTTGTCGTTTTAGTCTTCTTTTTTTTCTAGGTTGAAAAAAAAATCTTCAAGTATACGCCATTGTTTGTTTGAGAGACGAATGTGTTTGTTACATTTGATCAGCTATAAATTGAATTTATTGAAGAATTTACAGTCAACCAGGTTTCTTCTATATTTCATTTAGAGTTTACGGATAAATCCTCAAGTTTAGAGATGTTATATTCACAAAAAGTAAAACGATTAAATTTTACAATGTTACAAAAGTAATATTTTTTTTTTTAATAGATACTCTTTTGGCAGAGGGTCATTACATTTTTGGTATAACGTTTTTTTATCATCAAAAATATTAATTTTTGACACGCTCCCGCTCTCTTAGTAACGCTTGGATCGAAAATGTGACGACATTTCCTGATCAGATATTTAATGTAGAACTTCTTCTTCTATATAACATTTGTCGCTAGGACCTACCGTTTAGGAGCTGTATTGGTTTGACCGAAAAAAAACAACTTTTCAAACCCCCCATTTTCACTCTTTGTTTATGTCGAATCATTGATTTTTTATTAAATTTTATTGTTAAAGTAATTTGATCCTTTTGAATCTCAAATTTAAATTGGGGGAAACAGTAATTGTAGACAGACATGTTCATTATCTATCGTTTTTCAGGGGAGAAACTGAGTTATTATAATTATTTGTTTTTATTGGGAGAGAGAGAATTGGACCATCATCGAAACAGGTGTCTATTAGATAATTTTGAGGTGAATTCTGAACCCAAAAGTGAATATTCAAAACTAACAAAAAAAACAATACAGTTAACCATACCAAACATCTTACAAACATGTTATGAAGATGAGTGGTGATAGTGGGTGTTTTATATGTGTCTGATTATTAAATATTGTCAATATTAAACTAAGCGAATTATTTAGAAAGTTGTTCAAAAAATAGAAAATTACATAGATAAATTAAAAATAGAGCGATATTAAAGAATAGAAAATATTTTGTTGTAGAATTATTATTTTTTATTTATTAGTATTTGAAGTATTTTTTATAATATATAATATTAAATATAATATTTTTAAATATTATCCACGCAAGGTTCACCAGGCCGCTCTGAATGATAAATGTAAAATATAAAATGAAGAAATAAGAGCCATCAAAGATAAAAGTTGAACGCAAAAAGAATGAAAATAATTGGGCAGAGATCTAAAAATAAAACTAACTAAGAGAGAGCTCCCATGAATACAATAGCTTGTTGTCCACTCACGAGGGGGGGGGGATGAGTAAATCCTCGGAAACGATAAAAAAGTTTTTTTGTTTTTTTTATATTTTGGTTTTAACTTATGTTTTTATTATTTTTATTTTGTTGTAACTGAATCTTAATTTACTTCCAAAATTTTTTCATCAATAAAAAATGGCAATTTATTTAATTCCAAATGACTTTATAGATTTAATGATGTTAAAATTAACAACTTTATATAAAAATATACTGTATTAAATGTCATACAAGTCTTTATTCTATCAAACATATATTCAGGCGTAAGAATGTCCATTTTAAAACATATATATATATTTTTTTTTTAATTAACAATTTATTGAAATTTACAACTGTAAAAAATTTATACATCAAGTGAATGTGCTGTTAACTATTACAATAACGTGACAAAACATGAAAAGTACTACCCATCAGTAACACTTTAATAAAAATTCTACTCTAGAAGGTCTCTGGGCCATCTTCTTTTCAGACGCCTCGGAGGGTTATCAGGAATAGTGTAGGAAGCAAGTTGAGAAATTAGGGGATTTGAGTGGTTATGGAGCTTACTATGAAAGGATAGATATCTGGTTTGGGCTAAATCTGCAACATATGGAACATTAAGATCTTTATGGATAAGTTTATTGGTGACAAAGTAAGGTGCATTGAGGATTTTTCGAAGGATTTTGGATTGTAAGGATTGGATACGGGAAGAATTAGAAGGTTTAGTGGAGCCCCAAAGCTCAACTCCGTACGTCCAGATAGGTCTAATCACAGTCATGTATATTAGTCTTTTGTAATTAATTGGGAGCTTTGAACGTTTGTCTAATAAATGTTGAAATAATCTGTAACGACGGGCAGTTTCTTGTCTTTTTAGTCTTGTGTGTGGATTCCAAGTAAGACGTTTGTCCAAGTCGAGTCCAAGGTAGCGGATCTGTTCAACAGAGATTAGTGGAATATCATTGAAGGATACTGAAGTCGTGGGTTTACGACGAAGGGTAAAGGTTATTTGGTGAGATTTTTTTGGATTCTCCATTTTTGACACCATTCTTGAATGGTTAGGATATGGATAAAATGATTTTAAATGAAATATTAAGGAAATGATAATTATAGAAAAATATAAAAACCTCGCCTTAAACAAAACAGACGTTATATCAGTTTATCAGTCTAAAAAAAAAAAAAAAAAATAAAAAAAGTGCTGATATTTTGAAACTTTTGTATGTTTTAGACCTGATGATGAATGTTTAATATTTGAAAATAGTTTTCTAATAAAACGATTCCAATATAAGTGGTAATTAATACATCAATCCTGATTGTAAGGTGCTACAATTCTATCTAATGATGTAATTTTGAGATGATGCCTCTAGAATTAATATGTATAATGTTCATTACAATGAAGACCCAGTTATGCCGCGCCTCTAGGAGGACACTTAGACGCCATAGCGTGCTCAAGGGCTTTATATTATAAGTGTTATTGTAGCTAGGCACTAATAGAGAGCTGACGATGTGAGCAGTGAAGGTAATAGTGGAACTAGTCGAAGCAGTTGGCGGAAGAGTACATTCAATATGAGTGGGACTGTTCTTGGAATCCCCTCCCTCCTCCCTCCTCCCTCCTCCCTCCTCTCTCCCTCTCTTCCTCCCTGGTAGCGGATCATTTATAAGTCTGGCAATTGCTTTGGCCCTTCAGGTTATCGCTTCTAGGGCCCTGATGAAATTATCAACCCCTCCTCCCACCACACCCCCACTACTCAGCTCAACCCTCTTACAGTACTGTCTTCATGGGCTGCAACTGAAGGTGGATTGTATTGTTGGGTCTAAGGTGTATCAGGAATTTCTTAGCAAATGATAAGTCCTTTCCTACCTCGGCTACTTTTCTTTTTTTTTTTTTTTTTTAACAACTATTGTTCCATTGAATAAATATTACAAACTACCTCTCTAAAGGGCAAAGATTGATTTATCATGTTTGCAATTTATTATGAAATAAAAAACTAAAAAAACTTTCTCCTTTATCATATAGTAGTAATATATATATATATATATATATATATATATATATATATATATATATATATATATATATATATATATATATATATATATATATATAGTAAAATTTACTATTTCAAACCTTCCTAAAACTATGAAGATGATGTAATTAAAATTTGATACAGATGGGTTCTACAGTATAACCATTGCAAACTGTCAATTTAAATTGTCGATTATAATGGGGTGTATAAAAAAAAAAAAAAAAATGGCATTTTTTTTTTTTAAACAAATATTTGTATTATTATTTCTTTGATATAAAATACAATTAATACTCAAAGTATAATCCATTGTTATCTACCGGCATTGTCCATCTGCTAGCCAATTGCTCGATGCCACGTTGATACCAGTCCTTGGGATGGCTGTCACAGAACGTGCAGCATATGCAACTTCCGCAAAATTATCAATTTTTTTCCTTTCAAGAAAATGGGCCATGGTTCGAAACAAGAATTAATCCGAAGGTGCGAGGTCTGGACCATATGGAGGATGAGGCAGGAGTTCAAACCCAGCAAGTTATGTAAACTTTTCTTTGGTGTGAGGACGAGTATTATCTTGTTGGAATAAAACTCCTTTTCGGTTGATCAGAGCAGCTTTGACAACTTTGCGTACAATCTTTCCAGTTGTTCGCAGTAGAGTTAAGAATTCATAGAGCATCCATCAGGAACGAATTCGTGATGAATAACACCTTCAAAATTAAAAAAAAACGCAAAGCATGGATTTTTTTCAAATTTCCCTCTTGCAGCAACCGGTAAAGCAGTTTGACCGCGATCGAGCCATTGCTCATGGGTATTCGGATTTCACCAGTAAACCCACTTTTCATCACAGGTAACAATCCTCCGATAAAATCTCATAGCAGAAGGGTTTTCTAAAATACTTTCATAAATATCTTCATAAATATCTTGCCTCTTTTTTTTTTTTTTTTTTTTTTTTTTTTTTTTTTTTTTTTTTTTTTTTTTTTTTTTTTTTTTTTTTTTTTTTTTTTTGGCATTGGAATCATCCATACAGCCAATCTTGAATTTATGTTCTATTTAGGTTTTTACTATTTATATATTAAATATATTTATTTATGGATATTATTATTAAAAGGTTTAAAAAAATTAAGGAACTTTTCTCTTTGATTTTTGTAAGCCGGGCATTCTATAACTATGTGTTGGAGGGTTTCTCTTTTGTTACATCTATCACACTCTGAGCTTTTCTTAATTCCTATGCTCTGAAGGTAAACTTTGCATAAACCGTGATTAGTTCTAAGTCTAGTAAAAATTTTAACTATGTCTTTGGTTAAATTCAATCGGAAGAACCGTTTAAAATTTGTGGTACAATAGACTTATAGTTAGTTATAGCCCAGCCGTTAACCTCCTTCTCGTTCCAGCTCCTTGCTTATTCTACATTATTATAATTTTTATAAACCTTGCCATTTCAATATTGTTCAGTCACTATTCGCTAGCCGTTAGTACTCATCTAGTTGGACACAGTTATTTTCTGTATATTATACCGATAAAAGTTTTTTAAAAGTATGTTGTGGAGCGAAATCAAAATTGTATATGCCTGCAGATGACTCCTGATGATTCTGTGCCCACTTATTAAGCATATATATTTTTAACATCGAAAAGTATTTTGAGTACGGTAGTTTTATGTCAGTGGTATGTGTTAGATTGACGGAAGTTTTAGCAAGGCGGTCTACCTCGTCATTTTGGGGAATTCCCATGTGTGCCTTGATCCAAATAAATATTATTTGTTTTTTATTGCTACGATTTTTGATGTTACTATGTGATATTAGGCCTTATCTATTACGATAACACTGAAGAAGACTAATAATTATACACGAAACGTTGCCCCAGAACAGAATAATGTTTTCATTAGTGTTTCCACTTCACCGCACTCCATCATTTCTTTCAATTTTATTTCAGGAAATTGATGCTGTTTACGTTTTTAGATTATGGAAAATAATCTAAGTGATCTAAAACATTTTTTATTAATCAAAATACTCTCCATTACTCTGAATATATTTCTCCCCACGGTTTAATAACTTTTCTATTCTCTATGAGTTTTTGGTATTAACAAATTCTAAAAATCCATTTTCTATAGAATTTTAATTATGAAGTTATATATCTCTTAAAAAACTGTCAAGGTGTCTAAATTTCGGAGTCCTTCCACGGCCTCCTTGCCTTCAAACCTGAAATCACCCCAGACATCGCTAATGTTTCTGTCGGTTAGGCCCCCGTTTTGCCCGAGCTTAAACTCATAAAACGAAATTATGCGAAAATGACGCTTTAACGTCTTAGTACAAACTGAATAATATCCAAGCAGTGACATGCTGTAGAGGTAAAAACATTTTAGTCTGAAAGAGGATTAATAAATTATGACAATTTGGTTTGTTGTATTAATTGCCACTTCTATTGGAGTTATTTTATTTGAAAACTATTTTCGAATGCTAAACATTCATCTTCAGTTCTAAAACATACAAAATTTTCAAAACATCAGCCCTTTGTTATATATATATTATATATACAGTGAAACTCCCATTATCCTGATTAATGGGGGCCGACATTGATCCGGATACCCAAAAATCCGGATAATCAGATTTACTATTGAATTAAGGTATTGAAATAAAAAATACAGACATATGTAATGTTCTACATATGTGGGTTCTGGAAGTATTGGAGGGAATCAAATTGATATGCCTCCGCTTGATATATTCCGGGACAGTAGGAAGATCAAATATTTGGTGTAGTTCCGGGGAAATCTTCTTCCGCAGCGTTGTCGTTCTTACAATTCTTAAATTTCATGAAGACATCGTCGTATGCCATCGGAACATCACCACTCTTTTATATAGATTATATTAAGATGTCCTAAATTTTGGGTTAAGTTATGTTATATTCGTCTGTTTAAAAATGGATCGGCGCACAGGCTTTAGAAGTTGAACATCGAAAGAATAAAGGCCGACAAAAGGAAGCTGTAAGCCACCTTCTAAAATTCTACGAAGAGTGAATCAGACCATCTACACGTGTCAATCTCACTAGCGCTATCTGTCTCGTAGGAGCGGCAAGAAAAGGAAATAGGAGGCGGTCTGCTGTTAGATCCCGACAAGAAGTGGTTAGCAGTCAGCTCCCGTCAGAGGCGGTTATTTCTAGAGGAGTACAGATCAAGATACTGAGATCTTCAAGGTACATTTGCAATGTACAAAGGCTTGCAACAGTTTGCAATAGAAGATTTATCAAAATATCATAGTTAACAAATTTATCATAATTTGTTCATTCATTGTTCACATTATCGTTTAAATATTAATAGTTTGTCAATTGTGAATGGTTAATAATTCTATGGTTATATTATTTTTTAAATCCAATTAGTGTATTTGTTGAAATAATTTTTATTAATAAATTTTGTTTTGAGTTGTCTAGAAAATTGTATTCAATTATCTTTTCCTTGATATTTTGGTTCAATGATAAGTTGGTAATGATTACTTATCTCCTAGTAAATCAATATATTAATTTAAATTCGTTTAGGCAATTATTTGCCTCTTGTTGCCCACTTGTTGATAACACCTACAACAAGAGGGACATAACAATATATACATTGAAACTCCGATTATCCGGGTTAATTGGGCCCGTAATTGATCCGGATACCCAACAATCCAGATAATCAGACTTGGCTATATATTTTATTGAATAATTATCATTTCCTTAATATTTTATTTAAAATTATTTTTGCCATATCATGAACCTTCAGGAATGATGTCAAAAATGGAGAATCAAAATAAATCCCATCAAATAACCTTTACCCTTCGTCGTAAACCTACGACTTCCTGTCCAACAGTATCCTTTAATGACATTCCACTAATCCCTGTTAAATAGATCGGCTACCTACATACGTTTAACTTGGAATCTACATACAAGACTAAAACGAAAGGAAACTGCTGTTCGTTTTCGACTTCTTCAACATTTACTAGACAAACGCTCAAACCTTTCACTTTACTACAAAAGACTCATTTACATGGCAGTTATCAGACCTGTTTGGACATATGGAGTTGAGCTTTGGGGATCAACTAAACCCTCTAATTCTTCCCGTATCTGATCCTTACAATCCAAAATCCTTCGAAAAATTCTTAATGCTCCTTACTTTGTTACATATAAACTTATCCATAAAGACCTTAATGTTCCTTATGTTACTAATTTAGCCCAGAACAGATACCTATCCTTTCATAGTAAGCTCCATAACCACTCAAATCCACTAGTCTCCCAACATGCTTCCCACTCCATTCCCTATAATCCTCCGAGGCGTCTGAAAAGAAGATGGCCTATAGACCTTTGAGTTTAGTTTTTATTGAAGTGCTACTACTGAGTAGTTCTTCCCAAGTTATTTACACGGCATTGTATTCACTATCAACACATTTACTTAATGTATATGTTTTTGTACAGTTGTAAATATCAATAAATGAGAAAAAAAAATGTATTTTATTGAGTAATTAAAAATGTGGCTGTTTATAAAATTATATTTATGTAACAACAAAGCTTAGTCAACATGTTGGAAATCGTGGATGTTCCGACACAGAATTCATCTGCTAATGTTTTCCCAGAATCGCCTTTCCTAAGGCGTTCTTCAATAAATAGTTTTTTGGATAGAGTTAATACAAAACGTTTTCTTTCAGGTGCCATAACTCTTTCAGTTTATAAAGAGACCTCTCTCGAAGGCCTAAAAGGCCCTGACTGGACAAAACCCTTATAGTATGGTGAAGGGTCCCTTTCATAGTGGAAGGGGAAGAGCCAGGTAGGTTAAATTTTTTGAGGTTTTTCCTTGGGTTTTCCCTATGATTAATTGGATTTCTTTCGTTCCTATTGAAAACAAATTTAAAATAAGGCTATTGGAAATGTTTATCAGGTCATTTCAACAAAACTCTGGATTAGTTTTGAACGATTTTATTATTTCTAACGATTCATAAATATTTAATTTTAGACTAAATTCTAAAATGTTGTGGTGTAACTCAAGCATCAAGACTGAAAACTGGCGAGAATTGTTTTTAAAGTAATTAAGTTCCGAAAAACCTAATTTAGAAAAATATAAACATTCAGAAACTTATACTCTTGCGGCATTACCATCTTCATCAGGCTTACACATTTCTTCCTGATATTCTTCCTCATCCCTCTCATCTACTTCTCTTCTTCCTCCCTCTTGAGCAGCTGATACTACGATGTTTTTGTAAAAAATCAAACGATCTGTAGAAAACCTCCCCTTTAACTAGCACCTTATTATTTTGTTTGGTTATGAAAAATCTCTTTGTTGAGGTGACTTTGAAGTGCCATAGTGCAGGGGTTTGAGGAGGGCATTACTGGGACTCTTCCAATCAAGATTTGTGTAGTCCCTTCCTGGCTTGAACACCGTTCCACTTTACGAGAGAATGCGGTCAAACTCTGAAGGTGAACGAGAGTCTCGATTTTCCATTTCTTCTCAATTTGGGCAAAAACCCGATCTAGAGGGGTTTTTTTCTTCTCCATGTTGTTGCGTCTCTTTGTCTCTTTCTTGCTAAATTAGCTGGAAATTCTACAAACTTCTCCATAAAGATCTAAAACAAAGACCACTGAACAATGAAGGCATAAACGTTAAATACAGGAAAAACAGGAGCAGACTGATAGTTGCCTGATAAGAGGCCTTCTTGATCTGGAACAACAGCGCGATCTAGCGGATGTGGAGATGGCCGGTTTTGAAACTCACTGTGTTTTTCAAACGCAGGTTTAACAAGGATTTGAGGGGGTTTTGCGAGGTTTCTTGCTTTCAATAGGTGGAAAATGTATCTTAAGACTCAGAAAACAGAAAAACGTATTTCTCAAAATTGAGGAGTTGGCCGGTTTTGCAACTAGACGACACAATTGATGTATTATTTTCAATCCTGAGTCTTTATTGAATTTTTAGTTATTTTCGTTTAGATGGATAGCGTTGTAGGATTTTTGGGTCATATTATTACGTATGCTCTTATATGTTATTTTACTCTTTGATTTACCAATCATCCAGTTTATCGTGTATTTATTAGCTTCACAGTCGCTACATTTTAGTTCATATACACCGCGCTTTTGGAAATAATTTAAGACATCCATACAAAGAAATAATCTGTCAAACGTAAACAGTTAATTATCTAGAGAGGTTATATAAAGAAAACATGAAATCCTATTTTCCTGTACCTACAGTACCAGAGTTCATTAACAGACGCCACATCAAGTTTTTCGACTCACTTCAGTCTAGAGAACCCATTATTTCAAAGTTTATCCCCCGCAACTCTTGTTCGTTGGCAAATGACTGTATAGTTGTACACATAATATTTTTATTCATTTATATTTTAGTTGAAGAAGCAGATCAGAAAAATTGCCTCAACATCTTCATAAACCTCAAGATAATCAATATCAATGTAAAGTTTAACACAGAACCGCCTTAAAATGGAAACCTGGTTACATAAAAAGGCGCATGATCCCTTTTAGCTTGTATAACTTATATAAATGCCCACCACTGTATATATTTCATAAATAGGGGTTTTGAAATTAAAAAAAAATAATAATAATAAAAATATATTATTCTCCGAACAACCCAACCCAAAGAATGCTTTTAAATTTGCCTTGCTCTATTTACAAATATATTCTTGTTACTTTAAAATTACAACAATGAATAATTGTTTAAATTTAAGTGAATATTGTTTACTTGATCGATAAATATGAAAAGTGATGCTTAAAGGATTCAGTTGAGGAGGATTTACGGACAGAAATTGGTAAAGAATCCTACAAAGAGGTAGAACGATGAAGGATTTCCTCAGAAAGTTATACGGGAGTAGGGTATACAAGTCGCTAGGTTGAGATCTTGTATTCAAAGAGTGGGCAGCGGAACTGGAATCCAGGTAAAGGCAGTCGGCCATTTAAATTCTGGAGGCTTCAATCGACATTGTGCAAGAGAGGTTTCTTATCAACATAGGAGCTTCCTCCTGATAAAAAAAAAGTTAGCCTATAAGAATATGAGGAAACATAATTTTTTTAAATCTTATTTCAATTATATCAAAAATTAAATTTTAGATTTGAATGTTTTCTAAAAATAAAAAATAAAAGTCTAATAAACAATGCATTAGGATCCAAGGTCCTTATGTACTCCAACTAGGGCAGGAAGGATGTGTTATCCTTCAGGTTACCAACCTATTCTAGACTGGGTGAGTAGGTTAAGATTCATTAACAGACTATTACTACTCATTCAGGAAAAGGTTTACGTAGATTTTTCCAAACTTGTAGGTTTTACACATCAACAAAAATATTGTTTGCTGTGTAATTATTTATGTAAATAAATGGTTCTTACTATTATTTATTTTATATATATATTAGTGTATACTATTAATCTGAATTTATCAAATTGGAATAACATGAGTTGAGATTTAAGAAGTCTGTTTTGTTTAATGCGAGGTATTTATTATATTTTTCTATAGTTACCATTTCCTTAATATTTCATTTAAAATTATTTTTGCCAAATCATAAACCTTCAAGAATGGTGTCAAAAATGGAAAATAAAAATAAACCCCATTAATTAAACTATACCTTTTTTCGTAAACCTACAAACCTCTTACTTGGAATTCACATACAAGACTAAAACGGCAAGAAACTGCCCGTCGTTACAGACTACTTCAACATTTACTTGACAAACGTTCAAACCTTCCACTTAATTACAAAAGACTCATTTACATTACAGTAATTAGACCAATTTGGACATACGGAGTTGAGCTTTGGGGCTCCACTAAACCATCCAATTCATCTCGTATCCAATTCTTACAATCCAAAATCCTTAGAAATATCTTAAATGCTCCTTACTTCGTCACAAACAAACTTATCCACAAAGATCTTAATATACCTTACGTTTCTGACATGGCTCATACCTGATATCTATCCTTTCATAGCAAACTCCATAACCATTCAAATCCATTAGTATCACAACTTGCTTCTAATTCCATTCCAGATAACCCTCCGAGGCGCCTGAAAAGAAGATGGCCTCGGGACCTTCTAATATAGTACTTCATTATATAGAACCTTTATAAGTGCTACCAATGGGTAGTTGCTTTAAAAGCAAGTGACGTGTCATTTTTATCATTATCATTATATTTACTTGATGTTTTATATTTGTGTATACAGTTGTAAATTTCAATAAATGGATAAAAAAAAAGATTTATATTTTCTTTATGGTTTATTATGTTAGGAGAATCAAATTTGAATAAATATTTTGTTTTCCTGTAATACGTGGAGAGAGCTATCTTATCTCGTTTGTTAGACCTTTTAGTTACAGGTGTGCAGCTATATTTATGTTGATAAACACGTCTTTTGAGATATATTTCCGATGTATCAAAATGTGATTTGCCACAATCTTCAGTCGGTATTTCATAAATTATATTAGATTGTAACTCTAATTTGGTTTTAGTGTATAATTTTGCTGTGATCGGCGTATTTTTTTTTAATGTGACGGTGTAATCAGTTTTATTTTTATTTGTGAGTGTTTTTGTAAGAATTTCTTGGTAGTGTTTGTATGTATGGAATAGTGTTGTAAGTCTTACTTGTAATTTCATGTTATTCTTGTCGGGGATGTGTGTGTGTTTTTTTTTTTTTTTTTTTTTTTAGTAAATAACAAATGAGCCTCTGTGTGTATCCATTTATTAAAAGGAGGTCTACTACTTTCTATTTCGCGGTTCGTTGATGTTTTCAGTGGATAATTTTCTTGAACGGTTTATTATATTTTTAGCTGTGTTTATTTATAACGTTTAGGACATTGGCTAGTATGATGCAAGTATCTTCCGGAATGTATCGTTTTATTTTTCGACTATTCAGTTTCTGTTGTCCCATTAGGGTTTCGTATTTAAAGCACGTCAAGAAACCTAAAACGTATTGTCCTTCAGTGTCCTTTAATGATATCCCATTAATCTTAGTTGAACAGATCCGTTACCTAGGACTCCATCTGGACCGGCGGCTCACTTGGAATTTACACACAAGACTAAGTGACAAGAAACAGCTCGTCGTTTTCGACTTCTTCAACATTTATTAGACAAACGTTCAATCAATTAATCACAAGAGACTAATTTACATCACAGTAATCAGACCTATAGTGGAAACTCGTTATTTCGTCACTCGATAATTTTTCCTTTGCTAATTATTTAATCTTTAGGTTTCTCACTAAAAAATACGCCATTATTTATACATTTTGTAAATCATTTCATAGAAAAAAACAAACAGAACAAGTCCGGAGTCGATCCCTCCATTGATTGTAGTAAGAGATGAAAGGAAGTATGAGTGCAGTTGAATTCCCGGAATCTGTTAATACTGGAAAGCTCTTCTTACAAAAACATTAGCATCTGGCTCAGAAATTTCTGCTCCAGGTTATAAAATGAGAAAAGATAAGCAAGAGGTAAGCAGCTGGATAAACATGGATAGTACGGATGTAGGATATGAAATTTTAAATAGCAATGGAATTATAGAACAAGTGCTAAGTGCTCAAAATGAAGCTAGTGATGAAAAACTTGATGACGATGACGTTTCTAATCATTCCACTATTCCATGCAAAGAAGTAGAGGAAATTTTAACTAAGTGCATTGAGTGGTTTCGAGCAGCAATGTGAATCAGATATTTCACAGCTGATGGGATGTGGCAAGTGTTTAGCTTTTTTTGTGTTTTTTGTCATTTTCACTCAAGTCCAATGCGTATAATGTTCATCTGTTCGTTTTTACATTCAATAAATTAAAAAAAAAAAAAATACAGTTATATAGTTTAAAATGCTTTTTTGTTACTTTACCAGCAAAATTCTGTAAATCGTCATTTTCGTTATTTCGTCACCTCCTCTCCCCCACTTATGACGAATTATCGAGTTTTTACGAGTTTACATTTTTATTGAAAAGGAAACGGTTACATTTTTGGAAAGGTATTCGACGATATCTGCTTTCTAAAGGGGTAAATGTTACTGTATCTTGGAAATAGGGTTATATTTGATTTGTGAAAGGTTACAAGTGACTTGGAAAAGGTTCAAATAGAATTGGAGCTTCGTTACTCGCTACCAAAACTGTTTTCTATATTTATACTCCAAAACCAAACCAAATTCTAAAATAAAGTGATTGTAAATTGTGATTTTTTTTTTTTAGCAAAAGGTATATATGGCGTGGATCATTCCTCCTCGTAATATATACATTTTTTTGCAACTGTACAGAATATAACATCAAGTAAATGTCACAACGTTAAAAATAAGTTACATAGAAGGTTTGGGATCTTCGTTTCGGAGGATTATCAGCAAGTTGAGAAAACTAACGGATTTGAGTGCAGGAGCTTACTATGAAAGGATAGGTATCTGGTGTGGGCTAAATCAGCATCATATGGAACAATATGATCTTTATGGATAAATTTATTGGTGACAGAGTAAGGAGCATTGAGGATTTTACGAAGGATTTTGGATTGTAAGGATTGAATACGCGATGAATTAGATGGTCTAGTGAAGACCCAAAGCTCAACTCCGTACGTCCTCGTTTTCGACTATTTCAACATTTACTCGACAAACGTTCCAACCTTTCAATTAATTACAAAAGACTCATTTACATAACAATAATTAGACCAATTTGGACATACGGAGTTGAGCTTTGGGCTCCACTAAACCACCCAATTCATCTCGTATCCAATTCTTACAATCCAAAATCCTTAGAAAAATCCTAAATGCTCCTTACTTCGTCACAAACAAACTTATTCACAAAGACCTTAATATACTCCACGTTTCTGACTTAGCTCAAACCAGATATCAATCCTTTCATAGCAAACTGCACAACCATTCAAATCCGTTAGCATCACAACTTGCTTCTCATTCCATTCCAGATAACTCTCCGAAGCGCCTGAAAAGAAGATGGTCTCGAGACCTTCTAACATAAAACTTCATAATAAAGAACCTTTACAAGTGCTACCAATGTGTAGTTGCTTTAAAAACAAGTGACGTGTGATTTATATCTATGTCATCACATTTTCTTGATGTATTATATTTTATATTGTATATACAGTTGTAAATTTCAATAAATGTATTTTAAAAAATAAGGTATTGATGATGAAGTGTTATTTTTTAATCGAGTTACTTGATGATATTTCTTTCTCCTGTTAACATCAATGTTGTATTTTTCATTATATCATTACTGAATCATTTTTTAAACTCTCTATGAGACTCATAACATGTTTGGTTATCTGTCGATCCAAATGAGGCTGAGGAATGAAATTAAAGTAATTCTACGACATTACCACTAAAGGATACTTTTAGCAGCCGTGACCAAACGCTTGATACGGAAAGTTGGTGAGGAGGCTAAAATTATCAGGGAACTGTAAGGAGGCGGTTTCACTAAATTGGAAAGTGGCGATAAAACCATGGAATGGCGGCCGGTCTCAGTGCGGATTCCCCAAGTCCTCTGAGACCTGTGCCCCAACACGCTCGGCCCTTGTGGTTCTTTGGAGAAGTTTGATCAATACGAAAAAAAGTTTCATTTTAACCATTTATACAATCATTTATTTTTGTTTTTACTGATCCCAATATAATTTGAAGTGATGATTTGTTTTTTTCTGCAATTATAATGACTTCACTATTTTTAATAGCTTATATAGATAGCACAGTCAATGAGTGCTGAAATGAGGGACGTAGAGTCCATGGAATATCCGATAATTTTTCACTTCATATCTTCGTTAGGAGTAGTTAGAAGGTAAACATACTAAAAGTCCCCGACCCTGGGGGTGAGAGAAGAAGTTCAATTTCTTTGGTTTTTCGACTATATCTCGGAAACGGCTAACTCTTGAAAAATATGTTTCAAATAAAAATTAAAGCTAATTAAATTTTCTATAAAATAGTTCCTATAAATATTTGTCGAACTTCAAACGGTTTCCGAGATATACGTTAGTCAAAATAGATAATTTTCGAGAAAAAAAAATCTTTTTACTTCAATTTTTACAAACATCTGCTTCTTGTACATTTCCCGATCTTTTCTCAAAAAAATTGTCAGAATCAAAGCAGTAGAGCATTGAATTTACTTTAATTTCATATATATTTTTCTGACTCTTGAAGCAAAAACGTTTGACCAAAAGCGAGATAAATTTTTTTTTCTTTCGAATATCTCGAAAATCGTTAAAAGTTCGGTAGTTGGACTTATGGAGTTGAAATCTGGGGCTTCGTTAAACCATGTAATTCATCTTGTATCCAATCCTTGCAATCTAAAATCCTTCGCAAAAACCTCAATGCTCCTTAAAACGTCTCAAATAGAGCCCTCAATACCTTTTATCGATTCTAACTTTGTTCCGATTTATTTCGGTGTTTTAGTCGCTACTTTTCGAGGGAAGAGGTTATTCTCCTTCTTTTACGGAGAAACTCTAAATCTCTGATCAAAGTAATATTAACTTGTGTTTACCTTCTGATATTAAAATGAGAAATTAGAAAATAATAAAGTGGAAATAAGAAAATATTAAAGTATAAGACAATAAATCAATTTTGAATTAATATTATATTAAAATCAGCATTAATATAATGCTAAACCACCAGTAATGTTAAATCCTAATAAACTTTCTGATTTCAGGGAAGTGTAAATAACAAATTATAAATATATAAAAGACAGAATCCTTGTTGAAAGTTATGATGCTAATTTCTGCAATTTTTTCTCATGGGAAATGGATATAAGAAAATATGAAACCGTGTAATATACTTTCTCACATTTATTCTTAGATGGATGTTTTTTTTTAATTAATAATACAATCTGTCTAACTTTAGGGCAATAAGTAATATGGATGACAAAGAATCCATTCACAAAATATGTATACTGAAATTTTATCACTTAAATTGATACAACAAATATAAATATATAAAACACCAAATCCATGAACAAATTAATCTTCTTAAGTTTTGTAACACTTTTACACATTAGATACGAGGAAATAACTTATTTTCAATATAACACACTATACAACACAATCCAAGTTGAAAATGTAGAAGTGATTGTTTACATGTGAGTTTATAGGAATGAACTATCGATAAATGTAAACTCGAAGTGAAGCGTGAGGATCGAACTGGTCGGTGTAGCGCTGATCAGGTAGGTTTCGTGGAGACCGGTTTGCGCAACGGTACCCACAAATAAAGTTATCTTCAAAGATCTTAATGTTCGATATGTTGCTGATACCTATCCTGATAGCTATTCTATATGAGCCTAAACCAGTTGCCTATCCTATCATCTTAAACTCCATAACACTCCTAAATCCACAAATCTCCCCACTTGCTTCTCACGCCCTTCCCGATAACTAACTCTTCGAGGCACCTGAAAATAAAGGGACCTTCTAATGTAGAACTTTTATGGAAGTGCTACTAGTGAGTAGTTATTTACCTGTCATTGTAATCATATACCGCGTTAATTGTATATATTGTATACAGTTCTAAATATCGATGAATAAATATTTTTTTTTTTTACATAAAGGTTTGTTATTTAATAAATTTTATTTTTGTTTGGAAATTTTCTTAAACGCACCTCTATGAAGGCCCGTTATTGTTCCTCGTGTCTCGGTTTTTATTAGAACCGTTTTATTATACAAATTTATCTCATTTATTTAAAATATATCCCTGTGAGGGATCATAAACGGAGATTTGTATTTTGTTTCAAGTTTATCACATGCTGATTCCTAAGTCTTCCCTCCCCCCTCAGTGAAGACAATAAGCGTCTTATAACTGATGCCAACTTGATCGCCTATTGTTCTTATTCATAATGCCATTGTTACCAACACAATTAGGTTACCAAGGTAATAACCTTGTTTTTAACCAAATTTAATATTTATTGTAAATTGTCTATTTTTTTATTTTTTTTTATTTTATTTTTTTTTTTACCAATTTCATATTACGGTTTGTGATATGTGATATATTATTGAGCTAGAACAATATAGATAATTATGATGGAAAAAATGTTTTAATATTTTTAAGTTCTCGAATTCGCCTAACAGACTTCATTTAAATGAAAGCCAAATTAAGGTCAATAATATTATTTATTTGCAACTTGAATTATTAATTATATTTTTTTAGTCAACTTTGTATTGGAAACATTTTTTTTTGCTCTCCAAAATATGTACATTTTCTAAAGTACAGGTTTTTTTTTTTTTTTTTTTTTTTTTTTTCCCATCATTAATGTAACATTTTGGCATGCTCTAGCTCTGTCAATTAATCGAACAGAATATAAAACAGATATCTGAATCAATGATTAAATATTTACAATTGATTACCCAATAGATTGTTATAATCTCATTTGTAAAACAAAAGTTACTAGTTAATTTTCATTATTCTTAATATTTCATTTTATATCGACATGGATACGATATGCATTTTAGCTGGGGGTCTATAGTTAGGTGTTTAACATTTTTTTCACACACAAATTTTAACACTCTGTTGATGTTGCTTGGATCGAATATTTAGGTTTTCTTCAGAAATTTAATGGAGAATATTTTTTGTTTTATAACATTTGTCGCTAGGACCTACCGTTTAGGGAGCTATATTGGTTTGAATGAAAAAAGTCTCGTTTTTCTTACATTTTTTAAGTGTTGGTGATTTTTTGATTCCCTTTAGCTCTGTTGGTATCGCTCCATGTTCTACTGTTTTTCCCAGTCGTGGATAAACTGAGTTGTTAAATTTAGTTAGATTTGTAGTGGAAACTTTTTTAAGGGACTACTTTTTTTTCACTGCAAAATACATTTTCTAAACTTTTTTTTTAATGGCCACTGCCTTTTTGATTATTTTACTATTTGTTGTTTTGTTTTTTAAAATAAAATTCTATTGATGTCACAATTGCAAACTATTATTAATTATTTATTGATACACAATACACATTTTATATCATAAACATTATCTTTATTCTGTGGCAGATTGTTCTCTTATACATAATAACACATATAAATAATTATTTCATAATTAAATTTTGTTGATAAAGCTTCTAAAAAAAACCTGTTGGGTATGGCTAAATTACAGCCAATATTCCTCTGAAATGTTATTAAATTAATTTACATAATTATCATATCTCTGCTTATTATTATATTAATGAATATTATTTAATTAAGCCATTGTACATGATATCAGGTAGTTTAATATAAATCATTAATTATAATTGGCAAAATGCAAATGACATAGTCTACCTGAATACCGCTTTTATAATAATGTTTCCATTTTCCTATTGATAATTTTTTATAATCTATTTTTTTATTTTTTACATTATCATTTTTCTGTTCCCTCTCTACACTACAGGTATATTATATATTATTATTATTATTATTTTATACATATAGGCCGCTAGGGGACTACGTGAAGCGTCTACTTGATGTGAGATTTTCTTCCTCTCATCCAACTTAAAATAATAAAAGTTAAAGAGGAATAAAAGTTATTCCTGTCTCGAATTTCTTGACCTCTTGGCTCACTTTCCCCTTCAGTATTTTCTGGTAAAATGTTTGTCTTGTATATCTGTGCCTGTTATGCGAGCATCCTTTAGGTCTTTTGTTACTTCAGTAATGTTCTTAATACTTTCTACTCTAGGATCTGTTTAGTCAGTCGAGTGTTGGCATTCTCTTGATATTCCCTTAAAATTTTAGTCGACGTTTCTTCATGTGATGTACTATGTTAGATACCTGTTCAGTCTCTTGTTTACTCCACAATCTGTAACCTTCTTCTGTTTTATTGGGCCCTAGGATTTTTCTGATGATTCTTCTCTCCAGTTACTTGATATTTTGTAGTGCCACTCTCCGATCCATGACCAACGTTTCTGTGGCTTATAGGGTTTCTGGCTTGATGACAGTGTTGTAGTGTCACTTTTGCATATTCATTCCTATATTAACCATTTTTTCCTATTTTTTTTTTTCTCTATTACACGACGAGGTAAATAGGTTTTTAATTTTATTTATCCTGTTATATTATAAAAATCTCAAGGCCAAATATAAATTTGCATTCTGCTATGTAATTTTATTCCTTAGGGACACTGTCCTGGAATAGTTTTCTTTCTATTCTATACTATTTTATATTTTATTTTGTTTAATTTTATTTTCAGCTTATTATAGATTTTTACTTTCTTTGAACTGTGTTCCTTTAACATTTGTTTTAAAAAAAATGTTTTTCCACAGGTTCCTGAGACAGTCAGGTCTATTCCAGCAACAAAATTGTTCAGCCTTCGTCAGCAAACTCAGATTTTGTGGGACAAATACTTCTCTTCCATAGAGAAGATTGTTTTCACAACTTTAGAAGTAAGTGAATAAAATATTTTATATATATTTATATCACATAATATAATGATTTTTATTATTATTGATGAGGTATTTATTGATTGTGGAACTAATGAAGAAGTTGGGGTGTGCAATCATAGAAACAATTATAATATAAATTAATATATTGTTCTGATGTTTTGGCTTATAATGTAAGCTTTCATCAGGGCTAAAGGGAATTTTAAAAGGAAAAAAAGGGAGTGAATTTTTAAAAAAGATAAGAAAAGAATAATATGAATAGTATGTTGTTGTTGTTCTTAGGCGCTACAGTCCTTGCAGGACCTGGGCCTCTGCCACCATCCTTCTCCATTCCTCTCGGTCCTTCACCAGGTTTCTCCAATTCCGTATCCCTAGCTTCCGCAAATCCTCCTCCAGGTCATCGATCCACCTGCGCCTGGGTCTGCCTCTCTTCCTTTTTCCTCCTGGCGTGCCATCAAACATTTTCTTTGGTAGCCTGTTGGGTTCCATTCTTTCGACGTGTCCCAACCATCTAAGCCTGCCTTTCTTAATGGCACTGAGTATATCAGGCTCACCATATAATAGCGCAATCTCGGCATTGGTTCTTATCCGCCACCTGTGCTCCTCTCTCACAGCACCAAAGATCCTTCTTAATATTCTTCTCTTCCAGACAGCAGTGCTCTTCCGGTATCTTTAGTGAGAGTCCACGTCTCACTGCCATACATCACAATTGGTCTTATTATAGATTTATAAATCAACAGTTTTGCCTTCCTTGAGAGATTTTTACAATGAATAGTATGAAAAAAGATAAAATAAAATAAGTTTTAAAAAAATAATAAAAATACTTAAAATAAATCAATTAAATATTTTATTAGCATGAAGATCAGCCATCTTCAAGGTTTGTAGACCAATTCTTAAAGTTAATATAAGATTGATAATGTTAAGATAAGATGACGTCTTAAATAAAACATTTTTATATGCTGAGACCATTGGCTTTATGTAGGTGATCCTTCCCATCTTACATTAACTATTTTGTTTTTATAAAAACAAATCCACCTTAAGTGGATATGGTTGATGAGTAAATACATAACTAAAGTATTACAGTAGGTAGATTAACCTAATAATTAATGTGAAAGTATTTATGTATTTATGCATTTAATTTTATTTATTTATTAAATACTTTATGTATTTATTTTTCAACTATATCCGCTTTTCTTTTATTGTAATATCTTTATAAAAACAAAATTTTTAATTTATTTTCCTTGTTTTTTTTAAACTTATATATATATTTTAAAATTTCATACTGCTTTTCTTTTATATTTTTTAAAATTCAATCCCTTTTTTTTATAATATATTTTTGTTTGTTTATCTCCTAGCCCTGATGAATGTTTACATTGTAGGCTGAAACATTGGCACAATAAATTAAAATTTATGTTTTAATTGTGTTTCCATGACAGTACACCCTAACTACCTACGTCTTCATTTTATTATTATTATAATTTCTATTTAGGTTTTTTTTTTTTTTTTTTTTTTCATTTATTTAAGAAGATTTAAATATAGATTATATAATTTATACCGCTTCCCTTGATAACAGGCCTTGTAACTATCATATTGATAATATATTAGCATATATGTTAAGTATTAATGACGTCATGATAAGGGTGAATCCTTGTTTCATGCAAAGCAGGGCATTGAATATGTAACAATTATTTTGTCTTATTACGCTAAGATTTACATTATTCTCTACTTTGGCTATGAGTAGTGCATTAATGCTGTATCATCTTGATGCTAGGAATAACCATTACGTAGTGTGATGATCCGTCAAACTCTTTTAACTCATAACAAGTCTATAGATGTTTAATTTTTTTTAATAGTTAACGCCTGATTTGGAATTATCAATTACATAATTTTAAATTTATATGTATACTTACATGCGAAAATTCCGCCAAATTGATTTTTTCATTTTCTAGGTTAAAATTTTCATTCTCTTTTAGGTGTTGATTTCCCTTTAGAAATTAACCCTCCAGCGCTAACGCTAGTCGTTTGGACTTAAAATTGTACAAATGCATTGAATTTGTCAATTTTAAAATTTTTTTATAGTCCCTAGGGGACTGCACTCACTTGGGTGTATTTAGTAATATATATGTATATATATATATATATATATATATATATATATATATATATATATATATATATATATATATATATTTCTGTACCTCGGAGGTACACAACACCATGTCCTTTTTTTACCAAAAATACATTATTACATTTTCTTATTCACCTTTTTCCTCTTTATACAGAGGTGTAGAATTCTATGTCCTAGAAAAATTAATTGTAAGGTAAGTTACATAAAAATGTTTTTATTTATTTATTTTTTAGGGGGAGGGCATAACGTCCTTATGTACTCCAATTAGGGCAGGAAGGACGGGTTACCAACCTATTCTAGCCTGGATAGAAAGTCCCAATTTATTTCATACACATGATTATAATAAACAGTTCAGGAAATGAAATCTTTTTTGTTTTAAATTGCTCTCCTGTAAAGTTATGGAAATTTTACATAGTGTTCTGTACCTCTAAGGTACAGATTTAAAATATAGCAATATTTAGCCACTCAAGAAAGTCGTGCAAAACATCCATGGAAGGCTCAATATGTGTGTTGCCCACCAAGGGCATCATTTGGACAATATAATTTTTAAAACCTAGCTTGAAAAAAAAAACTCCAGATAATATAACCTTTCTGACACATTTTTTTTTTTTTACTAGCTGCCCCGGCAGGCGTAGTTCTGCCCTATTTTCTCTAAAACAACACAACATTGATTTTTTATGTAAATAGTTCCTCCCCGACAGACTTTGTTCTGTCAAAAGTTATTGTCCCTTCGCAGTAATAAAACATTTCAGAGTGATCACTTTATTTATAGATTTATGTCTCCATAATAAACAACGATTGCTTACAAATATGTTTTATATTTTGTACATTGCAAGACTTTAGTAGTGTAATCTGGTATTTTCATTGTAATGCCTTATGGTACACGATATTTTTTGTTTGATTACTTGGCGCATAAATAAATAAAGCTGTAAGTTTTCCGACGCGAGAGCAGGCAACATACAACTGTCCATGAGAGAAGCATGGGTTTTGCAGATTGATGCCACAAACACTCAACGACTGACCCTGTGCCTAAACAAGATTCATTTTTATTTATATAGATTAGCTTGTGCACTTTTTTTTTTATTAGATTGTACACTTTTTTTTTTACCAGCCTTTTAAAATATGGGAGGTTCCCATGCTCCACCTTGTAGATTAAAAATAATTAAATAGAAAATTTTAAACGATAATTTCATTTAATTTTTAAAAACTTAAAATTGTTCAATTTAAAAATATAATGTGAGCCTATAATAATAAACAGATTGTAGAAATTTAAAGCCACGATACAAAGCTTATTTGAATGTAACATTTTTAAATAAGTTGAGAATGTGGTAAAACAGCAATAAAGGTAAAATCTTAATTGTTTATTTTAATCAGATTGTATTGTGAGTTGGATAGTGTTGGTGTCTATAAAATTGTATTGATTTAAGGTCTTACCCGAGGATGAAAATGTTATTTTTCCGAAACATGTAGTAAAAAGAAATAAATTTATATTAGGAGTATATGCTGTACTTAAGTGTTATATAATTGAACTTGATTTAAAATTGTCGAAATCGCTTAAACATAATCCTAATATGTTTTATTTGCCTTGGTTTAAGTATGTGGGGACATAAACACACAGAACGAAACTTTTAGTCGAGAAAATGAAAAAAAAAATAAAACAATTGGGTGGAATTTTTTAAATAAGTTTGAATGATTTGTTTTGTTTTGTAGTTTGTTTGTTTTTTTTATGCAAATTTTTTCCAATTTTCTTAACATGATTACCTTATTTATTTAATGAATCTATATCAAACTGTATTATCTATATCCTTTATTAATTTGTATAATATGGTCTGATGTTCTTAGATAATCCGTGAGAGAGTGCCAGGAGAAGCAGTTCGGGATGGTAGAGTGTGGAACACCGCTCCTGGTGGTTTGGTCTCGCTTCCAAAATACACGGGGACATATCCGTGGGCAGGTTCAGATCCTGGCAGAAATTTCACTGCTCTCATTTATTGTCAACTTGGGGGAAATTTAACGCCAACGTCTTCCCTCTACAAGCTTGTCAGAGCCGTTGCTAAGAGCAAGTTTGCAGCTGCTGTAAGTGAATAATCTTTATTTTATAAAATAACTTATTAATATCTTATAATGAATCTCTTGTTTGTAATCTTGCTTTCTGATTTACCCTTTATTGTGATCTGAAGCGTATGAAAGGATAGTGGCAAGAACAGTTGTTTGAGTGATGAGTAATGTTTATAGAAGTATTTTTCAAGCCATATAGTTTACGTTAGCTCTTCAAACTGGATTTTGGTGAATGTCTGAACATCTAAATGCTCTAATGACACATTTAAAACATTGTTGCTAATATACTTTTAAATTTTGTTAATTTTAATATTTTTCTATTTTCTATCATGTTTTTATTGGTGAACAATACCTTTTGATACATTCATTGTAAAATTAATTTAACTGATGCTGGCACACGCACACATACAAACTAACAAACACACACACGCACTGCTATGTTCTCCGCACATTTTGGGGGTTATCATACAGCTCGTCCCTAGTGGCATAATAGCCCTGAACTTGTTAAATTGTTTCTTACCTATCTGATTTCTTGTACTTTATCTGATATATAACCAGTTCCATTCCAATAAGTGGCATTTGGGATATTGTCTATTGTTAAGAATTGTTATATATTTTTTATTTAATGATATTATAGTTTCATATTATATTCAATGAAATATTTTTAGGGTACTTTATTTCATGAATTTTTAAAATATATTTATTGATATTTACAGCAGTATAAATATATATAATATACGTCATTACATATATATAAGTAAACTTGAAGAAATTATTACAATGACTTTCATGTTATTGTCATTGTAAGCAACCACTCGTAGCACTTCAATAAATAGAAAAAAATTCTACATAAAAAGGTCTCTAGGCCATCTTTTTTTCAGACACCTAGGAAAGGATAGGTATCTGGTTTGGGCTAAGACAGCAACGTATGGAACACAGTTTATTTGTGACACAGTAAGTAGCATTGAGGATTTTGGATTGCAAGGATTGAATACGAGATTAGGGGTCACCTGTGGTGTAGTGGCTAGCATAGCAACCTACTGAACCCAAGATTGCGGGTTTGCAGCCTGGCAGATGACCTTAGGATTTTTTAAAGGGAGTAAAAAATCCTTAGCTATGCCGTCCTTAGGAAGGGACGTAAAATGTGGGTCCCGAGCCTGTGCGGTGTCAGGTACTCGTTAAAGATCCCTATCCTAATTATACCTGGATAGGCAAAATTTAGGACTCCCACCGTAGCATCGTCCGATTAGCCATAGCAGCATAAAGTGACGTTAAACGAAATAAACAAACGAATACGAGATGAATTAAATGGTTTGGGGGAACTCCATGTGTCTAAATAAGTCTGATAACTGTCATGTAAATGAGCCTTTCGTAATTAATTGGTAGGTTTGAACGTGTGTCCATGAAAAAGTAAAAAAAAAATTATTATTTTTATTCAGCCAGAAAGTTTTTTTTTTTGGCTGAAAATGTTGCACTCATGCAAAAGCTGATGTAATAAAATATAAAAATAAAAAAACTGTTAAATTAATGTTGTATATACGCAACAGTGGACATAAATGGGTTAAATAGGGACACACCACCTCCATCTTTGAATTTTGAATACTTTTTCCAAAAACTATAAGTTTTGGCTTTTGAATTTTGATCCCTTTACACTTATAGTAGAAATAGAAAGTACACTTATAGAAAGTACCCTAATTGGGTACCTCCTCCGCACACCCTTAAGCTTTTAATATATAATAATTGTTAATATTATTTATTATTATATCAGTTGCATACATTGCGATATATATATTATGAAAAAGGAAATATAATTTTTTTAATGTAATGTTCTTTACAAATAAATAATAATATTAAAAATTAAATTTTTTCTTAACAGATAGTCATACTCTGGACGAGTGAAAAATCCCCCCCGAGCCGTAACCGCTGGCCGCCAGGTGGTCCACCTCTCTTCATACTCCACCAACCAGGTGCCTCTCAAAGGTTCTCCCCTCAACCTCTGGTCAAGACTGAAGCCATGCTCAGCTTAGATGAAGATACCACCCTCACTACTGATGAAGTAGACTTTGCTTTCTCTGTCTGGCAACACTTTCCTGACCGAATAGTTGGATACCCTGCAAGGTCGCACTATTGGGATGATGCCAAGGTTTGTTAAATATTTTTTTATATCATTCCTACCAATTTTGTTAAAATAATAATAATTAATAAAATAAATTACAGTCAAACTCGGTAAGTTAAAGTTGAAGGGTGAACAAATTTTCCTTGAGTTATCAATTTTTTGAGATATCGAGTTCACAAAAAATATTTTTTTGAGTTATCGAGTTTTTCGTATAATATATATGTGTAATAATGTATAAGGGTAATTAATTTTAAACTACTTATTGTTTTAAATAATTTATTCAAAGATAAAATAACAGAAACTGATATACTAATGCAAATAAAATATAATAAAATGCATATGTAATAAATTACATAATTTAAAATAGTCTGCACCTTTCTTCTGCATGCAGGGATGCGACAATCTACCGCATGCTGAATTGGGTGCAAAGCAGCAAAGACATCAGCTTCTACCCCTGGTAGCCATCTTTAATAAAAAAAAAACAATTAACGCAATAAATGTCAGTCTTTTCCCCAAAATGAATCAGTACTATATATAAGCGAGGATAGATTTCAGATAGATTGGTTTATTCATGTTCATGGTTCAACTTCGACTTATTGAGCCTTCCACCTTTGGAAATTTGACTTATAGAGTCTCAGGAGTTGTGAAGACAAAAATTTTACTTCGAGTTAACGAATACGATTCATTTAGTTTATAAACTAAATTGGGAAATGGGGTTCAGTTCGACTTATCGAGTTTTTCTAACTTATCGAGTTTTGACTGTATGTTTAATAAAATTATTCAAATGGAGTTATTATTTCTTCTCTGTATTTAATATTAAATATGATAATATAATCATAATTTTACTAATATATGATCTTATCAAAGGAAATGTTAATGATAATGGCTACTAATTGTTGTTGTTGTAACTACTAAGTGTCAATAGAGTGAAAATGAACGAAAGTAATAATAGAATTCAGTGTTCCCCACAAAGTAATATGGCTAATTAATATGACGCTGAATGATGGTTGAGGTTCCTGTTGGTGGAAGATTAAGCCATGATTTTCCTGTTTTGATGGAAGTAAGGCAACACGGTGCCCTGCCTGCTACCCTCTGTAATCTGACCCTACATAATATAATTAAAAAGCTTGATATCTCAGGAAGTATTTTGCACTCATCTACCCAGTTTTGTGCTCATGCATATGATTTTACTTGGTATCACGTAAATTCTATCGCTCAAAGAGTCTTTCAGTATGCTGAATGAAGAAAGTTAAAGCATGGGCCTCTGGATAAACAAATGTAAAACTAAATACATGAACATTGATTCAAACCAAGGAAGTACTAGGGATATCAATAACTATTCATTTGAAAATGTTTTACATACTTGGGGTTAGAACTGAAGTATGAAAATAAACAAATTAATGAGGTAGACAGGAGAATAATGGCATCCAAGCATACATATTTTGGAAACGTGAGATTCTTTAAAAGTAAAATACTATAAAAAAAAATACTAAGATTCAGCTGTAACAAACTTTAATTAGACCAGCCCTGACCTATGAATCAGATACATGGACCCTTAATGCATAACATAACAAACAGCCTGAGGGTGTTCGAAAGGAAACTCCTGCGAAAAATATATGGCCCTGTCTTTGGATATATGGACTCTAATTCATGGAGAATCCGTACCAAAAAATATTTATATTCCTTGTATAAGGAAACAAATGTGGTCCAGTTTATTAAAGCATGCCGCATAGAATGGCTAGGCCATGTAATAAGAATGCCCAAGGCAGAATAAAGAGCAAACTATTGCATGGAAATATATTTGACAAAGGAAGAATAGTTTGACCAAGAAGACAATGACTGCAGGACCTGAAGGACGATCTAAGGATTTTGGGAGTCACGAGATGGCGAACACGGGTAAGAGACATAAAAGTGTAGAACAACCTGACCCGTCCTGGGTTGCAAAGCAACTCAGTAAAGTAAAGTAAATTGTTCATATCTAATTATGAACAATTAGCATTCTTTATTATTCATATTTCTTTAATTATATATAGCTTTTATATATTTCAAAGTTTATATTTGTTTTTTCTCTCAATAGGGAACATGGGGTTATACATCCAAATGGACAAATGACTATTCGATAGTACTCACAGGAGCTGCATTCTATCACCGATACTTTAACTACCTCTATACGGAGTGGTTGAGCCCACTCCTCTTGAAGACTGTCGAACAGTCCCACAACTGTGAAGATATACTCATGAACTTCCTCATCAGCCACGTCACTCGTCGCCCTCCAATTAAGGTGACTCAGCGTAAACAATACAAGGAGCAGCCACCGCCTACTGGAGCCCCAAGGTATCATTTTGGACTACTAACTTCTTTTTTATATTAGAGCTATGTTTTATGGGATACTATTACAGCACTACAGCGAAAAATATTATTCGAACAGAGTATAAAACAGATATCTGAATCAATGATTAAATATTTACATTCGATTACCTAATAGATTGTTATCATCTCATTTGTAAAACAAAAGTTACTAGTTGATTTTCATTATTCTTAATATTTCATTTTATTTTGACATGGATACAATATGCATTTTAACTGGGGGTCTATAGTTTGGTGTTTAATGTTTTTTTCACTCTCAAATGTGTAACATTTTTTTCACACACAAATTTCGACACTGTTGGTGTTGCTCGGATTGAAAATTTGATGAGTTTCCTCATCAGAAATTTAATGGAGAATATTTTTTGTTATGTGTATAATGTTTGTCACTATGACCTACCATTTAGGAACTATATTAGTTTGAATTTAAAAAAATCATGTTTTGCCTATATTTTGTAAGTGTTGGAGCTTTTTTGACACATTCTAGCTCTGTTGGTGTTGCTTGGATCAAAAATTTGATGACACTTTTCTTATCAGAAATTTAATGGAGAACATTTTTTATTATATAACATTTGTCACTAGGACCTACCGTTTAGGAGCAGTATTGGTTTGAATAAATAGTCAGGTTTGAAACCCCTATTTTCCTTCAAGTTTGTTTATTTCAAATAATCATTTATTGTTAATTTAATTTAATTATTAATTTAAGTAATTTGATCCTTTCAATCCTAAAATGTAAATTGAGAAAAGGAGTAGGTTATAGATTGACATATCCACGATCTATTGCTTTTCCCAGTCAGGGAGAGATTGAATTTTTTTTGTCAACCACAAATTAATTTTAAGGTGAGGAGAACCTTCGAGAGCACACCCAATCCCTCTAAAGTGGGTTCCTTATTCAATGGGTTAGATGAAATACCTGAGGGTCAAGATTAAATGCTATTATTTTCACTTGAGGTACGCATGATGGTATAGAAGGATCAATACAATTAGGATTGATGAATTAATTGCCACTTCTATCGGGATTATTTTATTAGAATACTAGTTTTGAATGCTAAACATTCATCTTCAGTTCTGAGGAGATCTAACAGATAAATAAAATTATCCCAATAGAAATGGCAATTAATTCATCAATCCTAATTGCTGTTACAGTGGAACCCCATTATATCAACCCCAGATAAACCAACTCCTCACATAAACCGACCCTTTTTTGCGCTAGAACCCCTCTCAATAATCCAACTTTTTGAAACATCTCTCCTCTCATAAACCGACTATTTCTGAAAAGATAAAGATCCATTGTTTCCGATCAGTAATTTGTTAATATTTTCCTAGAAAGTTGATTCACTGTTCCCTCCTGGTTGTTTGAAAAAAAAAAAACAGTTTCATCTTAACTTACACAATGTTATCAGACAAAGTGTTACTATATCTTAAAAAAGGAAATCTTGTGCTATTGCGTAAAAACTAGAGGCCCTTGAAAAAAATAGAAAAGTTTAGCAACTTATCAAAGTAGCTAGAGATTTAGGAGTGGGTTTTACTACAATAAAGGCCTGGAAAAAAATCAGAATCAATTAATTTCTTTTAGTGCGTTTTCAGATGACCCAAAAAAATTAACAAAGACTAAGAAAACCTGCAACGGAGGTATTGGATGAAGCGGTTTAGTTATGGTTTTGCCAAGAAATAAAATCAATTATGTATTCGTCATCGTAAATGTTTGTTTGTTTTTTTTTTCATTATATATATTTTGTATATATACATACATATGTATTTAAAAATTTAGTTTTTCTGTTTCATTTGTACTAAAATAAATTGACATTTTGTATTCTAATTTTTATTTTTCATTCACCTATGAACATATGTAAGTCTAATTCACCAGTGTTAGACTCCGTTTAATCAAACCTTTTTATGGGACCGACCTCACCCCAAGTCCCAAACAGGTCAATATAGCGGAGTTCCACTGTATTTTGTTCAACCATTGCTCATGAATCATCCGTATCAAAAATACTCATTGGTTAAGATTTTATTTATATTCCAGTTCCTTATCAAATACTCATTCATATCGGTTGAGGTGGTTCCATTTTATTTATTATATAATATTTATTGACACTCAAACAAAATCATATTCTTTGTAACATCTAATAGATTATTTTCATTTTAGGTCACCATGGAACGATCCAGATCATTTCATACAAAGGCAGACATGTTTAAATACATTTGCCGCAGTCTTTGGTTATATGCCTCTCCTCAGAAGTAACACAAGACTGGACCCAGTTCTGTTCAAGGATCCTGTTTCAAATCTGAGAAAGAAATACAGACAAATAGAAAGAGTAGGAAGCTAGTAAAAAAAAAAAAAGTAATAATTTAAAAGAAAAAAAATTAAACTGCAATTAATTCTCACTGAAGATTCAGTTCAATGCTGCCATATTATGTTTTTATTTGTTGTCATTTGTACTGAAATTGTTACAATTGATATTTTTATAATTTAATTTTATATAAACTAAGCAAATGCATAAAAATGTAAACATATATGTGTATAAATATGTATCTTACTCAGTGTAAATAAATGTATTTATTTATTTGGTCGGTTGAGCATTTACCAATTTGAATATTGAAATCGATTCTGAAAGAAATTATATTATTTTAAATTTTTTTAGATCACCATTTCCAGAAGAATGGCCTACGATTCATGTCATCTTTAAATTTCTAAAATATAATTTTAAAATAAACTGTATAAACTTTAATATATTTTATTTTATTTCATGTAGGCGATATCGTAAGCATTCCATTGTTAAGTGAAGTTAGGAACTGCAGTTTTTTTTTGATCAGGTGAAAAATGATCAAATTTAACCACATGTGATATTTTAGAAACGGCTCATGATCCTCTGTCGGTTAACTGATATACAAACAGATTACACATATTTTTGACTTTGTCAGTTAGGATTTTCCTCACGTCTTAGAATTCAGCGCTAACCGTCCATGTGGGTGTGTTTAATGATGCGTAATCATTATTTTTAACGATCTATGAGTGCTGTTACTCATTTATATTATATATCTCACCATAACAATTGTGTTAGAGAAGATTACTTAAAATTGTTTGAATATTCACTATTTTATATAAAATTTCAGCTACAGTAGAATTTCTTATAATGCAAAAGATATACTTGTATACTCCGCATGGAAGGTATTTTGTGATAGAGCTCAAAAAGAAAGAAATCAGTCAATACATTTTTGTTTTTTTAGTATAACTCAACATAATAGGCTTGTATTTATTTTTAAAGGAAAATAAACAATATATGTATATCTTTTTTTAAAGTAGAACCCCTGCTATCCAGGATAATGATATTCAAAAATCCCAGATAATGGAACTAAAACATTTAATGACTTAAATTAACAATTGTCTAATTGTTAGAAATAATTTTACATATATATTTTTTTTTTTAAATAAAATTTTATACAAATGAAATAAATGGTGTAAAAATTTAAAAATAAAAAAATTTCGTCCCTTCAGAACACCGGTTAATATAGGAATATCCGGATAATGTGGGTCTTATTGTAAGTATATATTTTTTCCTTAAATAAAAACATAAATTAAGAGTCAGCTAATTAGAACCTAATTTCTTTCAAATTTGCTTAAAATTAAGTTTTATAGTGACACTAAGTGGTCTACATTTATTTATTTTCAAGATTCAAAAATTATCTACTTCAATTATTTCTTTAAGAATATTCTCATCATTGCAACATCATGTCATATTAATGCTAAGAAAATATTGCAGTACTCTTTTGGATTTCCTTTTCATCCTAAGCTCTGTTATTTATCTTGTTTTAATTATTTTTATTTTTTTTGTTTTAATTATTTAAATTACTATAAATGAATCCATTTCAAATTTCTTGTATTACTTTATATTTTTGTTGCTATTACCCAAGTTTAAATCTACCCAGTTTATTTTTTGCGGATTTATTTACGAGCCATGACTTGAAAATGTTATTTTATCAGTGATTAAGAATATTATATGCGATACTAAAAATAGTGAGCAATACTTTTAACTATTTTAAATGGTTAAACTAACAGCTGTTTGAACAAAAATACATTGTAATTATGTAAAAATAACAGCTGTTCGGCATTATGGTTAGGTTAGTTTGCATTATAGGGAGTCTTACTGTAGCTTTACCACTTCAATTTTGTTTCTTTACCAAACAAGTTAATTAAAAACTTCAAATGACTAGTATACTCATTGAATATGTGGTTATATTGCAATTAGTTATTAATTGTAGATAAAATGTAAATTAGAGCACTTTTTACTGTCATAAATACAAAAAAAAAAAACTTTATTGCTCAAAATTCCTCCCTTCACAAAGTTACTCACTTATTAACTTTCATGAGGTAGTATATTTCTTAGTTATAAAAATGTTATGGTCTTCCACATAATGGTACATTTCCCACCTTTATTAATTTTAATTTTTAGGAGAGTTTGATATTGACTTTTTTTGTTTACAAAAAAATAATACTGAGGTTCCTTGTTTTGTTTATTCCTATATATTTCAACATTAGAAGCATTTTACTAGTCTAGTCTTTTTGGTGTAATATTGTTGTGTGAAATTTTATTTACAACAAAGCCTGAATTGAAATTCCTGTACAAACTGTGTAAGAGATGTTAAGGCAATGGGGAAAGAAAAAATTAAAAACATTTGTAAATAGAATAGAAAGAAACGTTTTTATGCTTGTTGTATTATGTAAGCATGTTAATTTAAATTATACAAAACAATTTAAAGAAAAAAAAATTGAGACTAGAATTGCAAAGACCCACTCACTGGTAAGATAAGAAATTTATATGTTTGTCAAAGGCCAATCTTAGAACTAGTCAAATGTACTGCATTTTCGAGTCTACTCTATAAACTTTCCTATATCAAATCTTGCCCCTTCTAATCGCAACCCTTTCCAAATTTTATCCTTTCTAATAGAATTTGACACTCTTTCCAAATCATTCAATCCCATTATTTTTTCATCTCTATTCATCAATTTAGACTTTTAAAAAATATGTATATTTCAGAAGATTTTAATAAAACATTAAATGTGTCATTTTTCTAATTTCTGAACAAAGGTTCATTATGAGATATTGGGAGCATTTAATTTTTTATAAGTATTAAATATATATTTATTTGTAGATATTATAAATAAAGTGGAAATGCTTAACATTAAATTATTATCAGTTACACTGGAGACAGAGTTTTATATGCTTTGGAAGAAGTCGGAATTCATTTAGAAAAGGTTACTCTTGATTTGGAAAAACTTTAAATAGACTCAGAAATGCTGTATATAGTTTGAGGGTTTACCAGATTCTATGATTGGATTACAAAATATTCATTGATTGTAACTATTTGAATCATTAAGATGTTTACAAGTAATTATGTAGATGTGTAAGTTAATATTTATATCGTATCATAGAACTAACTCAAAAACTTGTTGCCATAATTTTTGTACATAATAGATGGTTATTTTAAGCTGTATCTTTTGTGTAATTGATTTTTTAAAAATATATTTATAAATTGTTGTCTTAAATTTAATATTTGTACATAATATTATCCCTGTTTGGTATTAGTTTTTTTTCCGATTAATCTTGTTCAATGTAGTACTTAAAACAAAAAAAATGATTATTTTGGTTTACTGATAAATATTCAACAACAAATTTATTGATTAAGAGGTATTTTGTTCCCGAGCAGATTTTTGTCAATCATTTGTTCACTAACCTGTTAATAATTATAAATTAGGGCTGCCTAATGAATTTTACTAAATAATTTTTCTCTCACTAATTAATTTATTTTTTTAATAGAATACAATGTCACTAATCTTCAATAGATTCTACTGTTTTAAAAGAAAGAATGACCTGTTTTACTTTTTTATTGCATAATCAAAGATACTAACGATTAGTACTAATGATATAAAGAGCTCAATAAAATAAATAAAAAAGTTTGCCAGTTATAATAGTAATAATAAGAAATGTTTTCTAAAAATTATTAGGATGAAGTGTAGAGAAAAAATAGTCATACATGTTAATAGTTTCCTTTTTTAAAACTTATTTATCACTCTTAGAATAATGTTAGCCTTGAAGGAGAAATGTCCAGTAACCACTGTTCTGAAAAATCCATCTCTGTTGGCGCTGTGGTCCATGAAGGGCCTTGGCCTCCTCACCAATTCTTCTTTACTCTGACTAATCTGCAGCGCTTCTATATCTTGTTCCTCCTAAGAGCTGAAGGACAGCGTCTACATTTTCCAGCCACTGAAGTCTAGGTCTGCCTCTTCCTCTTGACCCAGACCAAATCTGGGTAAACTTATAGACCTCTTAGTCCCATATTTGGTTTTATTCTATAACCGTTTTCTATTTTGGTAGGGCCATATATTTTTCTTAGAATTTTCCTCTCCTATGTATTCAGATACCTCTCCTTTGTGATGGTCCACACCTCACTGCCATATATCATCACTGGTCAAAAGATTATCTATCATATATATTCTAACCTTGATCTCCCAGGAAATGTTTCGATTCAGGAAAATTTTCTTGAGTGATACTACACGGGACAAGCTAAGTTGTGGTGATGAAATTACAATTTTGATTTTTTTTTCAACATTCTACCTTCTAGCCTAACACCCTTCATTTACAACTGTATTTACAAGTACTTAAGGAAAAGTTGAGGCATAATGAGCTACTAAATTTAAAAAATAGATTGTGCAGAACAATGTATGTTTATATACTATACATTTGTTTATTTTTCACTCTTATCTATCAACATAGAAACAGCCTACAGATTCATAGAGCTTTGGAAGTGGGGAAATTGGAGCTATGGAATTATTTTATTGGTACTGATGTTTTATAAAAATGGATTGTCCCACTTCCTCTTCTTTTCCTTCCGAATAAATATAAGTTAATTATTTTTTTAAGTAACAGTTATCATCAATGTAATCATGAATAAGAAGAGTAAAATAGTTAAAAATAAATTCATAAGTTTAATATAATCTAATAATGATTTGTGAAATGCTTCTGATCTATTTTCAATTGAAAAGATATATATTAGCTTTTAATCTGATTTGAGAAGGCCATTTTAATCAACAGAATCAATGTTTGGTTAAGTACTTTTTTAATAACAGTTTACTTTCTGAATTTAACTATTCTAAATTATAACTACTGCTATATCATTTTGTTGATGTTTCATTTGTATAATATCACAGATTACTTTTCAGTTTATTTCCTTTTGTTTAAAATAATTTAATAACTTTTTATTGTTTTTTTATACCTCACTTTGTTTAGTGTTAGTTTTTGAAGTAACAAAATTTTTTATGAAAATAATTTTTTCTTTGTTTTTTGTTCATCTCTATATCACATAATGGACATTTTAAACAATTTTATTCATTTTGTACCATTAGCATACAAAAAAAAAAAAAGATTGGCAGCCCTGATTTTTTTGCTTTGACTTTCTTCATGTTTTTTATCTATCTAAAGTTATGGTTTGATTTCTTTTATATACATTTGTCTGTGACCTATTCCATTCCTTTATGTATCTTAAAGTAATTTATTAAAAAAACAAATAATAACCTAACAAGTAGAAGGTGTCTATCTGTATTAATGCAGGTTTTGAAAAAATTATTAAGGTAAGATTAGATTTAGATTTGTGTTTCTGTTATAATTGCCATACCATATCATGATGATTGAAAATTAAGACTGAGTAAATAAAAGTGATGGATTAAAAAAAAGTAATTATTTATAAACCTAGTTGATTTGAATGTCATTAGTCATATAATTCACATTAGCTACATTTGAAATGAATTATATTTAAAATTGGAAATTTCTGATTAGAAAAAAATATTAATAACTATTTTGAAATCCATAGCTTATGTTATTACAGGTTGGTTCTTTTTAAGAATGTTTATTGGTTGAAGCTTCTATTGGAAAATTACAATACAAAATGAAATGAAAATTACAATCTGCCTCACTCAGGGCTACATAGGATGTAACAGAGATGGTGGTAATTATATTCATTCAATATTTACACAAAAAATTTACTGTTTGTTTTTTCCTGAACTTAAATCTATTGGCTGAATTAATGGCCTTGGGAATTTCAAAGTAAATTAATGAATCAATATTAATTAATTCTAATAATTTTTTTAGAATTAATTAATCAATAATAATTAATTCTAATAAATTTGTTTAGAATTTCAATGAAAAACTGCATGAAAAAAATTCTCCCTTTTATCTGCTTCATTATCTCAATGAGTACAATTTATTATTATTTTTACAAGAAAAATTATGAATTGAACTAAATGTTTTTGGAAAATAATGTACTTTTTTCATTTTCATTTTTATTATATTCAATATTATTGAACAAGCAGTATTGTAAGGATTGGTCCTTCTATACAATCAGGCGAGCCATTATTGTCATCTTTTAACATTGTTAACACTACAAGATGAAGAAAACTATGGGTATTATATGCTAAAGGCTGCAAATAGAAATGACAAGTTTTTTTTAACCCGAAGTTTATCATTTTTGGTTTGGTGTGGTTTATCTGCTGCTTCATTTAATGGATTTTTCTTGAATGAACCTGATCATCCCTGGATTGAATTCTGCTAGAACAACTCTCTTATCAAGTTAAGGCCAATATTTTAAGTCATTGGTGGAAGAAGGTGTTAATTCACTTTTATTAAAATGTTCAGGAGAAGCAATTTATCCATTACATGTTTGGAACTTTTCCGAATGTTGGTATATTATTTATAAAATATGGCTATTAATTATAATTATAATTGTTTCTATCATCCATTTTTATTTTGGTCATATGGCTAACTATCCTTATCTAATGTTTTTAAATAAATCTATTGATAACTCGTTGCAAAAGATAAAAAATTCATTTTCTTGAGTTGATCCATCGTTTAATGTACAATTTAAGCTAATTCACCCTATCTATTGACTAAAACGATAACTGGTATGATAAAAGTGGGTACCATAAAATGGGGTAACATTAGTACGCTGGGGTAAAATTGGTTCACCACTATTTCTGTGGTGATTTCCCTCTGACAGGTTTTTGTGTCGACTTTTACCAAATGAGAGCGCATGAATAAGTCGTTTCGTGGCTCTCATTTGGTAAAAGTCGACACAACAACCTGTCAGAAGGAAATCCCTACAGAAATAATGGTGTACCAATTTTACCCCACCGTACTAATGTGACCCCATTTTAGAGTACCCTTAACTGGGGAAAAAACCTTGGGGTTGAGCGTGAATTCTGGCAGAATCACCTCCTTTCACAACCGTTGGCCCAGTAATAGTACATCCTTACCTAAGTACTGAACCCATTTATGGGTTGTAATAGTACAGGTTTATTTTTTTATTATTATTTTTTTTAATGATAACTGAAGCTAAAAAAATGTAAATAAACAAAAAAAAAATGAGTTTTCTAACTTCCACCAATGACTTCAATCGTCACATTTTTATTTACCTTATGAGGAAAAAAAAAAAAAAAAATCCTTATGAATTATATTTAAAATGTGGACAGTAGGAAAGGGCTTTATTTAATCATTTTGTATCAGAACAATACAAAAAATAATGGAAGACTTAGTGATATACTTTTAGTAGTAGAGAAATGGTCACATACATATACAGCAAAGTAAATAAGCATGTCCAAGTTTTTAAATTAAAAAAAAATTTATATTTGGAGTGCCCAAATATTTTTTTTTTTTTTTTAAATTTAAAAACTTGGATGTGTTTATTTACTTGGCTGTATCCCTGACCATTTCCCTACTATTAAATCCTACAGTCAACTATAGAATCATCATGAATTTTTTTTTTTCTTCTTCCTTTCCTTTAGGCAATACAGGGTATCCTGGCAGAGAGGGTGGGGGCGATGAATTAATTTCACCCTACACCAGTTGAGTTCAAACCTTGAATCTTGGGTTTATCAAGGTCACTTGGGTAACACTTTTTTTTCTAAGTGTTTTATCGCTGAGTAAGGCCCCCACCTAAGGAATTTACTAAAATATATTTCAGATATCATCTGTTTGGAGTAACAAAATCAAATTTTTTCAGGAGAGCAAAAAAAAAATAAGGAATATGCTCATTACAAATTTCTCAGATAGTTATATAGTGAATTTTCTCATTTTCTAATGTGCATATATAGCAGTTATATTCACTTGGTGACTTTTATACTTATGGGAAATAACAGCAACATGCAATGACTTTTTTTTTAATTTGGAAAAAATTGCACTTAGTGGCGTTTACCTCTAAGGAGACGATACATATGATCATGCATAAAATCGGGAATTAACCAGTTAATGGAAATGAGTTCTCTCACTTCACATGATAGCATATGGCACCTCAACATGTCTATGGTTTTTCTTTAATACCCTGAACTATGTGGGTCAGAAACATACTAATTTTCGTGGTAATCTCAAGACATTCATCTTTTAGCTGGGGGTCGATAGTTCAACCTTTCAACCTAGAGCGTATCATCTTTTTCACCCTTAACCATTCAACACTTTAACTTACTCTAGCTTTATTGGTGTTGCTAGAATTGAAAATTGGCCCACAGTTTCACGATCAGAAATTTGATGGAGAATATTTTTTGTTATATAACATTTGTTATCCTAGCCTACCGTTTAGGAGCTATATAGGTTTGAATGAAAAAAAGTCATGTTTTGCCGACAATTTCCTGATACGAAGCAGTATATTATAGATAGACATATCCATGATCTATTGTTATTCCCAGTCAGGGAGAAATTGAGTTTTTATACAATGAAGCTTGTTAGTTAATATATTTGAGAATATACCATTACATTTATATATTTTTATACAAAATTAAATAAAATTTGCCCTACCCTTTGTTTTTTTACAAAAACAAGAGTTATGTCTTTTAAAAAAATATGTTCTATAATAAAAAAAAAATTTAATAAAAAAAAAGAGGTGTCAAAACTAAATAAAAGTTTTTTGAATATTTTATTTAAATAATGCTACAATATATTATTTATTTACAATATCCTTTTATAAAAGGATTATCTAAAAATATAATATAAAACAAGACAATTTTACAGAAACAACAAATCTTTACAAAACAATTTTATGTAAAAAGAAAAAAAAAGCAGTCTTGGTTTATTTGTGTTTTATGTCTAAACTATTTTTTATTCGATGACATCAATCTGGCAGCTGTTGTATTCGCTGCGTTATTGACACCCGAAATTGGTGGGGTGGCAGTGGCCTGAGCTTCACCAAAGTCCTCAATGTTATCTCCGCCCCCCACATCTGGAAAATTTAAAATATTTAAATTAGTAGGAAATAGATTAACATATTTCTTTATTAATGAAATTTAGCAGCATAAGTATGTAGAAACCAATTTTTTCCTTGAATAAAATAAATATAATATAACAATTGTTGAAAACACTTTGAAGTTCATAACTTATAGATAGGTATTATTTGTTCATTTATAAATTACAATTTATTATTTAGTGCACAATGTAAGATAGATATTTTTTTGAAAAATTACTTTTTATAAAACCTTTAAGTCTTTTTAATCCTTCAAAAAGGACCAATGAAATTTGACAATCATAAAATATCACCAAGTAATATACAATATAAATTTCATGTTCTCATGTTATTTATGTTTACAACAATTTGTAAACTTTTTATATATATATACAAAAAAACAAATACATAAAAGTTGATTGATTCAACACCACACAGCAAACATCATTGTGTAGATAGTAAAATAAATAATAAGTAAATAACGAATAAACTGAACCCGCAGAAAGTAAGCTCTCGACAGTTTGAAATTTTGACCACATTTTCGGATAGTCACAATGTCGTATTTACTTCAACGCTCACCGTTTTTCGAAAAAACTATCCACAAAATGTCAAATCTCACAAAAACTTGCAAATTTAATCAACTTTCGAATGATATGTTAAACGTAATGATTTTGTTTCAATTTCATGGAGAAATTTATTTTTGAAACCGAAAGATAAATCTTTAATTTTATTGATAAAAGTTAATTAAGAAATAAATAACTAATAATAATTCAATTCCTAAGAGCTGTTTCATTCAACCCTTCAAATTGAAAACATTTGTACTTTAAAATGAAAATGTAGATTTTTATAATCAAGTTTCTTGAATGTGTGATAACAATTTTCAAACGGTGAAAACAACATAAATATTAGGAGAACATGAAATTTATATAAACATTTTCCGTTAATAAAAACCTAAAAGCAACTTGTTTGTTTATTTGGGCTTAACGTCCTTACGTACTTCAACTAGAGCAGGAAGGACGGGTTATCCTACAGGTTACCTTATCTATTGTAGTGTAGTGAGGGAAGGTCAAGATTTATTTTGTGGGTTCGCCACAAAATAAATTTTAACACGCCCAGGTTGAATTCGAACCAATGATATTAAGTACCGAGCGCATTGAGACCCTTGCCCCAACTCACTAAGCCATCAAGCCCTCTAAAAGCTACTTACTTATAAGCAAATATATTAGTGTAAATTGAAATTAGCTGAAAAAAAAAGTTCTGAATTTTCGATTTTGCAAAAGAATAAAAAAAAATAAACCTTTTATTGGTGTACATTAATATGTGAGTGTACTTTTACTCTTACCGATAAGATCTGTTTCATTTGATCCATGAAATTTATTTATAAAAAAATAATAAATAAATAAATACAAATTACAAAGGATATGTCAGAAATCCAATTTGTACTGAACAGATAATTTTAAACTGTTATTGGGTTTCCCCATATGTTTTCTAATTTCTTTAACCTGCTTGCTGTAACATGGGCTTGACTTAATAAACTGAAATGAAATAGCCTTTTATTTATGGAAAAGAAATTATAAACATGATTCAACAAATAAATATTCAATATACAGCATGAGTATCTCTTAGTGTAAAAAAAAAAAAAATTGGGTGAAACTAGATAAAAAATGTAGCAAAATGCCGCAGACCTCACCTTTCTATTCCAATCCGTTGTAGATATACAATAAATCAAAGACTTTTATGAGGAAACCATGTTTTTTTCATAAAAGCTGTAATATCTCCATTTTGTTTAAATATTTTTCAAATTTTGACCACATTTTCGGATAGTCACAATGTCGTATTTACTTCAACGCTCACCGTTTTTCGAAAAAACTATCCACAAAATGTCAAATCTCACAAAAACTTGCAAATTTAATCAACTTTCGAATGATATGTTAAACGTAATGATTTTGTTTCAATTTCATGGAGAAATTTATTTTTGAAACCGAAAACACATGGTGTTCTCATTTGGCATACAAATCAGTTACTTGTGTAACTTTATTTATTTATTACTATAATTTAGGATTTATTTGATTAGATTTTCAATGTAAGGTTTAAACTTCAATGATAATGAACATAAACCTCAATTTTGCTATTAGCTTCTGAATGCAGATGATATTGTGGTGAATCTATGGCTAGATGAGTCTGTTTTTACAGGGGAAGGCATTTCTACCGTTACATGTGGAGTATCATTGGTTTATTCATATTTGTATTCCTGTTGAATAGTGTTGAAAAATCATAGTTTGCCCACCAGATTGAATGATGAAATTACTAAGATTTGTAACAAAATATCCTACCACAATATAAATTCACAACAAAAAGTGATATTCTTTAATATCATCTGCATTCAAAAGCTAATAGCAAATTGAGGTTTATCTTCATTATCATTGAATTTTAAACCTTACATCGAAAATCTAATAAAATAAATCCAAAATTATAGTAATTAATAAATAAATGTAATAACTTAAGTTCCTCTGATCTGGTGTCGCTTTATTGACAGTTTTCCTTTATTTTCTAGTAAACAATATTTTTTTTCTTTGCTTTTTATTCCAATGAAGAGTTAAGGATGTTTAAAATGCACATTTTCATTAAGGGATCATCATAATGTTTTATTTATACAAGTAACTGATGTGTATGCCAAATGAGAACAACATGTTTTTTTGGTTTCAAAAGTAAATTTCTTTATGAAATTGAAACAAAATCATTACGTTTAACATATCATTCGAAAGCTGATTAAATTTTCAAGTTTTTGTGAGGTTTGACGTTTTGTGGATAGTTGTTTCGAAAAATGGTGAGCGTTGAAGTAAATACGACATTGTGACTTCCCCAAATAATGTGAAGATCAAGCTGTTCTTTAGATACCAAGTTTGTAAAATTCAAGGTTACAGCTTTATTAGAAAATTTAATGCTAAATCCGAAAATGTGGTCAAAATTTGAAAAATATTTTAATGAAATGGAGATATTACAGCTTTTATAGAAAAAAACGTGGTTTCCTCAAAAAAGTCTCTGATTTATCGTAAATCTGCAACGGATTGAAATGGAAAAGTGAGGTCTGCGGCATTTTACTACATTTTTGATCTAGTTTCACCCAATTTCTTTTTTTTTACACTAAGAGATGCTCACCCTGTATAAACAGGAGAAAAGAAAAAAATATAAAAATGAAAATAAAACATATAATGTTCATGCTACCTAAATTTATATGTAGGTATCTCACTAGATTAATATTTGCTAGTTAATATGAATTTCATTTGGACTGTTTGTCGCTAATATTCAGCCGGAGAAATGGGCCAGATTGTGTAAGATTTCCTGCAGTAAGTAAATAAAAGTTTTTTCATTAGTTTGAAATAAAAAGATAACTAACTCATTTTTTGAACTTATCAAAAGATACATTTAGCACAACGATAATTTAACTTTAATTCAGCTTTCATTAATTCAAGAAACACCTTCATTTAAATAAAGAAACAAAACATTAATTAATTAAACTCAATTAATGAATAACAGATCTATTGTTAATCGTTTAAAGCATTAAATGAAGCATTTTTTTTTTTCTAAAATAGGAAAATATCACAAGGCTAAAAATACCAAAATACCATACTAGGATAATTCAGGAACTTTTCCCCTTTTGATAGCAAAATCTTTCATTAAACATTGAATCAAAACTTTTCAATGCAAGGGAATATTTTCTGTAAATCCAATTGGCGGAAAAACATATCTTATTGATATATTAGCAACTAAAGTAGCAGAATTAGAATCACGAGCTAGAAATATCTGCACTAATTAAAATCTAGGGAGATGGCTACATTAACTCATTTTGGCCATTTTTATACTAAATTACTTATTCCCTATATATAGCCAATATTACTTGAAAAAATTGAAAACTTGTGTTTGAGGATCATCAATGATTACTCATGGTATACAAAAATATCAACAACGCAGCACAATCTCAATCTTATCCCTACCCACAGCTTTAAGTCTATGATCAAACCAAAAGTGGGTTTTTCCAAATATTTTTTTAGTGCTGTTTAGATATCAACTTTAAACTGTAAAACTTATTCATTATAATACTTCTATTATTCATGAAGAGGATGTATACCGGAATGTGTATAATTTAATGAAATTTTTAATTGTTGTTTAATTAAAATTGCTACCTGGGTCAGTTAATATTTATTTTATGGTGGCTCATAAAAATTATTATTGATACTCCGACCAATTTTAAGAGTGATTAGCAACCTCTCGGTAGTCATCAGATTAACTAAAATGAAATAATTGCCCCAGTTCGCCAGACTAGCTGCCCAACTACTAACTTGCTCTCACTACTAGTAAATTGAGATAAAAAATTTATTTATAGAATAGAAAAAAAAAAATATTTTATTTATATCGACATAAATATGTTTTTTTAGCTATATAGGCCATAATGAAAAAAGTTTCGTTTTACCTACACTTTTTTAATATTGGGTTTTTTTTTAGACGCTCTAGCTCTGTGTGGTGTTGCTCGAATTGAAAATTTGCTGACAGTTTCCTTATCAGAAATTTAGGACCTACCATTTAAGAGCTATATTGGTTTGAATGAAAAAAGTCACGTCAGAAACTCTTATTTTCTATCAACTTTCTTTTTCCCGAATAATCATAGATTGTTAATTTAATTAAATTTGATCCTTTTAATTCTAAAATATAAATTGGGAAAAGCGGTAAATTATAGATAGACATATCCAAGATCTATCGTTTTTCCGAGTCAGTGAGAAATTGATTTTAAATAAATTATATACTTTTTTTTTTATTATGGATTGACAAAATTTACCAGATGAATATACTTGAACAAAGGAAAATTTAGGAAGCACTTATTGAACTCTTTTAAAAATTAATTTATTGTATTATTGTAAATTCATTTATTATATTCCATATTTCAGTAAACATATTTATCAAATTTTAATTTTACACATGCATCAAAAACGGTTTCTGTCTGTTAATTAATTTTTAATATTTGATTAAGAAAATAAGTAAAAAATAATCATCATTCGAGGACTCATCATTTTCTAAGATAATATGAATGGTAAATTTTCATGAAGGAAAGGCAACAAGTGATTTTCAAATACATTTATATTATCAACAATCTTTATTTTGGTATAGTGGAACACTAACTTCAGGATTTCAAATGAACGAAATGCTTCATATACTACTACACTCCAACAGCTAAAAGTAATCTTCAAAAATTTTACAGGATATTTTTTGAAATCTTCCCAACAGGGACGCTGACAGCGGGGGGAGAGCCGAATTCCCAGGGTTCGGGTTAAGGTGACCACTTTTAGGAATTCCAATTACAGGGACACCTCATGCAAAGAAAAAAAACGTTAACAGGCAGCCTTTTCCACTAAATCTTTATTTGTTATCATTTTCTTCATCAATTTAATTATCAAGTTAATAATAATTGAAGAATTTGTTAGATTAAGGGATTATGTCACACTTTTTAAAAATACAATCTAGTTAATTGTATGAAGAATTTATGTGCAGAAGTGTAAGGTAGCGAAATCTGAATATTTCAAAACAACTAAAGAAAAGAGATATGAAGATGAAGAGGCTATAAAAAAAAAAAAAAAAAATAATACTTTTGACATAAATTACTCAAAAATGTGTTTAGTTACATAACCCCTTCAGTTAATAGTTAACAAAATGAAAATAGTCGTTAACCTGGTCAAAGTAGTTAGTCCATGTAATTTTTTGAACTCATAATTTTAGAAAACAATTAAATTTCAGGGTTGTTTTAATTTTAACAATTTGTTTCTGATTTTTTAAATTTATAATTAAGTTTTTAATTGTAATACCTTAAGTAGACATCATCACATACGTTCTTTCATATGAACGATTCTTTAGCGATATATTGAATTAGGAAAATAATAAAACATTGTAGTTTATTAGTAAAAAAATAAATTATATTTTTTTGGATGGTGTTAGGGATTTGGGCAAATATATTTGCTTCAGGAACCGGATTGGCTCTCAGCAGTCCTGCTGAACGTCAATTAACAGAACTAGTGGAACCGAAGTTTTTTTTGTAATGTAATTATAATTAATAAAAAAAATGATTTTTTCCATAAAGGAGAATAAGACATAATTATTTCTCAGAAACTTAAAAAAATGAACTTCTACACCAACAGTTTTGTTTTTTTTTACAGAGAACTGTATACCTTAGATAATTGCATTTGCTTATCTGAATCACTTCCCATATTAGTAATAGATAGCTCACCTTCAGTTTTAAATCATTCTATGTGAGGTATATATAGTGTTTGTAATTATTCTTTTAATTGCAGCAGGTCAATAAGAAAACGAGTCATTCTTTCAATACAAGAAAAATTGGAAATCACAAAGTTACTAAAAAAGATAATTGGATTTGAGATTATCTATCGATTTTGGGGTTGGTAAATCAACACTAAAGGGAATTAAAAATAGTGTATATATATATATATATATATATATATATATATATATATATATATATATATATATATATATATATATATATATAAAGTGGTTCTTGTTTACTAAATATTTTATAAATTTTTTTTTTTTTTTTTTGAAGAGAAAAGATTTGACCCCAGTTGGGATTCGAACCCAAGTCTCCACCTCTCTAGCGTGGCGCCTTATCCACTAGGCTACCGGGCTCGTATCCGAACCAGGGAAATCTTTTCTCTTCACTGATCCATACCCCCGGGCACTCGCAATTGCGACGTACAATTCGGGGATGAATGTTCAAATTGAACATTACTTTAATTAGATCTATTGACGAGCTGTCATATATATATATATTAAATTATAAAGTGGTTCTTGTTTACTAAATATTTTATAAATATATTTTTTTTTTTATTTTTGAAGAGAAAAGATTTAAACCCCAGTTGGGATTCGAACCGAGTCTCCACCTCTCTAGCGTGGCGCCTTATCCACTAGGCTACCGGGCTCGTATCCGAACCAGGGAAATCTTTTCTCTTCACTGATCCATACCCCCGGGCACTCGCAATTGCGACGTACAATTCGGGGATGAATGTTCAAATTGAACATTACTTTAATTAGATCTATTGACGAGCTGTCATATATATATATATATTAAATTATAAAGTGGTTCTTGTTTACTAAATATTTTATGAATATATATATATTTTTTTTTTTTTTTTATTTTTGAAGAGAAAAGATTTGACCCCAGTTGGGATTCGAACCCAAGTCTCCACCTCTCTAGCGTGGCGCCTTATCCACTAGGCTACCGGGCTCGTATCCGAACCAGGGAAATCTTTTCTCTTCACTGATCCATACCCCCGGGCACTCGCAATTGCGACGTACAATTCGGGGATGAATGTTCAAATTGAACATTACTTTAATTAGATCTATTGACGAGCTGTCATATATATATTAGATATATTATTAAATTATAAAGTGGTTCTTGTTTACTAAATATTTTATAAATATATTTTTTTTTTATTTTTGAAGAGAAAAGATTTGACCCCAGTTGGGATTCGAACCCAAGTCTCCACCTCTCTAGCGTGGCGCCTTATCCACTAGGCTACCGGGCTCGTATCCGAACCAGGGAAATCTTTTCTCTTCACTGATCCATACCCCCGGGCACTCGCAATTGCGACGTACAATTCGGGGATGAATGTTCAAATTGAACATTACTTTAATTAGATCTATTGACGAGCTGTCATATATATAAATATATATTAAATTATAAAGTGGTTCTTGTTTACTAAATATTTTATAAATATATTTTTTTTTTTTTTTTTGAAGAGAAAAGATTTGACCCCAGTTGGGATTCGAACCCAAGTCTCCACCTCTCTAGCGTGGCGCCTTATCCACTAGGCTACCGGGCTCGTATCCGAACCAGGGAAATCTTTTCTCTTCACTGATCCATACCCCCGGGCACTCGCAATTGCGACGTACAATTCGGGGATGAATGTTCAAATTGAACATTACTTTAATTAGATCTATTGACGAGCTGTCATATATATATATATATTAAATTATAAAGTGGTTCTTGTTTACTAAATATTTTATAAATATATTTTTTTTTTTTTTTTGAAGAGAAAAGATTTGACCCCAGTTGGGATTCGAACCCAAGTCTCCACCTCTCTAGCGTGGCGCCTTATCCACTAGGCTACCGGGCTCGTATCCGAACCAGGGAAATCTTTTCTCTTCACTGATCCATACCCCCGGGCACTCGCAATTGCGACGTACAATTCGGGGATGAATGTTCAAATTGAACATTAATTTTTCTCTTCAAAAAAAAAAAAAAAAAAATATAGTTATAAAATATTTAGTAAACAAGAACCACTTTATAATTTAATATATATATATATATATATGACAGCTCGTCAATAGATCTAATTAAAGTAATGTTCAATTTGAACATTCATCCCCGAATTGTACGTCGCAATTGCGAGTGCCCGGGGGTATGGATCAGTGAAGAGAAAAGATTTCCCTGGTTCGGATACGAGCCCGGTAGCCTAGTGGATAAGGCGCCACGCTAGAGAGGTGGAGACTTGGGTTCGAATCCCAACTGGGGTCAAATCTTTTCTCTTCAAAAATAAAAAAAAAAATATATTTATAAAATATTTAGTAAACAAGAACCACTTTATAATTTTAATATATATATATATGACAGCTCGTCAATAGATCTAATTAAAGTAATGTTCAATTTGAACATTCATCCCCGAATTGTACGTCGCAATTGCGAGTGCCCGGGGGTATGGATCAGTGAAGAGAAAAGATTTCCCTGGTTCGGATACGAGCCCGGTAGCCTAGTGGATAAGGCGCCACGCTAGAGAGGTGGAGACTTGGGTTCGAATCCCAACTGGGGTCAAATCTTTTCTCTTCAAAAATAAAAAAAAAAATATATTTATAAAATATTTAGTAAACAAGAACCACTTTATAATTTAATATATATATATATGACAGCTCGTCAATAGATCTAATTAAAGTAATGTTCAATTTGAACATTCATCCCCGAATTGTACGTCGCAATTGCGAGTGCCCGGGGGTATGGATCAGTGAAGAGAAAAGATTTCCCTGGTTCGGATACGAGCCCGGTAGCCTAGTGGATAAGGCGCCACGCTAGAGAGGTGGAGACTTGGGTTCGAATCCCAACTGGGGTCAAATCTTTTCTCTTCAAAAATAAAAAAAAAATATATTTATAAAATATTTAGTAAACAAGAACCACTTTATAATTTAATATATATATATATATATATGACAGCTCGTCAATAGATCTAATTAAAGTAATGTTCAATTTGAACATTCATCCCCGAATTGTACGTCGCAATTGCGAGTGCCCGGGGGTATGGATCAGTGAAGAGAAAAGATTTCCCTGGTTCGGATACGAGCCCGGTAGCCTAGTGGATAAGGCGCCACGCTAGAGAGGTGGAGACTTGGGTTCGAATCCCAACTGGGGTCAAATCTTTTCTCTTCAAAAAAAAAAAAAAAAAAATATATATATATATATATATATATATATATATGAATAAATTTCTTGACTTACTATTACATGTTTAGTAAGGTTCTTGAGGTTCAGTCAATAAATAAAAACAACTATTTTGGCGACGTCTCAAAACTATATTGTTCTCATAATCATGCCAATGTTACTGGTGGATATGGTATTGACTGACAGTTAATCAATACCATATACATCAGTAACATTGGCATGATTATGAGAACAATTTAGACTCGAAACGTCACCAAAATAGTTGTTTTTATTTATTGACTGAACTTCAAGAACCTTACTAAACATTATATAAAAAGGGGGGTCACCTGTGGTGTAGTGGTTAGCATAGCAACCTACTAAACCCAGGATCGCGGGTTCGCAGCCCAGCAGATGACCTTAGGATTTTTAAAAGGGAGTAAAAAATCCTTAGCTATGCCATCCTTCGGAAGGGACGTAAAATGGGGTCCCGAGCCTCTGCGATGTTAGGTACACATTAAAGATCCCTATCCTAATTATACCTGGATAGGCAAAATTTAGGACTCCCACTGTAGCATCGTCCGATTAGCCATAGCAGCATAAAGTGACGTTAAACGAAATAAACAAACATTATATATAAAGCAAAGTTCAATTATAATTATCCAAACACCCCTTACAACATTAGTTCGGATAATCGATGCTCTATTATTTCCAATCCACAGAAATCTCATAAAATGAAAAAAATCAAGTGGCATTATAGTAATAAAGGATTCAGTTATAAAATTGATAATGTTCTATACTTTTTTGAACATTTTTTTCACCTTCAAAAATAAAACATTCTGACATACTTTTAACTCTGTTGGTGTTGCTTAGATCAAACATATGCCAACAGTTTCCTAATCAGAAATTTAATGGGGAATATTTTCTGTTATATAACATTGTTGATAGGACCTACTGTTTAGGAACTATATTTGTTTGAATGAAAAAAAGTCATGCTTCAAATACTACCATTTTTTCTCAACATAGTTTATTTTATAATATTCATTGATACTTAATTTAATTTGATTATTAATTGAAGTAATTTGGCCCTTTTAATTCTATAATGTAAATTGGGCAAAGGTCCAGATTATAGATAAAACATATTCATGATCTATTATTTTTCCCAATCAAGGAGAGATTGAGTGTTTTTAATCTAGTGAGGAAACACAAATTTTTAATTTTTTAAGTACTCTCTGAATAATAAAACTTGTACCACTACAACCCATGAAGGGTCTTGGGTTAAGTACTAAGGTAAGGCTGTAGTGTGTCTTAGCCAACAGTTGTGAAAGGAGGAAATTTAGGCTAAATCACACTCAACCGCCAGATTTTTCCACAATTTAGGGTACCCATTTTGTAGAGGCTGGATGGACTCTAGGAGGGTCGAACTAGAGAGCTTGGTAGTCAAGCGCCGTAGTGAATAATAAAACCAACTTTATATTTAGGAGGTGAAGGAAAATGATCAGAGGAAGTGGGACATGTAAGGGAGATAATATAGAATTTGTAAGCCAATTTTATTTTAACCATGGCATAATACAATTTTCATTTACTATTTTATATACACTTCTAAATATATACACTGAATAAAATCAGTACTACTAAATCATTAGATAATTATATAAAAAAAACAAAACAACATTAATAAAAAAAAAAAAAAAAAAAAAATCAAGGAGGCACAGTTATCCTGATCATTTTTCTTCACTGACAATACGACTCAACTGAAATTCATTGGCATCATTAAAAACTATGCTCAAAACTAATGGTTCTAACTAGGACGGCTTACTCTTGAAGAGTTTGTTGCTTGAATCGTCGAATGTGGGATCGTTAATGTTCAACATTAAGTTAGCTCCGCTCAAGAAGACTCTGTTTTGAGAACCAGCGATCTGAAAAAGAAAAAAATAAATCAATGAAAATGATGAAATATCTATTATAATAATCTTATTTGATTCATAATGTTAAAAGTAAATTCTCACAGTTCTTGAAATGCTTTGAGCAGCCCTAATCTTCCTTAGCTTCAGGTAACCTGGATTTCTTGAAACAGCTTCACCCAAGTGAGAACTAAGCTAAGGAATCTATATAACATGAAGCTAAAAACATAAAACATACTTCGATGCAATCAAAATAAAAAAATATGATTTATAAAAATTAAAACTTCAATATTAAGGATAGTGAACACTATGAAGGAATGAAAACATAATTATGATGGTTACTTTGGTCAGACAGGGTCAACGATCTGTAAGAGCAGAATGCATTTTCTTATCTAACCAACGTTGGAAAGAAACTTTGAATTATCGGGGATTTCGATATAGCAAGGTTTGATTTAAGTTCTTTAGCAAATTCTTTTGCTTTTTCCTGTAAGGTTGAACCTCTCATCGATAAGTTTTTGTCAAAGCATTACTTTAACCACTTCACAACACACTCGTCAATATCTTGAAACTTAGGCCCTTTTAACCTCTTTGATGATGGAAAAGCTTGATTTTCATATTTTCAGTATTTCTCAGAATTGTGGATGGGGTGTTCACTGATATTCCAAACCGTTTTGGATTAACACACTTCTAGTTTGTCAACTCCGGCATTTAGGGCTTGAATGACTTTCATTTTTCTCCATATGAAAGTGTTCTACGCTTTGCCATTTTCGAGAATCAAAACAATTTATTAACAAACAACAGAAGACGAAACAAATGTGAGCGGGAGGTGGAGTTACAAGCTCACATAAAAAAAAATGAAGACCCTTCTGAGAACGACAATCCTTCAAAGAACGAGCTTTGTTCAGTCTAAACGATACTTATTTAACAAATTGAATTTGATATGTAAAGGTGCAAGCTAAGGAATCTTTGAAAACTCAATATATCAAGCTAAACTGATACCTCTAATAAACTGATACAAGGTTCCTTCATTTCGAGAAAATAAAGTTTTTACAAACACTCTTATTAAAAATTACATAATAAAGAAAGAATGGATTGTGTTTCAATATTAGACAACAAAGCTTTAAAATTTATAAAAATGGGTGGTGTAAGTTTTAATATGTTATTAATTTGTTTCAACAGGCTTAATTCCATTACGCCACTGTCATTTTTATTTGTCGCCCAATTTACTCGCTCTGCTCTATTGATAAAAAAATATGAAAGAATACTAATTTCTCAACATAAATATGAACAATTTGACACCTAATTTGAGTCTTTACAACGCTCTGTAGTTGAGTTATAGAGATTATAAGAACAGCGCCACATCGAATATTGCTGCCCCCCTCCCACATTCCTGGGTGGAAACATGGAGTTTCATGGTGAGTAGGACCCCCTGAACAATAATCAGAAGAAAAGCATCGGTGAGTGATTTTTGTATACTCAACCACACTCACCACATGGATTATACCTATTGACTTACACCACTTTCATTCTCACTGGCTCATATGTAGAGGTAAAAATAACAAAGGAATGATAGGCAGTTCCAAGGGGAATAGAAAAATTTTGATTTATCAAGGAATTCACTATATCGAGTTTTAGTATAAAGAACAGATTAAAAGGAAGAGAATAATCATCAAAGAAATTAAAGAGAATAAAAAAATAAAAATAATTTTTGCTAAGAAAGGATATCATTTTTGCTGCTTCGGCTTCACCTTCAGCTTGTAAAATTTTCTGTTGTCTTTCTTGTTTGGCTCTTTCTACAACGAAAACTGCCCTTTGCGCTTCTTGTTGAGCCACCTACAAAAAGCAGATAAATACTTTAATCATAAAATATATATGTTAATTTTGTATTAAAAAAGCAAGTAATTGAGGATTAAATTCACAATTAAATGAAATAAATTTTTAAAATTTACAAAATTTATTTATTGGTCAAATCAATAAATCATGACCTCCACTACTAAAAATCATGAGTCATGAGTACACTCCATGACACCTGGACGGAAAACAGTCATTGGACTTAACACTGATAGGAGTTTCTTCACATTCTTTTTCTGGCATATTTAAATCTATTTTTAAAAATGACTAGTAGAATTACAAAACCAGCCAAGTCCAATTTCTAATTTATTTTTTTTAGTAGTTTTCAACTACATTATCTTCAGATGGAAGATTTATTTATTTTCTAAATGAAGAAAACTACTTTTATTTCCTAAAAGTAGTCAAATCACGTATAAAACCGCCATACAAAAAATAAGGCCTCTTCGTAATCCAGCCAGACCTTTATCGACCAGTTGTGAAAAATCTTAAAAAATTGACTTGGCTGGTTTTGGAGTTCCATGCTTCAATGTGGTTTTAAATTGCAGGGAAAAAAAAAATTAATTAATAGAAATACTTCAAAATTACATTTTTTGAATTAACATTAAGTTATAAATTATGAAACTGAATCTGATGACAGACAATAATGCTTTAGTTATTTATTGCTTTAAACATTCAAGAACGAAGACTAACGTAAAGCACAAAATTCCTCCCAGGAAAGGAATTGCTTCACTGACAATTTTAACGAATGATCAAAATAGAATCAAAGCATGGTAAGGAAAGAAGTCAATTTAGAACTCGGTTACATGATGCTAGAGCAACTCCTGCAAGTTCAAAAAGCTGGTTAGCGTACTGAAAGTGCATATTGTACTGAGAAGATATAGTATGGCTAATTCTACTGCAATTTTAAAACTGTTTTTTTTTTTTTAACAATTGAAGCAATTAAAATGTTCAGGAGAAGCAGTAAATGTTTGGAACTTTTCAGGACATAAGCATTTCCTTTATAAAACTGTTTCTATTTTATCTACCTTCTATTCTTATACTGAATAAATTATAAATGAATAAAAAAATAAATTAAAACAAAGATCTAGAGTAAACTAGGCAGTTATAGACACGCTTATGGAAATATTCAAAGAATAGTTCAATAAAGTTGAAATTTGTAGTTATTTTTAAATTATTACTATACTTTAAGCTAAGCAAGGAAGTTAACAAAAAACATTATTTCTGAAAATTATATTACAAGATAGTGACAATAAATAATGTAAAATCAGTTACTGAGACCCTAAGGATATCTTTAGAAATACGGATAGAATTGAAAGTACTTTTACACAGTTGACTTGTAAGATTTAAAAGGAATTATGATTTATGATTTTTTTTTCTTCTAGTTTTTAAGATAGGGTGTCAATAACTGAATGGGTCCGCTGAAAAACGTTCAAAGCGACAAACATAAAATTTTGAGTAATCAGTGAAAGAAAATCATAATCTAAAGTTTTTGTTAGATTTAATATTCACATATTAATTTGTTATATTTACATGTATAATGACATGATGGAGTTCTATATCATACTATAACGTACTATTATACATTTTAAAACCTTTAAAATTTCCACTTCAGAAATTTTGTCGCTGAGAATGTTTTTCAGCAGACCTATTCAACTGTCTGGTTTACCCTATATCAAGTTTAAAAAAAAAAAAAAAAAAAAAAAAAAAAAAAAAAATTAAAACCGTTTAATTTTAAAAATGGATAAACTTTTGATAGGTTTTATATATATATATATATATATATATATATATATATATATATATATATATTTCTATGTGTTTTAATCTATACTTAGACTTGTTAAAAATTTTAATATATATTACTCATATACAGGGTGAGTATCTCTTAGTGTAAAAAAAAAAATTGGGTGAAACTAGATCAAAAATGTAGCAAAATGCCACAGACCTCACCTTTCTATTCCAATCCGTTGCAAATATACGATAAAGCAAAGACTTTTTTGAGGAAACCACGTTTTTTTCCATAAAAGCTGTAATATCTCCATTTGGTTTAAAAATATAAGCCAATGATAGACATCGATAGGTAGAAATGCTTTCCCCTGAAAAAACAGACTCATCTGTCCATAAAATTCACCTTTAATATCATCTGCATTCAGAATCTAACGGCGAAATTGAGGTTTATGTTCATTATAATTGGGTTTTAAACTTTAAATTGAAAATCTAATAAAATAAATCCTAAATTATAGTAATAAATAAATAGATGTAATAACATAAGATCCTCTGATCTGGTGTCGCTTCATTGACAGTTTTCCTTAATCTTCTATTAAACAATAGTTTTTTTCTTTGCTTTTTAATCCAATGAAGAGTTTATTATGTTTAAAATGCACATTTCCATTAAGGGATTGTCATAATGTTTTATTTACACAAGTAACTGATTTGTATGCCAAATGAGAACACCATGTTTTTTTCGGTTTCAAAAATAAATTTCTTCATGAAATTGAAACAAAATCATTACGTTTAAGATATCATTCGAAAGCTTATTAAATTTGCAAGTTTTTGTGAGATTTGACGTTTTGTTGATATTTTTTTCAAAAAACGGTGAGCGTTGAAGTAATATAAGACGATTGAAGGATATAAGAAGTGTTGAAGCCAATAAGGTGAAGATCAAGCTGTTCTTTAGATACCAAGTTTGTAAAATTCAAGGTTACAGGTACTCTGCTGTTATAGAAAATTTAATGCTAAATCCGAAAATGTGGTCAAAATTTGAAAAATATTTAAACAAAATGGAGATATTACAGCTTTTATGGAAAAAATGTGGTTTCCTCAAAAAAAGTCTTTGATTTTTCGTATATCTGCAACGGATTGGAATAGAAAGGTGAGGTCTGCGGCATTTTGCTACATTTTTGATCTAGTTTCAACCAATTTTTTTTTCTACACTAAGAGATACTCACCCTGTATTCTGTATATAAAATACAATAAAACCAAAGTTTATTCTTATTTTTTGCTTATTTTTCCCTTACCTCTAAAATTCAAATTTTTCACTAGTCCTAACACCTAGCAACAATCACTTCAGATTAGTGATTTTCCACTTTAGTAGTTAATCTTACTATAACATGGATTAAAGAAAATAATATCTAGAACCACAAATGCATCATTACTTTATAAATAAAAACTATTTTTTCATGATTCATTGTTGTTTAATGGGTTCTCGACCCCTGGTAATCATTACTGCAGGTTATTAACTTATTTTAATGAGTGTGTAGTTTGATTTAATTATGACTGAAGACTACCACAAAACAGAAGAAACTCTACAGACCATTTCTAACTCTGCTGAGATAATGCTGCAACACGCTAGCTGTTATGATCTTAGACTAAATGAAATTTTACCTCAATTAACAGATTAAGCATGACTACTTGATAAATAATAACAAACCTGTTTGGCTTCAACTGCAGCAGTATATTCCTTGCCAAAACTAAGTTCGGTAATTGATACGTCATCTAAAATTATATTGAAGTCTCTAGCGCGTTCTATTAGTTCCTTCCTAACCAACAGAGATACCTAGAAAATATAAGAATAAAATAGTAAATATTAGTAGTAAATAGTCAAATTAAATAAATATGTGTGAGAATTTACTTCAAAGTTAGAATATTTGCTTTAGTTAGCTGATTATTACTTAATAATTTACTAGCATCCTCCGTCGCAGCTTTGCCCACTCATAAGAATTTAGATAATTTTAACTAATAACTAAAGTTTATTTGCTTGTCAATAAAAATCTTGTATTATTATAGCATGCAATTAATAAGTATTATTTTCTCAATTATATTATCACGCATAGCAGTAATTTTAAACCTGGGTAAAATTGCAATGATTAGATGGTTGAAGATTACATAAAAGCATAATTAAACAACCAATTTTTAATTTTGATCTATGAGCTGTTAATCCAAATGGGAAGAGACTTTTAAAAAGCATGCAGATAATGAACTGCATTATCAGTGATTACAACAAAAGGCCCATGAATTATATTTGTATACACAATATAAAATAGCAAAGGATCGACATTTTTACTTGGTAATAATTTTTGTTCGGAAGAAATTGTTTTATTGATTATATCTGATTTGATTTTAATTTATAACCATGAAAGTTTATGACAGCATGGCAAACCTCGTTTCTGAAACCTAACACTATCCTTTTAAATTTTAAGTATTGTATACTTTAATGTTGGAAACCTTCCTAAAACTATGAAAATAATATCGTTAAGATTTTGGTACAAATGGGTTCAATAGTTTTACAATTGCAAACTCTGTGGCAGTCATATATCATGGGAGTTTCAAACCTCACTGGGATCCATAATTCCACAACATATTTATAGCTTGTTTTTAAAACAATTTAATTGAATTAAGCAAATTGTGTTATAATTTTTTAGCTCTATACAACACCATATCTTTATAACCTCTCTTGAATAGCGATTGCCACCTGTCGGTCAATTTTCAAACTTCAGTGCGCAATACATATTTATCTCTTTCTTAACAACAATTTAATTAAAATTTGTAAACTTTATTATTGCTAAACCTTTCTTGAACTATGAAGACTATGTAGTTAAAATTTGGTATTGATTGGTTTAGAAGTTTTTGCGGTTAGTGATAACAAATGAAAAATGACTCGTCCTTTTATATAATAGTATACACCAATTCAAGTCTTTGATTTTCTGAACTGTTCTTGTTAGATAAAAAAGACAATCCAAAATACCTGTTGCCTCTGAGTGATCAGTTGCGAAGCATTAAATTTAGCTACAACTGATTTGAGAACTTCATTACAAATCGATGGCAGAACTTTCTCATCGTAATCTAGACCAAGCTGTCTGTACACATAAGGCAACTTGCTGGAATCTGGTCTCGACAGTACCCTAAGAGAGATGTTAACCATCTGCAAATCCTTAGATCCGGTAGGCGATGAAATTTTTCTAGGTCTAGATCTAAAACAGTAATAGAGTATAATTTAGAAAAAAAAGAAAATCATGAGATAAGTGGTTATATTGTTTTTTTAGAACACTAATACAAAATGCTAATATGGCATATGCTGTTCACCTGAAAACTTTTGAGTATAGTTAGAATATTTAAAGTTTTTATAAATCTTAAGTTATTGCTTACAAAAAACAATTATATATACAGTAGAAGTCCGATAATCCGGCACTTTCGGGACCGGCTTGGTGGCGGACTACCGAAAATTCCGGTCTATCGGGCAGTGCCCCTTCCTTTTAGGAATCTATGGCTTTGCCGTAAAACAAATGTATGTTGTACATACATACATACATACATAAATTGTAATTATAAAAACAATTAGGTTAATAATTAAACTACAAATACAGTATGCAAATACATACAACAAAGTTTATTTTACATTTCATATAATGTATATATGTACACGTACTGTAAAACAAATTTCAATTAGATTTAAAAAAGTCATGAATGTTTTTTTGTTTTCTCGACTTTTGGCATTTAGTATAAAATTCATACCTAATGATATGGAAATCAATAATACCTTAAGGACTGTAGAGCTAGTACTAGCCTCAGCAAAGTCTCAGATAAACTTATTTAGTGATTCTCCAGCTTCTGCCCAGCTGATTTTTTCCTTTTCTTCCGTTTCGGCATATGAGTCACTTACCAGGTATGCAAGTTTAAAATGTCGTTTTAATTCCAATAGAATGCGCTCTTAGCCTATTGAAGGATTTGCTTATCTCTAAACGCTATTTTGTTTGTTAGTCATTTGTTTACAAAAGTCATTTGTTTTTAAGTCGTTTCGTGGACGTATCATACCTTTCTTTGGTGTTAAAAATGTCTAATTTTAAGCCAAATAAAGAGCATTTGCGGCATGTCATGATTTTCTTATTTAATCAAAAGAAAAAGGCATCTGAATGTCATCGAATTCTTGTTGAGACTTATGGCGATGTTGCTCCAACCGTCAGGACATGTGAACGTTGGTTTCAAAGTTTCAAACGTGGTGATTTTGATGTTACTGATCAAAAACGAGAAAATCGACCAAAAAAGTTTGAGGACTTCGAATTGCAATCTTTATTAGACGAAGACAATACCCCCAAACCCAACAAATGATGGCAGAACAGTTGAATGTCACTAGGCAAGCCATTTCCGATCGCCTGAGAGCTATGGGAAAGATTCAAAAGGTTGGAAAATGGGTTCCACATGAATTGGACGAACGACAGATGGAAAAAAAAAAACGAAAAACTGTGTGCGAAATGCTGCTTTTACGCCACGAAAGAAAGGGTTTTTTGCAATGAGTTGTAACTGGCGATGAAAAATGGATTTATTTTCAGAATCCCAAACGAAAAAAAATCATGGGTAACGCCAGGACAACCATCCACATCGAGTGCAAGACCAGATCGTTTTGGGAAGAAGACAATGCTGTGTGTGTGGTGGGATCAGAAGGGAGTAGTCTACTACGAGCTTCTCAAACCCGGCGAAACAGTCAATACCGAGCGCTACCGACAACAAATGATCAATTAGAGTCACGCATTGATCGAAAAAAAAAACGCCCAGAATGGGCTCACAGGCACGCCAAAGTCATTCTTCAGCATGATAACGCTCCTGCACATTCAGCCAGATTGACTAAGGAAACGATTTCTTCGCTTGGTTGGGAACTCCTACCCCACCCGCCGTATTCACCTGACCTGGTGCCTTCTGATTATCACCTCTTCTCATCGATGGGACACTCATTGGCGGAGCAACACTTCAACAATTTCGAAAACGTACGAAAATGGCTCGATGAATGGATTTCAAATAAAGATGAAGCATTCTTTTGGAATGGTATCCATATATTGCCCGAGAGATGGACAAAATGTGTAGAAAGCGAGGGTCAGTACTTTGAATAAAATATATTATACTTTTTTTTAAATTACTGTGTATATATTTTAAGAAATAAACGACATTTTAAACTTGCATACCTGGTACTTCAAGATTTTGAGTAGACTGAGGGTTTTCTACACTGTTCATAATGTGCTCATCGGTTAGTTCTTGTTCAACAGGCTCATTCTCGTTGATAAGAATATATTCCTCTACCTCATCTTCAGGCAGGTTTTTCAAGGGATTGTCAGCACTTCTAACAACATCCAAAACTTTGGTCAGAGCGTCTTGATGGTTTTCTTCCTCATCAGTCTGTAGAGCTAGGTCAGATGCAGGGGTAGACCAAGGGTTTTGAAGGATTCCTTGACCTGAGGCACAAAGTGGTGAAAAAACCAGTCTTTAAAGAGGGCGGCAGTCATCCACGCATTTGATTGAGCATTTTCCTTGGCTTTCCTTCAGAACATACTGCACTAAACCATTTGAACAATACACTATCTAGCTGTTCCAGTTTTGGTTTTTTTAATGTTTGTCTAGAAGCCAATTTTTCAGTTGTTACCGATTGAGAAGTAAACTTCATTAGTTCATCTTTTTGTTTTTTAATGTCATAAATAGTTGATGAGCCAATCATCATTAAACTCATTCATTAAAACATTTCTATTCTCACCTTTTCTAGCTGTTTGATGATTTCTAGTTTCTGATTGAGTCAGTGTTACGTGTTTTCATTTCTCTCCTTATGAACTCGAAGGCTTAGGTTTTGAAAACATGGTCACTGTACAGTTAGAACGAAACTCACTTTGTTTATTAACAGTTTCAAAAGTTACGTACATCACTACGGATGTACTGTATTGCAGTAGAGAGTACTGAGACACAGTTTACTGCAATGTGAAAGGACAACAACGCACAAAAAAAATGGGGAATACGCTTCATAATTGATTAACTGTGCTGCATTGCACCTGTATTTGTTGTGACAGCTGAGACTAGTCGGGCGGTTTCCAAACAATAACTAGCACCCAAACTACCCCGAAAACTTCCGAATAGCTCTCGAGCGTTTTTATTTGCTTTAAAGCAGGGTTTGAAATCAATAATTATTTTTTCAATTATCTATTCAAAAAATCATATAATTATTATATTTAATTTTTAATTTAAAAATCATTCCTGATTTATAAATAAAAATTCTAATTTATTTTTGGTGTTTATCGATTTGATTAAAAATTATGATCACTCACTGAGTGATATGGTATTGCATAAATAATAATGTTTAAATTGCGATCAAAAAAATGTTGATCATAAAATAAAAATCACCTTTTACACGCAAATTGATTAATATGTTTTTATACAATATTATTTTTTGAATTATTTCCATGATATTATCATGGAGAAAATTCGCCTTTCTGATTTAGAAAGGAATTACTCAAAAATTATTATTATTATTGTTAATTGTAAAAATTTTGTTCAAAAATAATGATCAGAATTTGATTTTTATCACTTATGATCAAAAATAAAAATCGATCTTCATAAAAATCATCAAATGATTTTAAAAATTCCAGATAAAAATCTTGATCGGATTTGATTTTTATTATTATTTTTTTTAATTATCAATTTCAAACCCTGCTTTAAAGACACACTTTTTGAGAAAAACAAAATTTTCACAATTTTCCAGAGCGATGCTGGACTGTTGGATGTCGGACTAATGGACTTCTACCGTACAAAAAATGGGCAGAATATTGCTAATAATCTCTGATAAATAAAACATTAATAATATAAAACAAAATTGTTGTATAGAGTGGCCACCAAGTCAGGAAAAATTATTCAAGCATAATTCCAGGTTATTTTTCATAAAATTCTAGGTAAATTTTAAAATAAAACTTGTTATATGTTTTTCTCTTGTATGATCCTCATTGATTAAGTTAATATATTTTTTTTTAATTAGAAAAAATTTATTGCCAATTAATTTGTTCTTTGTTGATTTATACTTTTTTTTTTGTGTTTTTTCTTAGTTTCCTATTTACATTACTATCTGATTTTTTAATAATTGAAAACCTTTTATGAGAGTAACAATACAACCTTCCAAACAACGCTCGGAAGCAGTTCTAGTGCTGTGAGTTCTAGTTAGCAAGCGTGAAAGACTTGGAAACTACTTATCCCTCAACTACAGTAAGAACTTCTTATCTCATCTCCAACGACCCGGGTCATCATTTTTTTAAGAGATTGTGAATTTTATATTAAATTTATTTCATTAAATGTCTCATGTATTAATTGTTTTGATCTATTATTTACAATGTCATTTGAATTAATGATGAATAAATAAATCACATTCTTCGATTATCTCACGAAATCACAGGTGAATTATAAAATTCAATCATAATCCACGCATTTTTTCCCGGTGATAAAATTCCAGCCTAATTCCCAGTTTTCAAGGATTCCCAAATAGGTGGCCACCCTGTTGTAGAACTGAATGAAGATGGTGAAAACGACCACTACTATAATGACTTGAGTATGATGGTAGTATAGAATTATAAATTCTGATATAATTATTCCACAATTTAAAATAGTAGTTTTTAAAAAGAAATATCATCTGAAATATATAAACTAAAGACTGTTTAAAAGTCAATAAAAATAAAATAAAAAAATTATGATTTTGATTTCATAGAAAATTAAGAGAAATAAAAGAACATTAATTTCATATTAGAATCAAAAGTGAATAAAATAATATGTACAATAAAATATAGCAAATATAATAAGAAGTGTACCGCTACTAAGCAATGTACCTGATATCGTAAACAATTGGATACTGAAACCAAGGTATCCTAAAGTGAAGACCCTCGGGGTAAACTTCTTTCTGAATTCCGCTAAGCCTGCTGAATATGATTGCTCGGTGACCACCTTCAACTAAAAGAAAAGAAATTTATTCATTTTTAGAATTTTTTCCTCCTATGCATTATTCGCCTTTTAAAGTGTAATAAGAAATCATGTTAAAAAAGTTTAATAAATGTAAAAAAAAGTAATAAATTTTAATGTATAATTATGATGATAAAAATAATGCTTCAGAATTGTGGTGAAGCATTATCTTCTTTTATCTTATAATTCAAATATTTCTATAAATGATATGTTTAGTTGTACAATTGTTTTTAATCATTTTGTCATTGTTGTGGGATTATTTTTAAGATTACCTAATTGTGGAAGTATCTGTGAAACCTTGAATATTTGATACATAGAACCCAATTGTTATTCCATTTTTATACTTTGTCCCACTAACTATCTCTACTTACTTAGGAAAAATAATCAGCTATTTCATCACCCTCAATCTCCTAAAAGTCTCTCTAAACATTTTAATTCTATTATTTTGAAGTCTGGACAAATTGAATTATTTTTTCTGTCAGTGAGGCCATTTTTACCTAAATTGTTGATTAATTAAAGTGTGTTCAAATTGCCAGTGTGAAATTAATTAATGTGTAAGTATTGGGTTGTAAAGAATACATCCATTTACCTTAGGCATTAAAATTTTCTCCTTTTGGTCATAAGAGCTATAGGAATCTGATATATACTGGGATTAAATATTTACTATTCAACTCAGACAATGAGGCACTGACCATAATTGTATCAATATTTATTAATAAATTTAATGAAATATACAGTCGTAGCACATAAGCATTGACCCAAGTTCTGTCTTCCATTTTGTTTTATCTACTTTTAGACTTTAGTAGTTTTTCTGTACTCAATTCTTAATAAAATTCATATCTTACATCTCAAGTTTCAAAAATGTTAACCACATGATTATCTTACTAAAACATTTATATTATAGAGCAAATGAAATTAAAAATGTAAATATCAAAAAGTCATCTCTTGGTACAAAAATAATTTTAAATCAAGTAAACTAGCCTTGTAGATTTTTAATATATATAAAAAAAAAAAAAAAAAAAATATATGTCAGATTTTTATTACACATACAAAAATCTCTTATGTTTAGGCAAGGGTCAACATTTCAAAAAACATATCCTGGCTAATTGGAAAGAGATCTTTTGTCTTTCTATTTATATAAATAACTATTCTGTTAAAATAAAAACAAAATTGAGGTATTTTTCTGATAACTGTAGTTCAAAAACATGTAGACCACTCTAGTTGAAGTGAACTGAATTTACTCTAAAATAGAAATGCTTTGGTGTAGAACCATGAAAACATTATTTTTCAAACTCAAATATAAAAGATTACAATAGTGACTATTGGACAAAAAAAAACTATATAAACAGGTTTTTTGTTGTTGTTTTTTTTTAAAGTATAATCACTAAAATATTTTAGATAAAAATTGACGATGGACAGTTTCCCTAGTCAGACATTTTTGTACATATATTGACAAAGTATCAATCAAATTATAAATAATCAAGCTACAACTCATTTTTGGTCTAGTCACAAAACTGCAACAGTCCAATACCACTACTCCAATCTCTTCTCAATACTTTCATTAAAATGTTTTATCTTGAGATCTATTAGGCATCGACCCGCTACCATTATTTTTTTATCATTATGTTGAACTTGGCTGAAAAGGATATTTTGGGGGGTTGATTGTCTCTTGTGTAGGTGTAAATCCTGACGATAGCTTTAATAAGCCCTATATATTTCATGAAATAAGCAGTGGAACCATCGAAATATAAACAAAACATGAGTATAACCTCTAATGTAGGTCATTGATTATTTAATACACCAGGTATAAAACAGAGTACACCAGATAGACAGCAGGTATATTCAACGTACGAAGAGCCTTAACTACTGTAAGCATGATGATATGATCAGTCGATTTTGAAAAGTGAATAAATTATACATTACACTCAATAACAAAAATAAATAAAATATTAATGCTCGATAGTATTAAATCACATAGCCAAGAAATACAGAAGCAATATTAGAACTATGTATAAAATAACTTTGCAGTATAAATACCTACTGAACAATTAAATAATCTAGTCGATATTATTTAAAAAAATAGGGATAACAGTTTAGTTACCTTAAGTAAAGGATTGTACTCATTTTACTAATATACTACCTGATTTTATAAACAATAATAGACAAATAAAACATAAAACTGAATTTCAAGATATTTTTAACATTAAAAAAACTTTATAAGAAAAGTGAAATATATGATAACTTGGAACTTTTATTTTAGGTATAATATGTTATCTCTGAAAGGTATACTTACCAGTATACATAGATTGACTTACACCATAAGCAGTAGCACCGGCAAAAGCTAAAAGTTTTAAACCTAATCCAACACCTTTCGGATTTTGACTAAAACGCCCGGCTAGGTCATTTAATTTGCTTTGAGCCATGTTTTTGAACTAATATAATACACTATCTTAATTCTCTTTTTCTGTATGTAAAAAAGATAAAGTGAAATACAACGTGATACAATTGACCAGTGCCGCCTCTATAACAGGGAGGAAACCTACTGTTATCTTTCTGAGTTGAATGATGCATCAATTTATGTAGCTATTATTTGTGAAATTTTAAAAGTTATTACTTTTTTTGTTATCATTTCAATTTTTATAAATGTAACTTATAATTTTAAAGTGATAAGCATGTATTGTACTCAGTAAAAATCAGATGAATCATATAATATGGTTATATAACAAGAATGTTGTAAGTTTGTTCATATATTGTATCGTTAAATTTTTTGGAAATTGATAATTTACTTTTCGACTATTTAAATATAAACTATCCAATATAGCCAAAATATATTTAAATTTGAAAAAGAGCTGAACATTCTATTCGAAAATTGAATATATCAAAAATGAAAAAAATATAACACTGTTCAATGACGTCATTGGAGTTCACATCTTATTTCTTTGTCTAGTAACAATATTTTTCATATCTCAAATAATAAATGAAAATTTCAACAGTAAAACTATCTTAATTTTATTGATTTGTTAAAACAATCGTACAACGGTAATTGTGGCATTATATAGTGTGATTGTGCTAATTATATTTGCATTCATGCAGTGTGGAGATAATTGTAGACTGGATTATACTTTTTGGATCTGGGAAGTAGCTTCTTTAAAGTTGAACATTTTTTAGTTATAAGCACTATTTCTTCTTCGACGTTCCACTTTTAACTGGAAATATATAACTTTATTATTAAGAAAATTGCACGACTTCTAATAATACCTAATTAATAGATCGAAGTAACGTATCAGACTTTTATAACCAATTAATTTATTGTGTTCATAATCTTTAAAAGAAATTATGACCCATAAACAGTGGATTACCGAATAATCTTAGAAAATAAAACAGCGAAACATATCGCTAGTAACCATTCCATAGGATAGGCCTTATTGGATTATTGTATGATCTTTTGAACCAGTCAAATGTCGGAACATTTAACAATAGAAGATCCAATCTTTCGCTGTTTTCCTTGAATCATCTATGCTGATCTTTTTACTGGTAAGTACAGGTCTCTTCTACATCTTAGACGCGATCCGACAATCTCAATTCACTTGAGTGGCCCCTTTGCAAGAGAAGAATATTGGAAGTAGTCCATCTTATAAAGTAGTTATTTTATAAAGGCCTTGCTGAAAGATATCTATTTCATTAATAAAATTCTTTGATCTATTGATTTTTCTATGAAGTTCATTTTCATGTACGAAATGAAAATAAAAGTGATATTTATAACTGAATAGTGTTATTTAAGACAAGCTCAATTAATTATAAGCATGCTTTACAATCATGTAGTAATTATGTTTCAGTTTCAAACCTAGTGCCTATTGTTGCAATTTTGTATGATCTCTATTCGATCCTTATTATTGCTTCTGGATCTTCCACGAGCTATAAAGAATGCAATAAACAACAGCTATAAGGGAAGGAGGTAAATCATAAGTAAAGGGAGGTACCCTTAATTAGGGGGAAACCTGGCGGTTAAGTGTGATACCTGACCACATTAACCATAACATTAACCCTATTGATATCTAACCACTTCTTTGTATAACCGTTGGTCACGAAACAATTCATCCTTACCAATTACTGAACCCAAGACCCTTTATGGGTTGAAGTGGTACAGGTTTTTTTTTTTACTTAATACGGTATTAATTTAATGAAGAATGAAAGGTTTTAATGTTAACCTGGCGATGCCATGTTTTATTTAATTTTTTTAAAATTCTTAGTTCTGTACGATACTAGATTGTTCATTTAATTTGTAGTGGCCCTGTTTATTTTTGTTGTATTTCCCTACTTTTGTATTCTGTAAAATAGACACTTATCAAAGTTAGGGTAGCGAAACATAGCTCCTTTCTTTTTTTATTTATCACTGATGCTGTCTTAAAAGTTTTCAAATTCCTAAAAAAATATTTTTATATGACAAAAATCAACTTAAAGCTCAAAAAACATGTTGACGTTCGAATTTGACTCCATTCTAAATTATTATTATTGTTTCATTTCCAAAAATCATTTTATGTTATCCAAATATTTTTTCTTTTTAATTGTGCTATGATCAGTTTTGATTTAAGTCATTCGTGAATTAAATGTCTTTGAATGAAACATCTTAGTTCAACTTCGGTGCTTCTTTGGGTCCCATATGACATAATGGTATTTAAAAAATAACCCATAATTATGAATACCTTTGAGATCGACAAATATCTTACATACCTTATAACTATAAATCCATAAAGTAAAAACAAGATATTAATAAAAACAAACTTTAATTTCGTTATTAAAAAGTAACCAACCTACCTCAGAACATCTTGAAGACGACATAAGATAGTAAAGCGAAAAAGTACGCTTGGAGATGACTGACTATATTTATTGACTCACTCGAAGGCACTTCTTGAACGACATCTACATCAACGTTTGGCTGTGGCTTCTCGGGTGGTTTCTCTTCGCTTGGTGGTTCCGTGTTCTTCTTCTTGTATGGTTGTTCCTCTTCTGTTCTGCGTTTCGTCTTCGGTTTCCTCTTCCGAGAAGGGGTCAGTGATCCACTTTCCCATTTCCTAATGCTCATCACAAAACTCACATATATACCTTAGTTTGTTCTGCAGTAGATATTGATTGCTCAAGTTTTAGTTAATAAGATGAAAGAAAATATATTAGAAACTAGAATTACACAACGGTATCTTTACACTAATAATTCTAAAAACTAATTTGAAATTTCCTCAAAATTTTTACATCACTCCTTTTTCACTGATTTAGTCGTTATCACTGGCGCAATGAAAGTGTAATCGAAGTGAAGATCGAATATTTGTGGGAGATGTCTACATTTGGACCGTTGGTGATAATTTTGTTTAGCTTTTAGGAAACATAATGAGCAAATTTCACAATAGTTTTGGAAGGAAGCCTTACTTTTTAAAGTGTAACCTTTAAAAAGCAATCTACCTGATAAACCAACATATGGCTTTCTATTGCCTTTCTCTTATTTCAGTAACCCTGAAAAGGGCTCTTATATTTTCCATTAATAATTCACACATTTACAATTTAGTTGTTGTATCTTAAATTCATTTTTGTAATTCCTTTTTATTTTATTTTTTCTTTTTAAACGTGAACGACCCTTCTAAAAATAGAACAAGTTAAATTTAAAATTATCCTATTCATATCAATAGGGTATAAGCTGATCATTCCATTTTTTTAATTTAAAAAACTGAGTAGATAACACGTTTTAATAAGATAGTGAACAGAAATAAAAATATTTTCTTCTATTAGCAGAAGCGGTTTATCAAGTTGCTCCTGGCCTATTCAACATTGCCAACCATCTTCCTCCTTTTCTGGCTTTGGGTTCTAGACAACCACGACTAACAAAATCCCTCTCTTACTCCATCTCTTGATTACCCCTCGGTTTCCCGCGTGGGTGCCCCCAATGGGAGACGTTCATATACAGTCTTCTAGCCTCTCTCACCACGCATCTGCAAATTTTGTTTTATAATAAGATGTTAGATATAGTTTACTGTATTTTTTTCTTCGTTACCTTTGACTATTTTCATATTTGGGCCCCAGATTTCACCTCAAAGTTATACGAGGGTTGTCTGAAAAGTTTCCGACCTAACAAAGATACAAGACATTTTTTCTGATTTTTTAAAATTTATTTTTCAACATAGTCTCCTTGTAACTCAACACACTTCTCCCAGCTATGCTCCCATCTCTGTAACCCGTCCAAATAATAATCGGCGTTTTTCTCTGCAAAATAATTGTTTACGAAGGTGATTGCCTCTTCATTTTAAGAAAATCTCTACCCTCCGAGCTCGATTTTTAGATGAGGGAACAAAAAGAAATCGCTTGGGGCTAGATCTGGTGAGTAAGGCGGATGGCCAAGCAGTTCAAACCGTAATTCGTGGATTTTCGCCATGGCAACCGCTGAGGTGTGAGGCGATGCGTTGTCTTGGTGAAACAGGTTTTTTTATTTCTGCAAATGTAGCCGTTTTCCCGCAAGTTCTGCCTTCAGCTTGTCAAATAATGGTAAGTAGTATACTCCTGTAATGGCTAACCGCATGACTATCCCAAAAAACAGTCGCCATCACTTTCCCAGCCCAAAAAAATAGTTTTTGCTTTTTTTGGAGCCGGTTCCACCTTTGCAGTCCACTGTTTGGACTGTATTATTGTTTCGGGCGTACAATGGTGTATCCAAGTTTCATCTACAGTAATTGATCGGCGCCATAAATTTTTTTTTTTTTTTTTTTTTTTTTTTTTTTTTTTTTTTTTTTTTTTTTTTTTTTTTTTTTTTTTTTTTTTTTTTTTTTTTTTTTTTTTTTTTGTTTTTTTGTAGCTTTTAACGCATTATTTGTTTAATGTTTAATTCTAATAGCTCTAAAGAGATAGCGTGTTGTTTGTTGGGAATTTTTACGTACTCTAAAACTCAAACACCTATTACTGTTTATAATTATTTTGCGGATAAATGTGATCCACGTTAGCAGCAATTGAAAATAAATAAATTAATTAATAAAATGAATCCAAGAAATCCCTTGTATTTCCCGAATTTTTTATGCAACTAAACACAACACAACTTTTAAATCTCGACAAATCATTCAAGTTTCTATTCTATTGAAGATCTCTGTCATATTCCAATAAAAACTGTAGTTGAAATGAATTAATGAATGAAATTATTTCATTGACTAAGCGTTACGCTTGTTACAATAGAGTTTGGCCAATCTGGTTACACTTGCACAGCAAAATACACATGTATAGGTACATATTTACAAGATAATAAAAAAAAAAAAAATAAATAAATAAAAATACCGATGAGTTGAGAACGTCCTTTGATTTTGAAGTCGGTTCAAAAACAGATCCATTTGACTTCAGACATATAAAACAAAATTTCTTAAGTAACAATATTTTTGATATAACGCAATTTCTTACTTAATTATGTTTTTCAACCGACTTCAAAAAAGAGGAGGTTCTCAACTCATCTGTATTTTTTTTATTTATTTATTTTTTATTTTATTTCGTTTAGCGTCACTTTTTATGCTGCTCTGGCTAATCGGACGATGCTACGGTGAGAGTCCTAAATTTTGCCTATCCAGGTATAATTAGGATAGGGATATTTAACGAGTACCTGACATCGCACAGGCTCGGGACCCCCATTTTACGTCCCTTCCGAAGGACGGCATAGCTAAGGATTTTTTACTCCCTTTAAAAAATCCTAAGGTCATCTGCCGGGCTGCAAACCCGCGATCTTGTTTGTTTGTTTGTTTCTTTTAACGTCACTTTATGCTGCTAGGCTAATCGGACGATGCTACGGTGGGGTCCTAAATAGGCCTATCCATATTTAGGGATCTTTAACGAGTACCTGACATCGCACAGGCTCGGGACCCCCATTTAACGTCCCTTCCGAAGGACGGCATAGCTAAGGATTTTTTACTCCCTTTAAAAAATCCTAGGGTCATCTGCCGGGCTGCGAACCCGCGATCTTGGGTTTAGTAGGTTGCTATGCTAACCACTACACCACAGGTGACCCTTCTAAATCAATTTTGATGATTCTTTTTTAGATCTGTAGGGCATACTTCAGAGTCGGTCCCATAAAAAATATTTTGAAATCAACTCAGCACTTTTTAAGAAAAATAAAAAAAAACAGTTAATAAAAATCATATAATAATCTTAAATCTCCATGGTAACTAAATCTAAATTATTAACAAAAATAATTTACATATACAGTCAACAATCGATGTGTCGTACTTCGATAAGCTGAATTCTTAAATAATTCGAACAAAATCTACGGTCGGAAGTACATTATACTTAAATTTCACCTCAAAGAGACGATTTCATATAGAAAACGTTAAAAATTGTGTAAATAAGTCGAACTGAAAATAGGGTTCAAAAGAGAGAACTTCTTGGACCACCTCTATGAAATGAACTACATATTAGAAGTCATCGCCTCTATAACTCGAACTCAAATTTAAAGAATTTCATGTGTAATTTGTTTTCCTGTTTCCCGTCATTGTTTATCTTTCTAGTTCATAGTTACACCAGTCACTTATTATTAGTTATTCACCCGAGTGGTTTCACAGTGGCTATTGAAATTTCCTTCAATTAACGAAAAGTTAATATTGATTTGTAAAGTGGAGAAATGAGAAAGGAGTTGGGCGTTTGTTGCTAGTGAATTCCGAATTCCGCATAGTGCTCTTTCAACCGTCCTAAAGAGTATAGAAAAGATCGCCACTGGTGGAAGGCGGTAAGTCAACTTTTAGGAACCCTCAGAAAAAAGCGCAGTTCAGTTGAAAGTTATATGGTAAATTGTTACCGGGTATTTAATTTTCTATATCAATGATTTTATAGGTATGTACAAACAACATAAATATTAATGAAAAATATACGTAATGGTTTCAACTACAATTTTGTGTTCAATTTTTCCATTATATGAAGATAAGTGGTGTTACACCTGTTAATTATAACACGTTATAACCTATTTCATATGTATTGTCTCATTTTCATTATTGTGTTCGTATCAAGTGTTGTGTATATTTAATTGAATAAAAGCCTTTCTAAAGGTTTACATTCATTGTTTTATTCAGACATTCGACCAACTCATAACAATTTTATTCAATTAAATCTTGATTCCAGCAAAGTTATAATGGATAAATATATCAGACCTCCCAGATTCGAGACGGACCCCGATTCTCCTTCAGCAGGTAAAGAATGGGTACATTGGCTGAAAACATTTCAAAATTTCTTGGATTTAGCAACAGAAAAATTTTCAGACGAAAACCAATTTAAGATTTTCACAAACTACTTGTCTCATAATGTTTACGATTTAGTAAGTGATTTGAAATCATTCAAAGAAGCCGTAGATGCATTAAATAACATCTATATAAAAAAAAAAAAAAAACGAAATCTTTGCTAGGCATTTGCTCGCAACTAGAAGACAACAAGCAGGGGAAAGTATAGATCAGTTCGTACAAAATTTAAATCTTCTTGCTAAGGAATGTGAATTCAAAGCAACTACAGCTGCTCAACATAAGGAAGAATATGTCCGTGACGCGTTTATAAACGGATTGGCATCAAATTCTATACGCCAACGCCTTTTGGAGAATAAAACTTTGAGTTTGCAGGAGGCTGTAACTCAAGCTCAGACCTTGGAAATGGCCCAACAACAATCCGAACAATACCAGGAAAAGTATTCTGTCAGCTGTGTGCCTTCTAGTGCTGCCTCGGCGGAAGACAATTCAGGATTAACCCCTCCTGTCCTTTCTGCTATCCCAAGGAAGAATGGTAACTGCTTTTTTTGTGGGCACAACCGTCATCCTCGTTCGTTATGCCCTGCTAAAGAAGCCGAATGTAGAAACTGCAAAATAAAGGGGCACTATGCCTCTGTATGTAGGAGGAAGAATTTTGTTAGTAATACAAGAGGCCCAGTAGCAGCAGGCATAGTCTTAGCGACCATCAACGGAGATCACTTGAAAAATCTAGCGAAAGCGGTGGTAATAGCAAAAATAGATCATCATCCTGTTAAGTGTTTGATAGATACTGGAAGCTCGAACAGCTTTATTAATCCGGAAATTGTCAAACGTTACGGTTTACAAGTCTATCATGAAAATGGCAGCGTATCGATGGCGACGACATCACTTTCTTCTCAGGTAAGTGGCTATGTGCTTGTTACTCTTGAACTTTTATGTCACAACTATTTTGAATTTAAACTGTCTGTACTAAAGGAGCTCTGTTGTGATATACTGCTTGGTCATGATTTTTTAAAAAAACACTCTAACGTACAATTACTATTTGGTGGAAGCATGGAACCGCTAACAATATGTTCAGCCTTAATGGCCAGAGTAGAGTCACCTCGATTGTTTTCCAATCTTGCTCCAAATTGCAAACCTATAGCCACAAAATCAAGAATTTACTCTGAATCAGATCAAAAATTTATTAAACAGGAAATACAACAGCTTCTCTCTGATGGTGTTATTGAGGAAAGTAACTCTCCGTGGCGAGCCCAGGTTTTGGTTGTACAAAATGAAAATCATAAAAAGAGGCTTGTTGTTGATTATTCTCAAACCATAAACAAGTTTACCTTATTAGACGCCTACCCTCTTCCCAATATGGACGAGTTAGTAAGAAACGTGGCGAAGTATAACATTTTCAGTACAATAGATCTGAAAAGTGCTTACCACCAGGTCCCCATTGCCGATGAAGAGAAAATTTATACTGCATTTGAAGCTCAGGGACGATTATATCAATTCACAAGAATCCCCTTTGGTGTTACGAATGGTGTAGCATGTTTTCAGCGGGTGATAGACAAAATTATTTCAGATGAAGGTCTAAAGGGAGTTTTCTCGTATCTAGATGATGTCACTGTTTGTGGTAATGACAAAGCGGAACACGACAGTAATCTTCAGGGCTTCATGTTAGCTGTAGAAAAATATGGTCTACAAATTAATTTTGAGAAAAGTAAATTTTCAATGCCTTGTATAAATCTTCTTGGGTATGTCATATCGCAAAACTCGATACGTCCTGATCCTGAGAGATTGAAGCCCTTGCTTGAGCTTCCTCTTCCTCATGATGCTTCTTCCTTGAAACGTGCCCTCGGACTTTTCGCACATTATTCAAAATGGGTTCCACGTTTTTCTGAGAAAATTAGTAGCATGACTGGTTCTGTCACTTTTCCTTTGGGTCCTCAAGCCGCTCAGGATTTCGCTATGTTAAAAAGAGATATTGCTAGTTCACTCGTTACTACAATAACTGGTAGCTCACCTCTAGTTGTTGAAAGCGATGCATCTGACTTTGCTATTGCAGCAACACTAAGTCAGGACGGGAGGCCCGTTGCATTCTTTTCCCGTACTTTGTCAAAATCAGAGAGATCTCAATCTGCTATAGAGAAAGAGGCTGCAGCCATCGTGGAATCACTAAAGAAGTGGAAATCTTATCTTATCGGAAAACATTTTCAGCTCGTAACAGATCAAATGGCTCTTTCTTTTATTTTTAACAAGAAGCATAACAGTAAAATAAAAATAAAGAATGATAAAATTTTGAGATGGCGTTTGGAATTGTCTCCATTCCTGTTTGATATTGTTTATCGCTCAGGTAAAGAAAACCATAAAGCAGACACCCTTTCAAGAGTTTGCTGTTTAACATCAACGAATAAACTATTTGAGCTCCACAAGTCATTGTGTCACCCAGGGGTAACTAGGATGTTTCACTGGATTAAAATAAAAAATCTACCATATTCGCTTGAGGATGTCAAGAAAGTTACAGCTGCCTGCCCTACTTGCGCTGAAGTAAAGCCAAAATTCCTGAAAAACCAAGGGACCCTTATCAAAGCAACATCACCATTCGAACGTTTAAGTGTTGATTTTAAAGGACCCATTCCTTCAAAAACTAGAAATAGATATATGTTGACAGTTGTGGATGAATATTCTCGTTTTCCGTTTGCTTTTCCCTGTCAAGATATTTCGTCTAAAACAGTTATACAATGTCTCTCTCAGTTGTTTTCAATTTTCGGTATGCCAGCGTTCATACATTCAGATAGAGGGTCATCGTTTCTATCAGAAGAACTTGTGACGTTCTTACATTCAAATGGCGTAGCTGTTAGTCGAACCACACCGTACAATCCCAGAGGCAATGGGCAAGTGGAACGTTTCAACGGAACAATCTGGAAGACTATAGTATTGGCTGTAAAGACTCTTGGTCTAAAAGCAGATGATTGGGAGAAAGTACTTTCTCAGGCCCTCCATTCTTTGCGTTCCTTATTGTGCACAGCAATTAACTGTACGCCACATGAAAGATTTTTTGACTACCCACGTCGGACTGCGAACGGAAACTCCATACCTTCATGGTTAATACCAAATACAACTGTATTGGTAAAAAGAAATGTAAGAAACAGTAAATATGATGACTTGGTTGAAGAAGCTGAGCTCATAGAAGTAAACCCTCAATATGCTTCTATTAGACGGAAGGATGGCTCAGAATCAACTGTTTCGTTACGGCAATTAGCCCCAAGGGGAGAGATTGATCTGATCCAACAGCCGGCTACCGATACATCCAATACTGATGACAGACGGCGCATTGTGCAACTATCTGATGACAGCAGGAATCAGGAAATGTACAAAAGCAAAATAATTGGATCTGAAGAAGGACATATAAGTAATCTGCCAAGTGAGGAAACTCTAGATGAACATCAAGACAAAGAGACCGAAAAAGTACCTTCACCAGATGAAACATCGCCCCAGAACAGGCAAAGACCTCGAAGAAATGTAAAACCTCCTTCTTACCTGCAAGATTATGTTACATAAATTTAATACAGAGGGGGAAAATGTTACACCTGTTAAATTATAACACGTTATAACCTATTTCATATGTATTGTCTCATTTTCATTATTGTGTTTCGTATCAAGTGTTGTGTATATTTAATTGAATAAAAGCCTTTCTAAAGGTTTACATTCATTGTTTTATTCAGACATTCGACCAACTCATAACAAGTGGAATGATAACCTCGATAATTCTTTGTTCAGTAAATCGAACTATTTTTCAGGGTAGCTGGAAAATCGAGAATTGATTGTATAAACAAAAATACTCTCATCACTAAAAAGTAAAAAATAAAAATAATTTTTAGAAAAAAAAACAAAACCGACTTCAAGATTAAACCTACATATACAAACTTGAACTAAAAAATAAAAAATAATATTTTAATTGCTTCGAAACAAAAACCATTAAATGACAATCAACGAAATTATCGACACTTATATACCTATTCACAATTTATGATCATTTATTTTTGGAGTCTGTGCCAACCAAAACAAACAGAATTAGAAAAGTAATGGTAATTTTAAAGATCCTTCCACTGTTTCATCACCGCCACACCGCGTCTCCATTCGAAAGTTCACTGTAAAGGCACGATTGAACTGCCCTTCTTGGCTGGCACCGACTCCAAAAATAAATGATCATAAATTGTGAATAGGTATGTAAGTGTCGATAATTTCGCTGATTGTCATTTAATGGTTTTTGTTTCGAAGCTATTAAAATATTATTTTTTATTTTTTAGTTCAAGTTTGTATATGTAGGTTTAATCTTGAAGTCGGTTTTCTTTTTCTTTTTCTAAAAATTATTTTTATATTATTTACAAGTAAATGATTAAATTAAAGAAACAAATCGGAACTAACATAGAAAGTATAAAATTACATCTTGTTTTTGTTATTAATCCCCTTCGGTTTTAAGTCACTATTCATTCAAAAGGAATGATCTAAGCTTAGTGACATTTGTAATGAAATTATATAATACGTTAATTTTTTGCTCATCTTCAATTGTTAAAATCGTGGCTATATTATGGGGGACGTTTAGAAAAATCCGCCTGAGTATTAGGTATTGGGGGCAGTTAAATAGGATACGATTTAGTCTCTCTTTTTCATTTTGATTACATAAGCTGCATATGAAGTCCAGTAAAATAAGGGTTTGTCGAAGAAAAAACTTTTTAAATTATTAAAACTTCGTATTTAATAGACTAATAGTAAATTTAGTTAGCTTAAGATGAAAAAAAAGAATTTTGAATCGGACGAATAGTTTCGGAGTTATAGACAAAAAAGTACGACAAACATGTTTTCGCGGAGAAGTGGGGCTGACCGCCAGTTGGCCAACTTTTTGACATTTACATCGCGGTAAATGGTCCGATTTCGGTGTAGTTTTTTTCATTCGTAGGTAATGATTCCAGATATAATTAATATTCAAAGACTTTCTTCGAAAAAAGCTTCGTTTTCGTGTAATAGGTTATACCGAAAATAACCGATATTTGGAGGGTTTTTTTTTGCGATTTTGAGTATGAAGCCGACGTCTGCCGTGGTAGCAAACTTCAGGTTCAGATTCAGCACCGCCAAAAATATAAAGACCCGTTGAGAATAAAAGTTCGGCAGTTTTTCTTGAAAACGGACTTTTGTAGCCTTATTTTACTGGACTAATGGTTTCAGAGTCTATTTTGTATATATTACTTTTATAATAAATCTTTATTTTTTTATCTGATGCTAGATAAAAGTTGTGACATTATTCTTGTTTTGTAAAATGGGGCATTTAAGTGAAGGTATTTGGCATCGGTAATGTGTGAGTGTTTTATTTTCTCATAGTAGGAATTAAAGGTAGAATTGTTTACTCTTTCTAAATCCTAGGCATATTAGCAATTTATATTCTCACACAGCTTTTCCTAAATTTTTCTTTATTAGGACAGGATCCTGATTTTTCCATGAATAATTATAATGAAATCATAGTTTGGAGACATGATGGCAGAACGATCTATTAATCCGAATGAAGGAATAAAATACAACGTGCCACAATATTTGGCAACTGAGCAATTGAATCGAGGCCAGAGGTATCGCATGCCAGGGGAAAGACCAACAGATTACGTTTCTTAAAATATTTTTAAATTGGAGTAGGAAATAAAATCAAATGCACAAGGACGTATAAATCATCATTGAAATATACATAGTTCAAGCTAAACTAGGAAAGGATGTATTGATGTTGAAATGTTGATAGATATTGATATAGATATGTCATTGAAGTTGATCGGAACGAAAGCAACCACAGAATGTTCATTTATTATTCTATATCACTTTTAAACATTTTTTATTTTTGCAGTTTTTCTATTATTGAATAGAGAAACTATTGCGTTTCTATTACTTGATGTTTGGGAAATAACCGACTTATACAGAAAGTTACTCTCTATATAACGTTGATAAGATTGTTTAAAGTTAAGAATGTTGTATGAGGAATAATTGAAATTAAATTCAAGTGACTACAGAAGTTTTTTTTATTATTATTAATTAGGTCATTGGAAGAAATCAGAAGGAATGAAAGTAACTGCCTGGCGTTAGCTGATGATTTTGCAGTACTATCCGAAATCCAAGAAGAAACAACTATACAAATCAATCTCTTGGAAAAGATTGCTAACCAAACAGAACTCAGGATCTCAGTATAAAAGAACAAATTTATGACAAATGACAAACGTGGACCAAAATTCCTTGAAATTGAGATTGGACTAATGGCTTCGAGTGGGGCTTGTCATGAAAGGATAAGTATCTTGTTTGGACCAAATCTGCACCGTATGGAACATTTAGATATAAGTTTATTTGTGACATAATAAGGAGCATTGAGGATTTTACGAGGGATTTTGGATTGTAAGGATTGGATAAGAGAAGAATTGATAGGTTTAGTGGAGCCTTTAAAGGGCATAATTAAATGGGTGTAATTAATGTCTGAATTGGGAGCTTTGAATGCCTATCGGCTATATGTAGGAGAAGTCGAAAACGACGAGCAGTTTCTTGTCTTTTAAGAGTAGTATGTAAATGCATACCTTAAATTTAGATTGTGAGGCATTGCTTATTTTGTTCTACAAAACAACACCTAATATTTCAAGATATTAGAGTCGTAGAGTAGATGATACCTGTATTTATTTTACACATTATTAAGTTATCTCCAAAATTAAAAAGCCAAATTATACCTCGATATCAAAAGTAGATATTGAAGTATCTGTATACAGCCGTTGGTAGGTAATAATGCTATGTATCTCGTTGCGGAAGCCTATAATTTTCTTGATAAGAGCTAACTCACAGGAGATTAGCCCAATATTGTCCAACATATAACTGTTTAAAAACAAAAGTTAGGGCAAGCTAACAAGTTAACGAGGAAGAAGCTCTTACTATCTTGCTATCTTGACTATTAGCGGTGTAGCTTCAACCGATAACTGCCTGTATGGAACGTGTTTAGTTTGCATACAAGACAGTTCCAGCTGATAGCCCCCTCGGCTCTATATTCTACTGCTCCGCTAAAGAATCGAATGCCGATTAACAATCGACAAGATAGTCGATAGCAATATAAAGGTGTTCGTGACGCTTCAATATACCGCAGTGTCAAGTCTTTAGTCTAGTTTTACGATGCTTTTCACGGTCTTTCTTCTGGTCATATCTTCAATGAAGTCAGGTGAGGATCATCTCTGATAACAATTATTTGATATAGTTTTAAAGGTTTGTGGTTTTTGTGTTATGGATTTTGTTTGGCAGTTTTTGGTTTACTTGTGTAACGTTTTTTTTCACGCTAAAAAATGTAACATTTTGACACGCCCTATCTCTGTTGGTGTTGCTCGAATTGAAATTTTGCCGACAGTTTCCTGATCAGAAATTTAATGGAGAATATTATTTGTTATTTTATATTTGTCACAAAGACCTACGGTTTAGGAGAGATATTGGTTTGAATGGAAAAAGTTACATTTCGTCAACTTTTTTTGGGTTTTTCTGCGGCTTTTCTGACACATTCTAGCTCTGTTGTTACTCAGATCGAAAATTTCCTGATCCAAAATTGAATGGAGAATACTTTTTTCATATAACATTTGTCGCTAGAACCTACCGTTTCAGAGCTATATTGGTTTGAATGAAAAAAAAAAAAAAAAAAAAAAAAACGTTTTGCCTACATTTTTTGCGTTGAGGATTTTTTGACACTCTCTAGCTCTGTTGTTACTCAGATCGAAAATTTCCTGATCCAAAATTGAATGGAGAATACTTTTTTCATATAACATTTGTCGCTAGAACCTACCGTTTCAGAGCTATATTGGTTTGAATGAAAAAAAAAAAAAAAACGTTTTGCCTACATTTTTTGCGTTGAGGATTTTTCGACACTCTCTAGCTCTGTTGGTATTGCTCGGACCGGAAATTTACGACACTTTTTCCATCAAAAATTATGTGGAGAATATTTTTTGTCTTATTGTATTTGTCGCTTGGGCATACTTTTAAGGAGAAATACTGGTTTGAATGAAAAAAGTAACTTTTGCCAAAATATTTTCTATTGGGATTTTTCAGACACACTCTATCTCTGTTGGTGTTGCTCGGATCGAGAATTTGACGACAGTTTCCTTATCAGAAGCAGTAGATATAAAAACAGTAGATTATAGATAGTCATATCCATCATCTATTGTTTTTGCCAGTCAGGGAGAGATTGGGTTTTTTTTAATTTAGAAGTTATCCCTACAGACTAATGCTTAGACGCTAAAATATTAAGTCTCTAAAGGATCTGAACTTAAAAAAATATTAAAGGTGATATAGTGATGTAGTTTTATCTAAAAGGCTGATAAAAAACTTTACAACGCGTCTTCTTTCATTCAAACCAATATAGATCCTAAACTGTAATTCATATTGACAATTGTTATATAACAAACAATATACTCGATTAAATTTTTTTATCCGTTTCAGACTACTTCAACATTTACTAGACAAACTTTCAAAGCTCCCAATTAATTACAAAAGACTCATATACATGACTGTGATTAGACCTATTTGGACGTACGGAGTTGAGCTTTGGGCTCCACTAAACCATCCAATTCATTTCTTAATCAATCCTTACAATCCAAAATCCTTCGTAAAATCCTCAATGCTACTTACTTTGTCACAAATTAACTTATACATAAAGATCTTAATGTGCCATATGTTGCTGATTTAGCGAACACCAGATACCTATCCTTTCATAGTAAGCTCCATAATCACTCAAATCCGTTAATTTCTCAACTCGCTTCCCACTCCATTCCTGATAATCCTCCTAGGCGTCTGAAACAAAGATGGCCTAGAGACCTTCTAGTGTAGAAGTTTTAATAAATTGCTACTGATGAGTAATTCTTTTCAAGTTTTAACATATTATTATAATCGTTGTCAATACATTTACTTGATGTATATATTCTGTACAGTTGTAAATTTCAATAAATGTATAAAAAAAAAAAAAAAATTATATGGATACTGTCGGCGAATTTTCGATTCGAGCTACAACACCAGCAGGGCGAGACCCTCTCAAAAGCCACAACACTTAAAATATTTAAGCCAATGACTATTATGAATTTTTTCATTCAAACCAGTATAGCTCCAAACGGTAGTTTCTAGTGACAAATGCTATATAACAAAAATTATGCTCCATTAAATTTCTGATGAAGATATTGTACTCGAATTTTCGATTCGAGCAGCAACACCAACACACCTACAGCTGGTCAAAATGTTGAATTTTTGAGGGTGAAAAAAATATTACACCAAAAATGTATAGACCCTCAGTCTAAAGACATATCCATGATAAAAGGAAAATAAAAAAACTATTTTTGTAAAGTTTTTACATGAAAAATCTCAATATAACGTCGTACGTTTTGGGCACATAAATCATTTTTTGTAATTGTTGATCGTATTTTGAACAATACAATTATTATTGATGGGTCGTTCTGGGTGGAACGGAACTTGGAACTGGTTCCAGCTTTGAACCGGTTTGGTTTCGTTCGATATATCCATAATCGCTCACGTATACTTAAACCTTCTCAATATTATAGTACCTATACAATTTTTAATTATAAAATAGAAGGAGGGGTCACCTGTGGTGTAGTGGTTTGCATAGCAACCTACTAAACCCAAGATCGCGGGTTCGCAGCCCGGCAGATGACCTTAGGATTTTTTAAAGGAAGTAAAAAATCCTTAGCTATGCCGTCCTTCGGAAGGGACGTAAAATGGGGGTCCCGAGCCTGTGCGATGTCAGATACTCGTTAAAGATCCCTATCCTAATTATACCTGGATATCGTCCGATTAACCATAGCAGCATAAAGTGACAAACAAAATAAACAAAAACAAAATAGAAGGAGGTTAACAGCTCGAAGTCACAATAAGGGACAGAACGAAAACGCATGGTACATTGGTAGTAGGTTTTTCAAACTGACATGGAACGAAATGTGGAACAGACCGTTAATTCTCATTGCACTTTTAAGTCGGAACAGCCCTTCACTAGTATATAAATAAAATAGTAGGCTAGTCAAATAGTCCACGTCAGTACGTGGAACGAAAAATGGAACTGAATCCAATTGTGAAACGGAACGTAAAATCTCATTCCACTTTTAAGTTGGAACGGCCCTTTACTATATTACTATTTACTAATGATTACTCTGGATCAAACCAGTTATTTTTAACAAATACCTCTCTCAGAGCTAATAGGAAACAAAACATTGAATATCTCGCAATAATATTCATCAAATCCTCCATGATATCCTAGATGATGTTTAAATCCATTCTTTTCTAAATGATTTTAAAAATTTTAAATTTAAATTTAACCAAACTACGACAGAACATGTGTTCTCAGCACGTCCTATCGTGGTTTGGTAGAACACCGGAACAAAAACATTGCTTATCTGTAATAGAATCCATAAAGCGGTAAATACATTTTGGAAAGGTAATGAGCATAAAATTGGTTTCAATTAAGAAATTAAATTAAAAACTGAAATAGGATCATTAACTGAAACTTAGTTCTATTGTTTTTATGTCCATAAACTATTACTGAATTGAATCAAACAAAAAAAAAAAACATAACGATACTGCCATTGTAACTAAATAACTTCATATTTTTTGGTAAACGTGTTGTTATTATTGAATTATGGTTTGATCTATTACGGACAAAGCTTTTTAAAATATAATTTAATAGGTATGAGTCATTTTTACGAGGCCTACCAATTGATGTCTTTGCTGTTGAGATTTTTACCTACGATTTTCTATAGCAATCTTATGGCAGTAGTTTCCGGTGAACTACTACGCAATTACTGTTTTTCAGAGTTTATCTGAGAAATAAAACTGATTTTGGTTAATTGATTAAAAATTAAAGAAAATTAAAAACTCATGAATGTTAGTGTCTATTATTATATTTCCCATACTATTTTTTTTTTTTTTTTTTTTTTTTTTTTTTTTTTTTAAAGGAATCAGGTGCTTCTCTTGAAAATTACAAAGATGAAGCAACTGCAGTTGAAATGTCGTATGACAACCACAGCTGTTCAAAGCAATCGGAATACATTTTTTTTTCTTTTAGCACATCGAAAGAAATAGTATGACTAAGGTGACCAGACGTCCCGTTTTACAGGGACCTGTCCCGTTGTCTCAAAATATATGCTCGGGACGCTTATTTGTCCCGTTTTACAAATATTTGGTCCCATATGTACTTTTGACAGCATTGCGTTTGCTTCCTAAATTCCATTCATTGGTGATGAATGAATTAACTAGATTAAATCTTTAAAACATGAAAAAATACCAACGGATAGCTCTAAAGGAAGGTCCTGGGTGGGAAAGGATCGAGGAGGGGATTGACCTGATTGCTAGTAAATTTATCATGCTTAAGATTTCCAATAGTGAGATTTTTAACGAAGTGACTTATCTAAAGAAGTACGTGACACAGAAAAAGATTTTCAAGTGTACCGAAGAGAAACCTTCTCTGGATCAGAGATGGGTTGAAATATTTCTTAATTTTGCAAATCAAAATGTCCCTATCAAGAATATTACACTGATGGTTTCATTTTTCTTGTCCTTACCAGGTACAAACGCTCCAGTGGAACGAGTTTTCTCAATTATTAATTACATTTGATCACTAGAAAAATCTCAAATGAAAATGTCGACCCTTAAAGCAATGATGCTAGTAAAATGTAACTTTGCAATGGGTTGTGTTCAGTTTTTTCGATTTCATCAAACAAAAGCCTGATATTTTGAAAATAAATATTCACTCATCTCAAAAATATGATAAATAAACATCGAAGTCAGTATTTTCGACAATATTTATATTTAAGTGATATCAAGTTTATTTCTAAATGTAGTCTTATTGAATAAAATGGTATTTCATATATATATTGGTAAATGGTATTTTTTTTAAGGGTGCTTCTAACTTCCCCGATATTGAGGGTCCCGTTTTAAGAATCTCATAATCTGGTCACCTTAAGTATGACAAATATAGTAACAGACCGTAACATTCATTTGTTTTTTAATTTTCATTAATTTTTAATTCATTAATCATAATAGTTATATGGGTCAAATAAACTCTGAAGAACGGTCATTGCGTAGTAGTTCACAGAAAAAAAAAAAATGTCAGCCATTAGAGTGCCGTAGAAAATAGAAGGTAATAATCTCAAGTGCAATGGCAGCAATTTGGCGTCAAATTGAATGATGAAATGACCGCTATACATATTTTTAAATAAAGGGAAGAAGGCTTCAGATGCATGTATTTTTTTTTTTTTTTTTTTAATCCAGACGTAGGCGTTTTTTAACTTGACCTGTATGTAACGGAATCTTTCATCGTAATTGTCACCAATTTCCAGGAATCTGATAAACTTGAAAATTTGCTCACGTTTCTAGGACCAACGATAATACAATAATTGCACAACTTTTTTCTAATGTTCTCCTTAGTCTAGTTAAATTAACCCCTTAAATGGGAGTCAGCCTTGCAAAAAGGGGCAAAAAAACCCAACATTGTTTCACTTTTTTTCAGATTTTTGCAAAAAGAAACATCTGAAATGCTTTAAATCGAAAAATGTGTTATTTGCAAAATTAAAGTTTATTAAATTGTGCGTCTAAAGGCATCTCTTAAGCTGAATTTGTCTGAGGTGTTTAGCCACACAATCGATTGTCAAAAATCGACGAATTTCGCGAACTTTCTCAAAATGTTAGTTTTGGTCATGTTCAAGAGTCTATGACACAAAAATGGCTAGCCTAATCAAAAAATGTTACATATATACTAATAATAGTTGTAGATCATTAGATTTTGTCCAAGATAGTTTTAGTTCGGTTTGCTATTAAACCGTGTTTTTTTTAGTTTTTTAAACTATAATTTTTTTTAATTTTATTGAAATTTACAACTTAATATATATGTTAAAAAACACATCTTAGTAAATGTGATAAAATTATTACGATTGCTTTTGAGGCCACTACCCAATGGTAGCACTTCAATACGTATTATATTTGAAGGTCCCGGAGCCATATTCTTTTCAGGCGCCTCGGAGGGTTATCTGAAATAGAATGGGAAGCGAGTTGAGATAATAGTGGATTTGAATCGTTATGGAGTTTACTATGGAAGGATAGGAATCTGGTTTGGGCTATTTGTATTTGGCGAAGCGGTGTTTCGATGTCGTTATTTAAAAAAAAAGAAATGTTAATTCTGGGACACTTTGTCACCTAAGAATAATACTAACAAAGGGACGTTTGGAGTTGTAATTCACAGATTTGACTGCCGATTTTAGGGACCTATAATAGTGCTAAATTAGAGTTATAGCCGCCAATGAGCATTAGGAGCCGAAAAAAAAAAATAAAATATAAAAATCACGTATTATTTTTTTTTCTCAGCTCTCAGTCAAGTTAGAGACATGATTCTTTCAAGTTTAATTGCAGTTATGTATGCTATTTGATATAAAAATACTTTTGTTATGCTCAAGATACTACCCGGCTTTAGGGTGCTCAAAAATGACAAAATTCCTAGGAAATCCGCTGTAAATCAGTGGAAACTTTTTTTCATGAACAACTGACTTCAAATCTCGATTTAACGCACCACAAAACGCTTATATGTGAAATTTTATCAAAATAAAAAAATATTGATTTTTTACCCCTTTCGAGGAGGTTAAAATTTTGAAGTTGAGATTTCATCAACAATTTCTACCGGCCATAACAACCGTTTGACGGCTGTGTTCAACCGATTAAAACAGTAATAGAATCATTAGAATCAACATACATTCCACTTTTTATCCATGCGTATAACATTGGATTTACTCCAGATTTTAGTGGACAAAAACCGATGTGAATGAAAAAATCTAAGATCAGCTGTAACTTGAGATATTTCAATATTAAGGACGAAAACTAATATATATGTCGCCCAAATGAGGTCCTTCCACCATCTTAAAACAGCATCCTTAAGGACGAAAAGTAATTTTAAGTGGGGAAGGAGAGTGGCCAAGGATGTCCTTCGGCCTCAAAAAATCGTCAGATCCTGGCAGATCTGTAATACAGTGTCCTTATAGCATTGTCTATATATGTACGTCTATATAAATATAGTCATTATGGATAAGTTTGTTTGTGATTAAGTAAAGATCATTGGAGGAGTTTTCGAAGGATTTTGAAATGCAAGGATTGGATACCAGATGAATTAGATGGTTTAGTGGAGCGCCAGCTTCGTGGAAATAAATTAATCTCTTCACAACGTGAATTTCTTTTGGCAACAGTTTGATGGAAATATCAGCCATGATATTTCGTAAATCTGGCAGTAATTATTTTTTACTTTCGCATCCTTGACTATTGGATATTATTCTTTATACATTTTGTTCGCTCTGAATTATTAGTATTCCTTTATAATTATATTTTCGAAGGTATAATATGATTTTTGCCCTTAAATTTAGACGGAGTGCCACTGGATGGACAAGAAAATATGCACATTTTCTCCTATGCGCACCCTGAGCTCCGAAATGAAAAATCTCAACTTCGAGAGATGTCCAACGAAATCGATGTTGATTTGCCTCATAATTTAACTAACGAAGAATATACCTTCACGTTTTATAATCGGTAAGTTTCAACCATTGATGTTTATCTTCATCTGAATTGATTATTAATATATTTAAATGAGATAGTTATTTTGGTGTAGTGAGTGCACGTGTCTTGAATCCAGTAGTACAAAATCATTGTAAGAATCAAAATCTGTCATTCGGATTATAATTTTTGAAGTCGAGATATTCCAATATATAAGTTATTTTACCTAACTACTGGCACCCACCAGTATAACTACCAGCGTTTATCGATAAAAATCTAGTATTAAAGAATGCAATTAAGGATTATTTCTTCAATCATATTTTCACGCATAACAGTAATTTTTAACTTACAAATAGTTAAAATTACACTGATTAGGTGTTTGAAGCTACGTAAAAGAAAAATTAGACATATGATTTTTTATTTCAATGAATGAGTTGGTAATCCAGATGGACAGAGGTTATTAAGAAACTCTTGCGGATTACGGACAGTATTATCAGTGCTTTCAGGTCTGAAGGTCCCACCTTTGCTTTTTTCGATTATATCTCGAAAAAGGTGGATTTTTTCGATTATATCCCCTCCTCCCCACCGTTTCTAGCTAACGGTGGGGAGGAGGGGAGAAGTTTAATTTTAACTCGAAAACGGTTGGCTCTAGAAAAATATGCTCCGATTCAAAATTAAAGTTAATTAAATTTCCTATTAAATTAATTATATACATATTCGTCAAAATTCCAACGGTTTTCGAGATATACTCGTACGTTATTAAAAATCGATAATTTTAGAAATTAAAAAAATGTTTACCTCACTTTTTCTTAATTATTTGCTTCAAATATCAGAAACGTATATATGAAATTAAAGTAAATTTAATGCTCTAAAATTTTGATTCTGACATTTTTTCTGAGAAACGGTTGTGGAAGGTGCTAGAAGCAAAAGTTTGACAAAAAGTGTGGTAACATTTGTTTTTTCCCGAAAATCACCGACCTTAAATAACGTATATCTCGAAAACCGTGAGAATTTCGACAAATTTATACACAATTAATTTATTAGGAAATTTAATTAGCTTTAATTTTGGTTTGAAATATATTTTTCTTGAGTCAACCGTTTTCAAGATAAAATTAAACTTCTCCCTTCCTCCCCACCGTTAGCTCACCCCCTAGGGGTGGGGACCTTTAGTATGTTTACCTTCTAACTATTCTTAAGAAAGCTATGAAGTCAAATATTATCGCATATTCCATGCACACTATTCCCCTTATTTCAGCACTCATTGACTGGACTAAATACATATTTATTTATATATACAGTTCATATTTCAATTAGGATCTAAAACAATTTTGCAGGAATTATGAATCAGGGGAGATCATTGCTGAAGAAAGCCCGATCCACCAACTGAAACGCCTCTTCAAACAGGAGTTGGATACCAAAATAGTAGTCCATGGTTGGCTTGCCAGCTCTCAGGATTACATCGTGAACAACACTATCAAAAGTAAGTTCCTGTTAATTTAATATTTTTGCGCCCCTATACCTTTTGCTGGAATTTCCAATTGAGGAGTGCAGTATGTGTTGGATATCATATATAGTAGATTTTACGTTCCGTTCCACTATTGGAATCATTCCAGTTTTCGTTCCACGTCGGTTTGACGTACCTAATACTAATGATGGAACGTTCTGAGTGGAGCGGAACTTGGAACTGGTTTGTAACGAAACGAATCACCCAAGTTTTTCGTTCCAGCTAGAACAAAATCTAACGCCAAAAGATCTGTAGTTCCGTCCCCCCGGTGTAGTAAAGTGTAGATTGCACCTCCGGCTTCGTTCCACCCAGCGTCGTTCCGACTGCTTTCTTGCGTTGATCCGGCAGCTGTTGATTTTCTCCCCGCTTTCCATCGCTCTACCCCGCGCATGGGCATCTTCAAAATAAACCGCTTTCTTTGAAATTTTCTATTCTACCGACAGAGCTCGGCTTCTTCTTTCGGATTCTGAGAAATGAACCACACAAGGTTTTACTGCATATATAATTTAAGGAATTTTTCGCTATTTGTTGAAAAGCTAATGGAGCTATCACAAGAATTTATTCCTCGCCTTTCAACTGACAAAACTATAAAGCATCTATTGTTGAATGTTAATTTTCAAAAAAAAAAAAATCTGTCAATATTTTCTGTTTAATTTTTATATTTTGATTTTTTAATTTTTATATTTTGATTTTCCAAAAAAAAAAAAATTCTTGATTGAATAAAATTATTTTAAAAGTATACATTTTTTAAAATAACTATACTTAGCTATTTAAACCTTCTTAATAGTGGTTCGTTTCGTTCCAAACCAGCTCCAAGTTCCGTTCCACTCAGAACGTCCCATCACTAGTAGACACTCCTTATTAAGCAGAACGCACACTAAGACAGGGATGCACTGACGGGAATATGACGGGAAACATGACAGGACGTTTATGCCTCTGCCTCTTCCGCACACTAGGACAGGACGGGAAGCACGGTCCGTGAAGACCCTAGCTCAAAGGGTGAATGGGAGAGAGCATGCGCATCAGGCACAGGAAGTTTTCGCTCCAAAAGCGATAGCGGTACGGCTTCTTTCCCAGAAGTCCCTGTCTGTCCGTTGCCTGGCTTAGTGTTCGGTTTTCCTATAAATGCTGCAGAAAGCGAAAATAAACTTCCTGTCATGTTTCCGTTGCAGCATATTCCCGTCAGTGCATGCCTGTCTTTCCGCGGGTCAAGGTGAAATGAAACTCAAGCAATAACGAAGGTAGACTATGTGTTATATTCAATATCTACTTACTTGTCTGTCTTCCTCTTCTGTTTTCTGTTTGACAGAAACGTTTTAAACTTTTTTTATAAGTAGGGAGGTTGTATTAGCTTTTCAATAGTTCCATTATCGATCGTCCATTATTTTTAAATACTCTGAATTTAACTATCAAAGAATGAAGCACACTCACCTGAATATAATCTCCTAACATTTAAAGATTGTAACGTTGTGTAACTTAGGTTAGATCCACCTTATATCCAAATTAGTGTTATTAAGAAGACCTACCCTATCAACAACAATACTCAATGGCCTCATTCCCTACAAAGGCCTTATCTTGAACAAGAGTTTTTGTTGTCTTCACTAAAGGCTATTGTATTGTAAACAAAGCCAATTAGTCCAGGTAGCGTTAACCAGCATTTAATACTGTATTTTTAATTATTCACGATCCCATGTTATTTATTTATTTTTTTCTTTCTGGCTTGATCATTTAAACAAAAAGTGGAGACATTTGAGACCATTTTGTCTGTAATGGCGTCTTTAGATACGCTTTCATATCTGGTTATTCAATTTATTTAAAATGGCTTTTTTTTCTTTGGAGCCAATAATACTTCCTGTCCGTTAAAATTCGTATCTTCTTTTCCTGATCTGTTTGGGAGGCGGGAAATCAATGGCTCCACATTGATTCCTTACTAAAATAGCTGGACTAGAACTCAATAGATATAAATTGAACAGCTAGCTGTTGGTGAAAATATATAACATATTGTTGTAAACAGTCTTCAAATGAAAAAAAATAAATAAATAAATAAACTTTACTTTACCAAGTTAATCCTTAAAACATTAGTTTGATGGTGGGGGAGGGAGGAGAAAGAGGGGATATGGGCAGCAAACTGATCTTTGCCCCCTCCCCCTGACAAATCTCCTAGTTCCGCCCCTGGTCAATCTGTCTCAATAAAGATACGTACATCTTATTTCGGTAATCCTTTTGGGTGAAATTCCGTAATACTTCATTTTGTTCTAATTGGTTCATAAGAAACCAAGTCTTATCCTCGTCCAAACTACCTTCTCTTGCTTTTTTTTGACACTTTGTACCTATAAACTAATTGTATTATATTTACAATTGTATCTTTTAAGAGTAATAAAATAACTTTTCAATATTTAGAATATACATCACATTTGCTTATTGTTAAATCAAGATTATAGGTGAAAATTGTAGATAAAATAGAAGGATAGTCCTTCTACTTCAATAATCCTGTATTAATGGTGCCAACAGTGTACCTGAAGGAGCGGGACTTGAACATGATCGCGGTAGACTGGAGCACCCTGGCTGGCTACAAGCTATACCCCGTGACGACATACAGCGTGGCCCCGGTGGGCCGTGGGGTCGCCAGGTTGGTCCAGAGGCTCCTCGAGGCGAGGGTGGTCTCCTTGGACCGCCTCCACCTCATCGGCCACAGCCTGGGGGCCCACGTGATGGGGATAGCGGGGCAGGCCTTGTCCAAGGCAGGGAATGGCAAAGTAGCCAGGATCACAGGTCAGTTACAGGTTTAGTAAGCTATTTAAACACTAATGATATACATATACATATACAGGCGAACCTGGATAAGTGGAATCTCTTGGTGACAGTATCTCAATTTCACGTATAGAGTTATTCCACTTAAACAAGGTTTCACTTATCCAGGTTATTAAGGGTTGCATGTACCACTAAAGGTTTTCAAACAACTTGTAATTGTTATAATTGTAAAAATTCATTATTTGTACAAAATACTGGGCCTTTTTTTTTTTTGTTTTAATAACTTCCCACCAGTTGGTATATTTTTACTTAGGCACTGCCGTAGCCATGGAGCCATGGTAGGAAACATTTATCTGACTCAGGGTATTCACAAGTCCGAAATCTATTTATTTGTCCATGTCCTTCTGAACACTCATGTTCCATTTTTGGCAATTCGGCACAGTGTTCATTTCGGCACACCAAACTGTTTTGCAACCTCATTCCTTGACTTTCTAATTTCAAATTCACCATCAAAACTTAATTTTTCACTAATTGAAAACGATTTTAGATTTCGATACATGTTGACAGGATGAGCTTTACTTATCAACTAGCAGGGAGGTTAGCAAAGATTCATGGAGTTATAGACAAGTGGAGGGGCTTACCTCTCAATCGCTGAGGAAGTAACTGATTAGAGGCAGCCATTTTGATTTGCACAATATAGTCAGCATATTAGCCGTTTTTTAGTCCAAATTTTGATTATTATAATGATATTTAATGCGTTATTTTCCATTTAAGAAGAGCCCAAATGGAATGCAAGTCGCCAGTTGTGGTAAAGTGGGCGTGGCCGGTTGGTGTTTTGGCCTCACCCCTCACTGAAGAAAATACGGGAAGGGCCTCTCCATATCGCTCATGGTCTACAATAGTGGCAAGTTTAAAAAAATAATTTTAGAGATAAGTGGGTTTAAAGTTTTCATTGCTAAGGAAGATGCATAGGAATTGCTTTAGTTTGCTTAAACCAGAGAAGGTATAACTTGAAGGTAACTTCGTTTAAGCAAACTAAAGCATTTCCTATGCATCTTCCTTAGCAATGAAAACTTTAAAACCGCTTATCGCAAAAAAATATTTTTGAGTTGTGCCACTTTTGCAGTCACTGAGCGATGTCTTATAACTCCATGCAAAGATTAGAGTGTAGCAACTGTAGGTTCAAGTGGAATATCGATGTGCTTAATGTTTACAGGTTGAGGACCAATCAGAAAAAAAGAAACCCGCCGGTGAGGGATTCTTAGTTGTAATGCGAATTTAACTTATAGAGGTTAATATAAATATTGTCTTATTTGCAGAGCCAATCCCAAAAATTTATTCCACTTATAGAGGTGAAAACATTCCACTTAAAGAGTTCATTTAAGGGACAAATGATGAAATCAAAAGTTTTGTAGCACTTATAGAGGTATTCCACTTATGCAGGTACCACTTATCCAGGTTCGACTGTGTATTATAAGAGTATTATACTGCAAGAGGTTCTCCTCCCCACCCTAAAATTGTACTTGTTGTTGAAATGTAATGTAATATTATGCTAGATATAGTTCTAAATTTGGTTTACTGAAGTCAGGATAAGAGAATGCTCAATGGAAGGAAGCTAGGAAGAACCAAAATCCAAGTGGTTGAAGGGAGTACCTTCACTCATTTGTTTTCGTTGTCTTGAGGATGAGGCCCAGCCACCGACGTTTGTTTTGATTTCTTTCAATTTATTATTTTCCGATGCCGACCATGTTAGTCACCCAAAATCTTCATATGTAGTGGTAACATTGCTGCGGACATGAAACTGGGTGTTATCGTTTCTAATTTTTTTCTTGGCGGACCCACGGAATAAATCTTGACCTTCCCACCTTGGCTAGAATTGGTCGGTAACCTGTAGGATAACCCGTCCTTCCTGCCCTAGTTGGATTAGATAACCCCCCATCATTCGCGTGGCATACATTTGTACACCAGCCACTTTTGAAAATATATTTGACTAGATTGATCAAAATTGTCTGACGTAAAGAGTAAGACTTTACGTATGGCGTTTCACACTGTACTGACAGTTATGTTAAAAAGCATTGCAAAGCTAAAAGATTTAGACGAGTCTACGATTGCCAGGCAAGAGCTGTCTCGCCAATTTCGTTACAATACATTTATGAGTTTCTTATCTTATGTTCTATTGGAAATTTATACAGTTAGACAATAGCGACATTTTATTACTTTTTTTTTATTATTCTTATGTTACTATGTGTCCCAGAATGAAGGTTTTTTAATTTTTTTTTTTTTATCTGGTTTTCATTAACAAACTGATTCAGGTCTGGACCCAGCTTCACCTTTGTTTGAGTACGTGGGAGGGGAGAATTCCCGCTTGGACTCTGGAGATGCAGAATTCGTAGACGTGATCCACACCGCAGGGGGTGTTGCAGGATATTACTCTACGCTAGGACACGCAGACTTCTATCCGAATGGGGGAACGCCAGTGCAGCCTGGTTGTAACGAAGTTTCAGTGGAAATCAGTATGTTCTGGGCGTTATTCTTTTGGTTGAGGAGATTTATTTTAAAAAATGTTCGATTAGTTTATGTATGTAGTATGAATGTGTAATCTATGATTGTCAGTAGGTTGCAGCCATGGTATCTCTTATAGGTTCTATGATGAAAGTATAGAAAACCCTGAAGCTTTCCTTGCTGTTAACTGTGACTCCTGGAGTTCTTTCATAAATGGTGACTGTAAAAATAAAAGCGTGAGCTACATGGGGGACCCTACTCCCTCAAGGTAATATGTATTGTATGATAATATAAGGTAATATTCTTAGATGATGGAAACTTTATTTGGATTTCAATTAGGAATAAGATGAAAGAATTATTTTACAGAAGTTGATAGTGTATTATATACACAGTTATATACACAGCTCACAGTGAAATTGATACACATTGTAGAGAGAAAGAAAATTGTCCACTGGCGTAAATTTGTTTTCGCTACCCGGTTTCCTCCACACATAACAACGTCCATCAGACCCAGAAATAACTTTCATCAACAAATATTACATTTGTCCAAAACTTCAAGGTACTTCAGTAAATATTCATTTGCAAATTACATCCTAACTTTTTGACTTTGTATGCTGATAAATGGTTTCTTTTGGTCTGCTTATCCTTGAAATTTATTTTTTCTTAGGAAATGCCCAACTGCTCATGAACTTACTGGCTTTTGGGTGCATTCAAATGTGGGTTTCTTTTAATTTCCCTGACGGTCCAAGTCTCATACCTATCAGTTAAAATTTTTCTAGTGTTTTAACTTTTTTTTTTTTGCAATGTGCTTTTCCTTCTTGGATCTCTCCACTACATGCTGGACAGTTGAATGGATTTTTAACATAATTTCAGCTGTATTTGATTTAAATATTTCCCGTCATTAAAGTGTTGAATAACTTTCGTTCTTTTCACATTGTGTGTTCCCTCATTATAGAAAAAAGTTCTAAAACATGGCAGATTTTGTATGAATTGCTTTGAAAAGAGCCAAACACTTTTGAATCAAGAGTTTAACTAAAATAAAACAGTTTAAAGTAAACAAATATTGGAATAAAACAGAGGTGTATAATTTTCACTGTGAGATAAGTAATCGTAAACAAATGTGTTTTATTTTTACTATTAAATCCTTGTTTATTTTTACGCTTTTATATACACAGCACATATTACTACGATGTTAAGTGATTACAATAAATTATTGTTTTTAATGTAATATAAATATCCTGATTTATAATTTTAACTGTGAGCCACTGTATATAGTGTACGTTGTTATACATAAACTGCTCACAAATTGAAGTGGACGGCTCATCAAAAGCTAGGTAACACTCTTTTTTAATCATACTTCTGTTTTGTTTTTTTTTGTTTCTTTGTGTTTATCATACCTTATTTAGGCTTTAATAACGGTATGTTTAACAACAAAAAATATACATCAAACAAAAGTTGAGAAAAATGCATTTTTTAAAATAAAATAATTAAAATAAACTTTTCAATTTTTACAAACTATAAAAAATATTGTGTTTTTTTTACTTTGACTTTCTTCATTAGGGTGTTGAACCCCCTCTACTCTAAATTAATGCTTCACATCGGCACTAATATACTCCTTATTAAGCTCAATATGTAATGTTGAGGTAAAGAAGCATATCCTCAATTAAAGTGTCAACAAGTTGATCCAAGTTATCTGATCTAGGCGAACGCATGTGTAACTGGCGTTGGAGTTTGTCAAGAATATGTTCAATTGGATTCATATTATCAATCAAGTAAACAAAATTATAAAATATCTTGAATTCTTTAAGTCCACTTCAATTTGTGAGCAGTTTATATTATGAAGACAATAATACTTTATGGTTCCTTGTCTTTTCTACCCATCAGTATCATATTTATTACACTTATATTTTATTATGTTATTAAATGTTCTTCTATTCTACTTGGTAATTTTAATATTATTAAGTATACAAGTTATCAATTATCATTGATAAACTGTATCAAGTCACCCATTGTGGAAGTATAAGCAAAAATAAAAAATGATATCTTAAAATCAGTGATCACTTAATGTACGTGTGATGGTATTGAAGGATCAATTCTAATTAAAATTCATGAGTTTGATTGAACTCAAATTTTCCTTGATTTGAATGTATAATTGAATTTAAATTAGTCAACCAATATCCCTAAAAAATCACATTCTGTTATTTTCATAAAAGATTATGAAAATAACCTTTTATTTCTTATAGTTGATACAGTCAATTATAAAATATATGTACAATCAATATATTAAACATATAAATTTTTCCCTGAAACATTTATCGACAATTTTTTTAACCATAATACTTTTTAAATTCTTTTCAGCGTTAGAGGGGTGTACTACTTAGAAACTAATAGTAAACCACCTTATGGAAGAGGTGGAAGTGGACACTGATGTTTACGATCAAGTTTAAGGATTCGTTGATTTTTAATTTGTTTCAAAATTTGTGAATCCATCCATCTGTAAATTGTAATTTTTAATTTATTTATCAAATTAAATGTATTATAATTATTATTTATCACATTAAGTTTAAATTACAAGTATAAAATAAGAGAGAATCTTTAAGTAATTTTGAAACATGGAAATATTTTTGAGTCCATTTAATTTAAAACTGTTTTTTCAAGATTTGATCCTTGAAATGATTTAACATTGTTCCTTTTTTTTTTTGTAGTCATCAGCCTAAGAAGTTATCTTGGATTTTCTATAAGGGGATTTTTAATAATCAAACCAATTCTTGAAAGTAAAAAAGGGAATAAATTGTTTATAAATAAATTCATTAGATAAATATTACAAGTATCCATTCAAATATTGTTTTTGAAATAATATTCAATTAACTATTTCCATTTTAAAATTAGAATATAACTTATATTTCATCAGACACTTATGTATCAGTTACCTATGTAATCAATATGCTATTGATTTATCATTTCTGTATATGAAATTACTTTTCGCATTGTAAATAAATATATATACATGATATATAGTAGTGAAGTATACATCTCTAATTGTGTGAATCTGTACAAATTAAATAATTTTATAAATACAATCTTATATATCAAAAATCTTTTGTACTATTTATTCACCTTCTTACCTGTCCCTTTATTGAGTTTCTCTGTTGCATATTCATTATTAAATTAGAAAACGTTTATGAAATTGTTATTGACAAAATATTTGTTTTTACTTTGTTAATAATAAAAAAAATTAATAAATACTGCTAGCCTGGAATGGATCATTTCATATCAGGAGTGCATCAGGTAGAAAGATATATATATATATCATTTCTTACGTATTTGTGAGCTCCTACGCCTTACTGCTATCCTGGTACCAAAAATCGACAATTTTCACTGAAATATCGCATTTTGTATCAGGAGTGCATCAGGTCGAAGGAGCTATCATCTCTTACGTATTTGTGAGCTCCTACGCCTTACTGCTATCCTGGTACCAAAAATCGACAATTTTCACTGAAATATCGCATTTTGTATCAGGAGTGCATCAGGTCGAAGGAGCTATCATCTTACGTATTTGTGAGCTCCTACGCCTTACTGCTATCCTGATACCAAAAATCGAATGTTTTCACTGAAATATCTCATTTTGTATCAGGAGTGCATCAGGTCGAAGGAGCTATCATCTCTTACGTATTTGTGAGCTCCTACGTCTTATTGTTATCCTGGTACCAAAAATCGACAGTTTTTACTGAAATATCGCATTTTGTATCCGGAGTGCAACAGGTCGAAGGAGCTATCATCTCTCACGTATTTGTGAGCTCCTACGCCTTACTGCTATCCTGATACCAAAAATCAACAGTTTTCACTGAAATATCGCATTTTGTATCAGGAGTGCATCAGGTCGAAGGAGCTATCATTTCTCACGTATTTGTGAGCTCCTACGTCTTATTGTTATCCTGGTACCAAAAATCGACAGTTTTCACTGAAATATCGCATTTTGTATCCGGAGTGCAACAGGTCGAAGGAGCTATCATCTCTTACGTATTTCTGAGCTCCTACGCCTTACTGCTATCCTGATACCAAAAATCGACAATTTTCACTAAAATTTCGCATTTTGTATTAGGAGTGCATTAGGTCGAAGGAGCTATCATCTCTTACGTATTTGTGAGCTCCTACGTCTTATTGTTATCCTGGTACCAAAAATCGACACTTTTCACTGAAATATCGCATTTTGTATCAGGAGTGCATCAGGTGGAAGGAGCTATCATCTCTCACGTATTTGTGAGCTCCTACGCCTTACTGCTATCCTGGTACCAAAAATCGACAATTTTCACTGAAATATCACATTTTGTATCAGGAGTGCATCAGGTCGAAGGAGCTATAATCTCTTACGTATTTGTGAGCTCCTACGCCTTACTGCTATCCTGATACCAAAAATCGACAATTTTCACTGAAATATCGCATTTTGTATCAGGAGTGCATCAGGTCGAAGGAGCTATCATTTCTCACGTATTTGTGAGCTCCTACGTCTTATTGTTATCCTGGTACCAAAAATCGACAGTTTTCACTGAAATATCGCATTTTGTATCCGGAGTGCAACAGGTCGAAGGAGCTATCATCTCTCACGTATTTGTGAGCTCCTACGCCTTACTGCTATCCTGATACCAAAAATCGACAATTTTCACTGAAATTTCGCATTTTGTATCAGGAGTGCATTAGGTCGAAGGAGCTATCATCTCTTACGTATTTGTGAGCTCCTACGTCTTATTGTTATCCTGGTACCAAAAATCGACACTTTTCACTGAAATATCGCATTATGTTTTAGGAGTGCATCAGGTGGAAGGAGCTATCATCTCTCACGTATTTGTGAGCTCCTACGCCTTACTGCTATCCTGGTACCAAAAATCGACAATTTTCACTGAAATATCACATTTTGTATCAGGAGTGCATCAGGTCGAAGGAGCTATAATCTCTTACGCATTTGTGAGCTCCTACGCCTTACTGCTATCCTGATACCAAAAATCGACAATTTTCACTGAAATATTGTATTTTGTATCAGGAGTGCATCAGGTCGAAGGAGCTATCATCTCTTACGTATTTCTGAGCTCCTACGTCTTATTGTTATCCAGGTACCAAAAATCGACAATTTTCACTGAAATATCGCATTTTGTATCAGGAGTGCATCAGGTCGAAGGAGCTATCATTTCTCACGTATTTGTGAGCTCCTACGCCTTACTTATATCCTGGTACCAAAAATCGAATGTTTTCACTGAAATATCTCATTTTGTATCAGGAGTGCATCAGGTAGAAGGAGCTATCATTTCTCACGTATTTGTGAGCTCCTACGCCTTACTTATATCCTGGTACCAAAAATCGACAATTTTCACTGAAATATCGCATTTTGTATCAGGAGTGCATGCATCAGGTCGAAGGAGCTATCATCTCTCACGTATTTGTGAGCTCCTACGCCTTACTGCTATCCTGGTACCAAAAATCGACAATTTTCACTGAAATATCGCATTTTGTATCAGGAGTGCATCAGGTCGAAGGAGCTATCATCTCTCACGTATTTGTGAGCTCCTACGCCTTACTGCTATCCTGGTACCAAAAATCGACAATTTTCACTGAAATATCGCATTTTGTATCAGGAGTGCATCAGGTCGAAGGAGCTATCATCTCTCACGTATTTGTGAGCTCCTACGCCTTACTGCTATCCTGGTACCAAAAATCGACAATTTTCACTGAAATATCGCATTTTGTATCAGGAGTGCATCAGGTCGAAGGAGCTATCATCTCGTACGTATTTGTGAGCTCCTACGCCTTACTGCTATCCCGGTACCAAAAATCGACAATTTCCACTGAAATATCGCATTTTGTATCAGGAGTGCATCAAGTCTAAGGAGCTATCATTTCTCACGTATTTGTGAGCTCCTACACCTTACTGCTATCCTGGTACCAAAAATCGACAGTTTTCACTGAAATATCGCATTTTGTATCCAGAGTGCAACAGGTCGAAGGAGCTATCATCTCTCACGTATTTGTGAGCTCCTACGCCTTACTGCTATCCTGTACCAAAAATCGACAATTTTCACTGAAATTTCGCATTTTGTATTAGGAGTGCATCAGGTCGAAGGAGCTATCATCTTACGTATTTGTGAGCTCCTACGCCTTACTGCTATCCTGGTACCAAAAATCGACAATTTTCACTGAAATATCGCATTTTGTATCAGGAGTGCATCAGGTCGAAGGAGCTATCATCTCTTACGTATTTGTGAGCTCCTACGCCTTACTGCTATCCTGGTACCAAAAATCGACAATTTTCACTGAAATATCGCATTTTGTATCAGGAGTGCATCAGGTCGAAGGAGCTATCATCTCTCACGTATTTGTGAGCTCCTACGCCTTACTGCTATCCTGGTACCAAAAATCGACATTTTCACTGAAATATCGCACAGGAGTGCATCAGGTCGAAGGAGCTATTTTTTTACTGCTATCCTGGTACCAAAAATCGACAGTTTTCACTGAATATCTCGCATTTTGTATCAGGAGTGCATCAGGTCGAAGGAGCTATCATCTCTCACGTATTTGTGAGCTCCTACGCCTTACTGCTATTGTGTATCCTGGTATCCTGGTACCAAAAATCGACAATTTTCACTGAAATATCGCATTTTGTATCAGGAGTGCATCAGGTCGAAGGAGCTATAATCTCTTACGCATTTGTGAGCTCCTACGCCTTATCCTTTACTGCTATCCTGGTACCAAAAATCGACAATTTTCACTGAAATATCGCATTTTGTATCAGGAGTGCATCAGGTCGAAGGAGCTATCATCTCTTACGTATTTTTCTGAGCTCCTACGTCTTATTGTTATCCTGGTACCAAAAATCGACAATTTTCACTGAAATATCGCATTTTGTATCAGGAGTGCATCAGGTCGAAGGAGCTATATCATTTCTCACGTATTTGTGAGCTCCTACGCCTTACTTATATCCTGGTACCAAAAATCGAATTTTCACTGAAATATCGCATTTTGTATCAGGAGTGCATCAGGTCGAAGGAGCTATCATTTCTCACGTATTTGTGAGCTCCTACGCCTTACTTATATCCTGGTACCAAAAATCGACAATTTTCACTGAAATATCGCATTTTGTATCAGGAGTGCATCAGGTGGAAGGAGCTATCATCTCTCACGTATTTGTGAGCTCCTACGCCTTACTGCTATCCTGGTACCAAAAATCGACACTTTTCACTGAAATATCGCATTTTGTATTAGGAGTGCATCAGGTGGAAGGAGCTATCATCTCTCACGTATTTGTGAGCTCCTACGCCTTACTGCTATCCTGGTACCAAAAATCGACAATTTTCACTGAAATATCACATTTTGTATCAGGAGTGCATCAGGTCGAAGGAGCTATCATCTCTTACGTATTTGTGAGCTCCTACGCCTTACTGCTATCCTGATACCAAAAATCGACAATTTTCACTGAAATATCGTATTTTGTATCAGGAGTGCATCAGGTCGAAGGAGCTATCATCTCTTACGTATTTCTGAGCTCCTACGTCTTATTGTTATCCAGGTACCAAAAATCGACAATTTTCACTGAAATATCGCATTTTGTATCAGGAGTGCATCAGGTCGAAGGAGCTATCATTTCTCACGTATTTGTGAGCTCCTACGCCTTACTTATATCCTGGTACCAAAAATCGACAATTTTCACTGAAATATCGCATTTTGTATCAGGAGTGCATCAAGTCGAAGGAGCTATCATTTCTCACGTATTTGTGAGCTCCTACGCCTTACTTATATCCTGGTACCAAAAATCGACAATTTCCACTGAAATATCGCATTTTGTATCAGGAGTGCATCAGGTCGAAGGAGCTATCATTTCTCACGTATTTGTGAGCTCCTATGCCTTACTACTATCCTGGTACTATAAATCGACAATTTTCACTGAAATATCGGTATGTTTATTGGGTTGCTGTGTGCATCATGTCAAAAAGAAATTATCTATTTTGAGCTTTCGGATCTTTTGGATGAAAAAGGGAAAAGGGATTGTACATAACATAAATAACAACTGTTTAAATTTTATTAAGAATATATTAAGAGATTCACAGATTTATATTTACTACTTTTACATTTTAATATTTGGCATATGTTATATTTAACCAATGCCATTTTCATTTTGTATGATTTTATTTATATGTTAAGTGAAAGATGCTGTGTATCATATTATTACCTTTAACAATTTTTCAACAGTTTTTTTTATTGTTGTAATAAAGATATTTCAAATATTATGATTGAATAAGTGATGACCTTGGTTTATATCACCAGGAGATATGAACTAAATATTCACAATTTGAACTATATCTTATCTACAATATGTTTAAATATGAAATATATTACATTTATTTAATTAAAGATTTTGTAAAATTACACTTTACAAGCTTTTTTATCTTGTTATCCAGGCTGCAAAATCATGGTGTTTTCTCCTCTTCCAGTTGCAGGAGATCTTCTTCACTTATTTTGTCATCTTCAAGATTACTGAAAACACATAATGAGCCACCTTCACAGAGTCTAAATTTCCATTTCCTGTAACAAAAGAATAAACCTGAATGAATATTTTTTTTTCATTATTAAATAATCAATTTTCTTAACATAATTATTTTAATTGAAACATGGTACACTATGAACTTAAAATATTATACCTATTACTAAAAATTAATGAAAAATCCTTACACAATTTAACTGACTTCAAATTCTATAAATTATCATCAACCCACCAAGCTGAATAAATGGTTTGTAGAAGTATAATTGAAATTCAATTTATAATGCAATTAATGGTCCTATGAATTGTTCATTTAAGCTTAGTGGTAAATAATTTATATTTAACTTGACAATATCCTTTTTCATTAAATTTAAACACTTATAAATAATTTATTTCTTATTTGTTTTCCCAATAAGATGCTAAGCTGTCAATAACTGTTATGCTCACTCTATATTAACAGAGGACAGAAATTTCTGAAGATAAGCTTAAGGAGCCATTTTGCCTCACTAATGTACAGTCAGAGTTAAAAATATTCGTACACTAGTATAAGTTTTATTTTCTTTCGTTTAATTCGGTATTTATTACATATTTGTTTAATTTAAACGATTATGATATTGCATTCATGATTATAGAATAGAGTTTATATTTTTTCATGAGAAAATTGATTGAATTTAGCTTATTATCTCATACGTTATAGCAAGATGCCTCATTGCTATGAGTCAAAAGTATTCATACACTAGACTTTAACTGTTGTTCCTACTCCTTTCCTTAATATTTTGAGGATAACCTGCAATCAGTTTTTAACTTGACGTCATTTGTAAAGACTTAGCAATTTTTAAAGCTAATTATTGCTGTTCATTAATTGAAAATGGGGCGCAAAACCAGAGAGACGACTGAAAAGAAAACAAAAATTATTGTGCACCTACATAATGAGTTACGGTCGCTTAGAGAAGTGACCAGACCTCACTCAACAGTCCAAGATGTTATTAAAAGGTATGGAACGAGAAAAACATTTGAATTTATAGAAAGAACAGAATGAAAAAGGAAGATTTAGTCCAAATATGAAAGACATATGACGAGAAAATTTAAAAGAAAACCAAGAAATAGTGCCCCTAAATTAGTGGATGAACATTTGTCTGAAAGAGGAGAAAAAAGGGAGTGTTTTAACAATGCGCTAATGCTTGAGATGGTACGAGCTTCACCCAGGACAGCTATGACAAAACCAACAACAAGCAATATTAAGATAGCAATGTGCCAAAGACCATAAAAAATATGATTGTGATCTTGGGAATAGGGTAATATTTACCGACGAGGGTAAAATTGAAATGTTTAATCTTCAGAGGGGCCAAAAAGTATGGAGAAAAAATATATAGGAATGGAAATAAGAAATATAGTTCCAACTGTTAGGGATACAGGAAAGTGACTCGTGGTCTAAAGTTGTTTGAATGATGCTAGAGTGGGGTGTCTTAAATTTATCGATAGCATAATGAATCATATAAAATACATCGACTTAATAAAAAGAAATTTCCTAATCAGTGCTGAAAAATTTGAGATGGGATAAAATTACATTTTTCAGCAGGATAATTATCCCGCATCCAAGCATACAGCTTGGAAATCCAAAATGTGGATCCTCTACAACACATCAAAGTGGAGGCCACATCCCATCAATCACGAGATATTAACCCTATGCGCATTTGTGGAAATATCTAAAGGATTGAGTACGGAAAAGGTGTGTTTCTAACAATCAAAATTTAAATGATGTTATTATTACAAAATTACAGTTACTTTGACACAAAAATTAGTGAATTCAATGCCAAAAAGCATATAGAGCACATTAAAAGCAAAAGTTGGCCCTACTAAATATTATTGTTCTCGAATGTCAATATTAAATAGAAATCTTATCAAGTGTACGAATACTTTTGACTCATTATGTTATTGTTGTTTTTCAGTTATTCTTTATGTATCATTTTGTGAAATGTTCTATAAATACAAAAATATATTTATTAATAAACGTGTTGATGTATACATTAAATGGATTTATTGTTTTTAATAAATCCTATTAAATAATTCTACTATTTGTTATTTCTAATGATTTATAGCAGGTGTACAAATACTTTTGACTCTGACTGTATTTATTAACTAATTCAATAATGTAGTTACCAAGTTTAATGATATATTATTATTGTATGAAGCTGTTTTATTAGAAAAATCTAATTGTTTATTAATTTATTAGTTAGGCTTATAGGAAAAATTTGCTTTTTAACTTATTGGTCATTAATGATTATTCAATGTTTTTCTTGTTAGTTTTTTTTTTTTTATTTACAATGAATCTAAATTGTTATATTTTTTCAGTAATCTGTATCTCTCAAATACTGGGATAAATTAATCGATAAACCTAGTTATTTATCAACAACTGCTGTGAAAAGAAAAATACATTAGGCTTCCAAAAATGTAGATCATCTAATGTTTTAATATTTAGGTCTAACTAAAACACACTTTTATTGAATGACCCCTTTCATTCTGAATGTGTAATATGTTTATATTGATATTATATTTTAAAAATACTTATATAAAACAACTGAGCAAAATTACAAATTAGATATTTATTATAGCATATGAATAAAGTAATTTTATAAAATAAGATGATTATGGCAGCACAAACTTGCTCTTAGCAACAGCCCTGACAAGCTTGTATAGAGAAAACGTTGAGATTGAATGTCCACGAAGCTGACAATAGCTGATATCTCTAAAATTAATGCCATGATATACTCCTTTGTAATTACGAAGGAAGAATGAACTATCCTGGTGGTAGTGTTCCACACTTTGTCACCCCTAACTGCTTTTTCTGGAGCTCTCTCATGGATAATCTAAAAATATCAGGTCCTAAAAATTATTTATAGTTGTATAAGGATTTATCAAACAATTAAAAAATAATACATATTTAAAATTTTGTACATTATTCCAATAACTAAATTCTTTAGAGGTTTAAAAAACTTGTTAGTTGACTATAAGGCGGTTATTATTTCAATTTCAAACACAGTAGATAATAAAATATAATATTTGAAAAACATGAAACCACATAAAACAGAAAAAAAAATTGTCATTCAACTAAGAAATCCCAAAAGTTATTGCATGACAATAATTTATAAAAATGACAGTTTTAGAATAAAACTATAAAATATTTAGAGCAATTCAACCTTCTCGGTACCCTTTCAATTTTAGTATAAATTGTCATTACAGACTTACCTTAGGACATATTTAGTAGTATTAACAATACAATGGTTTAAAATATCATCTACTTAATTGTTCCCCATGATTTTTGTTGTCTGCAATATAAAAAATAATAAATTTGCAAATATTATTGTGCTTAAAACTAAAATCTCTGGAAAATATTTATATTTTATTGCTACTAGTTTACTTAAGGTTTTAGTACCCGTTAAAAGAGAGCAGCACCTCCAAAAATGAAATTGTAGTTTTAATACTCAACAATATATAGCAGCACTATCGGCCATATTTAATAACTTCTTTTGATTGTGTAAAATGATTGAGTTCTTACCTCTTTGGACAGCAACTTTCTCCTAAGGAGGAAGTATCTAATCATTGAAACTGTAACCTATTGGAAATAAACCAAATCTACATTTCCATAATTAAGAAAATTAATCTTTTTCAATTAAACATTGTCCTGACTATATCATGTTGAATTTTCCATTTAACACAGAGATTATTTTTCGGGATAAGAGAACTATGGTTTTGCAGCAACGGGTACTCAGATATAGCTGTTGATACATATATTTATTTAAATATATGTATAAGAAAATATTCTTATAAAATAGAATAGTTACATTGGAGCTTGGGATGGGCCGTCAAACTTTTTGAAAGGGACTGTTCCGTTCCGAGTAAAACACCGTTCCTATTTTCGTTCCGTTCCGTTCAATTCTATTTCTTTTGTTTAACTTTCGTTTCGGAATTTCCCTCCTATCCTCCTTCTTTCATTTTTTAAATGTTAACACAAGACACCACTGCTTCTATTTTTACATAAATCATCTAATAGGTACATTATACTATAGCATACAGCAGGTAATAAATTGAAAAATAGATTAAATACTTTTTGCATATAGTTGCATACATTTTTTTTATTTTCTTAGATAAAAAAAAACTTGAATTTTGTCTTATTTTTTCCTCAAACACAGTTTATTAAAAAACAAAAAAATTTTTTTTTTTTAATATACATTTATTGAAATGTACAACTGTACAGAATATATACATCAATTAAATGTATTGACAACGATTATAATAACATGTTAAAACTTGGAAAGAACTACTCATCAGTAGCACTTTATTAAAACTTCTACACTAGAAGGTCTCTAGGCCATCTTCGTTTCAGACGCCTCGGAGGATAATCAGGAATGGAGGGGGAAGCAAGTTGAGAAACCAATGGATTTGAGTGATTATGGAGCTTACTGTGAAAGGAAAGGTATCTGGTGTAGGCTAAATCAGCAACATATGGAACATTAAGATCTTTATGGATAAGTTTATTGGTGACAAAGTAAGGAGCATTCAGGATTTTACGAAGGATTTTGGATTGTAAGGATTGAATACGAGATGAATTAGATGGTTTAGTGGAGCCCTAAAGCTCAACTCCGTACGTCCAAATAGGTCTAAACACAGTCATGTATATGAGTCTTTTGTAATTAATTGGGAGCTTTGAACGTCTGTCTAGTAAATGTTGAAGTAGTCTGAAACGACGGGCAGTTTCTTGTCATTTTAATCTTGTATGTGGATTCCAAGTTAGTCGTTTGTCCAAGAGGAGTCCTAGGTAGCGTATCTGTTCAACAGGAATTAGTGGAATATCATTAAAGGATACTGTAGGACAGGAGGTCGTAGGTTTACGACGGAGGGTAAAGGTTATTTGGTGGGATTTGAGAGACAATGAAGGGACCATTGTTTACTGATAACACACATGTATCATCAGCGTAAGTATGAGTTGGGATGTCAGCTTTAAACACTGTGTAGAGGATAGGACCTAGGATACTACCTTGAGGAACACCAGCAGATTGAGTAAAGAGAGAAGAATAGGAAAAGTTATGATTAACTTTGAAGGTCCTAACGCTAAGATAGGAAAAAAACAAAAATTAAATTTTAAACATTTGGCTTCATTCAAGGAAGATGAAATATTAAATCCATTTTTTCTTTACTTCTTTTTATTATGATTACAAATAGACTGTCAATATACTAATATTGTAATATAAAAATAAAGATAAAACAAATAGTTATACCAATATGACAGAAACACAATGAATAGTAAGAAATAATGCAGGCTGTAAATACAATAAAATAACACAAAATAATATTATATATTAAATCATATACACATATAAAATTGAGTTAATAATTCAAGAAATGAATTAGGGAAAACAATAATTGTTCTTGAAATAATTATTAGATCCTGGAAAAAAAAAAAGAAAAACGGAAATGTGAAATCGGAGCTATATAAATTAAATAGCTATTATTTAATAAAAATCCAGTGGATTGGAACGAAAGTCGTAGAACGTAAAGAGTTTCTTTCCATTTCATCCTGGACGGTCAGAATGTAAGCTTAAATCTCATTCGTTTTTGTTCTAGTAGGTGTAAGACCGTAAGAGGTGGAATCCAATTATTGAAGTGAAAATCTTAATTTTCGTTCCAGTGGGTGAAACGAGAAATTCTAGACTCTCGTTCCGTCCATTGCAAATTCCTGGTTGGAGCTGACAGAAAAACTAAATAGAAAGTGCTTTCGCTCAATTTTTTTTCTTTCAACTAAGTATTGATTTGATTTTTCTAGTTACTATGTAGAAGAAGGTTTGTTCAATGGCCTGTTTTTATAGAACGTCGTTTAAAATTTTTGAAGTTACTTTTTGATACCTCTCTTTGTCATCGTCATTGTCTCCACAGAACAAGAAAAGACCATTTGTTTTCTAAAGCGTATAGCAAACATGTAGATTACGATTTCGATGAGTTTAAAAACAAAAATAAATCCCCGGAATCTCCTTATGAAGCTTTGAATGTGACAAATAATCAATACAAAAATATATATGATCCAATTTTCTTTTTTCTTTAACCTATGAATAAATGTAAACATATCAGATTCACATTTCTTGCCGTGTGCAACTGTGTATTAATTTTCACATCCACTAGGGATCGTAACTTTGCGTTTTCAACTTTCTTTAAATTTTAAAATAAATGTTCGTAGGTTCAGCCATCCTTGAGCGCAGTGTTCCTCAGAATAACTATATAACTATTAATTATTGAAATAATAAAAAAATAAAGTCAGTTGTTTTTTCATATATTTGTTGAAATCTATAGCTGTATAAAAAAAAAAGCTCACTTTCTCCCTGACAAGTCATGACTGGAAAAACAATTGATCATGGGTATGTCTATCTATAATCTACTGCTTTTTTCAATTTTAGAATTAAAAGGATCAAATTACTTAAATTATAATTAAATTAAATTATAAATTAAGTAACACCAACAGAGCTAGAGCGTGTCAAATTTGTTACATTTTTGAGGGTGAAAAAAACGTTACAACAAAAAAGTATATAACCCTAGCCAAAAGACGCGTCCATGACAATGACATCCTAATAAAATATTATTGAATTTTATATATATATATAAATTTTGATATATATATATATATATATATGAATATATTTTTATATATATATATATAATATATATATTATCAATTTATTGAAATTTACAACTATATAAATATGTACATCAAGTAAATGAGTTGATAACGATTACAATGACATGTTACAACTTGGATAGAACTATACATCAGTAGCACTTCAATAAAATTTTACACTAGAAGATCCCTACGCCATCTTCTTTTCAGATGCCTCGGAGGATTATCGGGAATGGAGTGGGAAGCATGTTGAGAAACTAATGGATTTGAGTGGTTATGAAGCTGTCCTAGATATATGAATTGATTTAAGTATTCTGTTATATTTTGTTTTTTTATTTAATTATTTAAATATAGGAACAACCAAAAGATCTCTCATTGACATGTTATTACATTTGGAAGGTTACTCGTAACCTAAACATATGGTAACAAACTCAAAATGAAATGCGGGGAACAAGTGCAAAAGATCCGAATTAGTGATACAGGGCATCCTTGTTTCACTCCTCTTTTAATGCTGAACTTCTTGCCATCTCTTTCGACAGCTACAAAAGCCTTCACCTTTCTGTATATTTCTTTGATTATTTCTATATATTGGAAATCTATTCCTGCTTCTGCTAGAGCTTTCCATATAGAGTCGGCACAAAAAGTATTGGCACACCCAGTGATTTGAGGATTTACACATGTAAACAATTTTTTTTTTTAGTCTGTTTTTATATATATTAAACTTGCAAACAATGAACATTTAACATATTATACATAATATAGACAAAATTTTTAACAAGTTGGGCATAAATAAAAAAAAAAACAATTTTTCACCGCCCAAAAAGTATTGGCACACCTTAATTGACAATATGATATTAGTGCCAAAGGCACATAAATTACTTAAATATTTTGTAAACATACCAATGGCATTAATAACTGCCTGCAGACGCCTTGGCATGGTTTCTACTAAATTATTTAATATTTCTACTGATAAACTGTTCCACGATTCATTTATTACTTGTTTTAAGTGTTCCTTGCTAGTAATATTTGTCTGTCACACCTTTCTTTGAGGTCTGGTGACTGAGGGGGTGTCAGCAATCTTCTGGGAGCATTATATAGAAGCCACTCCTTGGTTAAGTTGGCTGTGTGCTTTGGGTCATTATCTTGCTGGAAGTAGTATTCGTTATCCAGGCCTAATTTAATGGCACTACTTTGCAGGTAGCGTCGCAACACCTCCACATATGAGCGAGCTTTCATAATACCTTCAATAATTTCTAAATTCTTAACGCCTGAGTACGCCATACAGCCGCAAACCATAATATTTCCACCTCCACACTTCACCGTTTTCAATATATTTCTTGTATTTAAAGCCGTTTTATTTTTTCGCCAAATTGTCATAATGTTAGGCGGTTTAAAAACTTTGGATTTGCTTTCATCCGAAAACAAAACTTTCTTACAAAAATCTACTGGTTCATTTAAGTATTTTTTCGCGAAATAAAGTCTCGTTTTCCAATTTACTTCTCTTATGAAAGGTTTTTCTAGAGGTCTTCTGCCAAGAATGCCTTCACTATGGAGAACGTTTCGGATTGTTTGCAGTGCAACATACTTTCCACTAGATGATGCTAGGTCATCGGCAAGATTTTGAGCACTTTTACAGGGTTTTCTTAAAGCTTCTTTAAGGGCCCTTGGACGACCTCTCCGTGGCTGACTTTCAGTGTATCCAGTTCTTATCTTTTTTTTAATAATATACCGCACTGTAGAGAATGTCAATTTCACTTGTTTAGCAATCTCACGGACAATGGCATTTCCCTAATTTTGCGGGCCATTAGAAACTGAATATGGTGGAAGTACAGTATCACTGGAGGTAATAAGCTGTTAAAGCATTAGTGAGTGTCATAGGTCACTAATTCCTTTCTCAGGTATAAGATAAGAAGTCATCTTCTCAGTAATTCCAAGTGTGCCAGTACTTTTTGGGCGGTGAAAAACTACATTTTGTTGTTTATTCAATATTCGTTTAATTTTTTTATATATTATATTTACCATGTTAAATTGTCTGATCTTGACTAATTAAAGGTATATCAAGCAGGCTAAAAAAAAAAAATCTATTATGCATAAAACCTCAAATCGCTGGGTGTGCAAATACTTTTTGTGCCAACTGTATACTGTTGATTGACAGAGTCGAATGCTTTCATGAAATCGATAAAGTAAATATACAGCGGTATGTTGTATTCAGTGGATTTTTCAATAATTTAATTGATACATTGTAGGTTGTCTATTGTGCTGAATGATGGGCGGAAACCGACTGTCTCTATGTCATGATCTTCATGAATCTTATTAATATCTCGCTGAAACGAACCACATATGAAATATTCTGTATTTTCATAAAAAACAGGATTATTAAGTAAGTAGTAGACATAGATAGGTCTTAATTAGTTTAAAGTTTTTATTTATATAGATTTAGTTTGTTTCGGAATAAATTCCTTTAAAAACATTTTTTTTTTTTGTTTCGAGTACTATAACTCGGTCGACTTATCTAAATCATTATATAGTTTTTAAAAAAAAATAAGTTGCGCAATTTGTGATACTCAGATAGTGCGTGTTGTTTTACGTTAGCTAATAGAACAACATTAAAAACATGTTAATATATCTTCTTTGAAGTGGGCAAAAAGTCCACTGATAAAGACTTTTATGTATCCTTTATACTGCCGCTATGTGACCAGTTCCTTCCCCGTATACCAACCAATCAGTCCGGACTCAAAGCAACACTCAATAAACTACGAAACAGACTAAAGACTGGCACATTAATTATGAAATTTTTAGAGGTAATTTCGTTAGTAACTTTGGCCTCAACTGTTATTTGCTTTCCTCCACAACAAAGAGAATTATGTGGTAAGTAATATAATATTTTCAGCAACTATCTGACGAAAATATAACGGTGTAAATAAAGTTTGTCAGTTTTGAGAAATAGGCTTCGGGAACAAAAGTGTACAGCTAATATCAAATGTGTTATTTACTTTTACTTTATGAAATCAAAACAGCTCCTATGGTTTTTTTTTAAACATTTCTATTAGAGCGGTTTGAATACAGATTCTTATATCGACTACTATCAAAACTTATTAAGTAGTTAGCAAAAAAAAAAATTAATTGTTTATTTAATATTCAATAATTTGGAAGATGAGTTCGCAATTTGTTTTTTTCAAGGCCTGCTTGTTCCACCTGTAAATGTATTACTAGCAAAGCTTCGCCCGCTCTCACAAATAAATAACTTAAATTATTTTAACTAATAATTCAATTTCATTTGTTTTTTTTAATAAAAATCTTGTATTGAAGAATGGAATTTAGCGTTATTTCTTCAATGATATTTTTACGCATGGCAGTAATTTTTAACCTGGTTAGAATTGTGCTGATTAGCTGTTTGAAGAGTACGTGAAAGCATAATTAGACTTCCAACTTATAATTTTAATGTAACAGTTGGTAATTCAGACGGACAGAGACTATTAAGAAACTATTGCGGATAATGGACCTCATTATCAGTGCTTACAACTAATGCCCCAATAAATCACATTTTTACACACAATATTAAAAAGAGAGTGATCGACATTTTGACTTGGAAATACTTTTTAATTTGACAGAAATAATTTTATCGAACCGTCTGATTAGTTATTTCTGTCATACATAACCATAAAAGTATATGACAGTTTGGCAAACCTTGCTTCTAGCACTCAAGACAATACATCTAAATTGTTGCAGAATGGGCACATATCGGTCGATTTTTAAACTGCACTGGGATCCACATGTCGCTCCATATATTCACAGCTTTTCTAATGACAATTGAATTGAAAATAAGTAAATTTTATCATAAATTTCTAGCTCTATATAATACCGTACCTTTGTAACCTATCTCGAATGTTGCTCGCCACCTATCAGTCGATAATCAAACCTCACTGCGTTTACATATTTATCGTATTTTTTATGGAAATATAATTAAACATCTTTAAATTTTATTGTTGCTAAATTTTTCTTGAACTATGAAGATGATGTGATTAAAACGTGGTACAGATTGGTTCAGTAGTTTTCATGGTTAGTGATCACAAACGAAAAAAAAAATTATCTTGTCCTTTTATGTACATATCTTGAATTCCCGAAATTTCTCCCCCATCTATTTCTTTAACTGTCAAAATGAATAAAATCTTTCTCTTTGGAAATTTTTCATACATTAATTTTTAATATAAAGTTACATTAATTAATTAATAAAAAGTACAATGGTGCGAAAAATGGTGGTTTGACGTTTTATGTTAAAAAAAAAAAAACACGAAAAAATAAACATTCAAAACCTCCTCAGAGATGGAGACTCTTAATATGTTGTACAGAAAAATCTAAAAATGAAAAGGAGTACAAAAATTGAGAACTCTTTTTTTTTCTTCTCTGGTTGAGGATGTTTGTCCTTTGTTGCCTACAACAATGTACTAAAAACGAGTTGACGAAAGATTATACTAACGAAAAAGAATTTAATACAGTATTAATTCAAAAAGGCTTCTAATTTATATTACGTTTCAAAGCATTCTTTAAAAAGAACTATTTATTTATAAGTAAATTCTACAATTCAAGCCGTTAGTTGAAGAAGGTGTTTAGTCACTTTAATTATGGAGGTGCATTTTCGCGTTACAGGTTAGGAACTTTTCCAGACTTCAGTATTTTCTTTATGACATTGTTTATACTTATCCTTCATTTTGGTAATATCGCTTATTTTTCGTGTAAATTGACATTTTTGGGTACTATAACGATACCTAAGTGCTGGCGAGAAAATATAACAAATAAACAAAAAAAATATTTTAGAAAAAAAAAACTGAGTTAACACCTTCCACCAACGCCTTCAATTGTGTATACTACTCAAAGTAGAAATATTTAACATTGAAATAAAATTCTTATTTATTTCTAAAATCTTATTTCTGATTCTAAACTTGTTTTTAAAAACATGTATAATTATTTTTCTTTATAAAAAAACTATTTGTTAATATTATATATATTATCATTGTTTTTAGGCGAAGGGTGTTATGAAATTACGATCCCAGGAGTAAAAGATAAACTAGGACAAATAAATTTTCCAAATCTTGTAAAATTTTACCTTTACAACAAGTAAGTTTACAGCTATATGTTTTTCTTATAATATGCATAGATAAAAAATTAATATTAATAGAAAGATACAATGCAAGGTTGCATATGTTTATTTGTTTTGCCTTAAGTGACTCTATAGACATCGGGCTATCTTAACTTATGTCAACGATGATGTTCCTGAAACGATCTTCAATTGTTTAGCCATTTGTCACTGTTTAAAGAAACAATACACTTATTAATACTTTGCCAATAAATTTATATTTATTTTTTATATATAAACCATCCAATTGACGGAGTAAACCATAGTTTCAAATTTGGATCTGAGTTTACAACTAAATCAATTTATTTATAGATCTATACACAATCATAAGACTATTTAACAAATGTATAATAAGATTTAAAAGGTAATTTTATCATTTATCAGATCGTTTCCAAATTATAATAAGCCTTTATTATCCTCTCATTTTTGATAATATTTATAATCACTCCAACGGATCACACATTGCCTTCAAATATGACCACGGAAACACGCGATTTTAAATTTATTTTTATTTGTGAATTTAAACTTGGTTACGGCACACAGTGCGGCCGCCAATGGACAAAAGTCTAAAATGCGATTATTTTTTTCAACTTGGTTTCCTTTAGTAATCCTTTCATAGTGACCTCAATGATATGGAATTGTAGCTTTTAAACCCATATTACAAAAGCAAAGGATAGAAATCATGTTTGAACAATTGGCAGATCGCTTATCTGTCTCATCGATACAATTTCAATTTATTGGGCCCTTATTTAATGTTAAGTACACATCAAGGTCACTTGAAGTTTTAGTATGGCAGGTATCGAAGAAGGGGAGTAATAACCATTTTTTCATTAATACCTTTGAATATTTTTTCCCCTTAATATCTTTAAATAACATTTTTTCGTTAATATATTTATAACATTAAAAAAAAAAAAAAACTTCAAATCGACATATTTCAATTTCGACCCAAAACATTCTTAGTTTTTGAAATATTTTAATTTCATAACAAATATACACCATGAATATACAAATCATTCCTGCTTTGAATGGTTCTCTGTTTATTTATTTCAGAAAACGTAGACCTGAAAAACATTGATGTAATTAATATTTTATATGTGTGTATGTATATTAATATTTTAATATCTTCGGATCCTTTAATATCTGCAAGCAGGAAAGCAAGCCACTCAACGCACTGTGCGGCAGTCCAAGCTGCAAGAAACATTAACAGGGTGATCGGGGAAAGGCGTTGTAACGATCTGACCATTAGCCGGTGGTTTGTCCAAAGTTGCATCCGAAAAAATTGATTTGACATAATGGATCAAAATAAAAAAATATATATATAAGTTTCACGACAGTGAAGAAATTGAACGAACTGTGTGACAGTCCTTCCACACCCATATTATAAGCCAGACTTATTTCAAACAGATTTCCATATATTCAGAAATTTGGACAACCTACCTTAAAGTTAAAATTTTAGAAAATTATTCTCAGGTCAAAAAAGCCTGGCTCTATTTCTTCACAAAAATTTTTCAGTTCTGGGTTTGAAAATTTGATAACACTTTGGGAAAAATGTAAAGAAAATGAGGGTAAATATTTTTTAAAAAATGTTTTGATTTTATGAATTTGTTTACCTAAATAACTTTTCCTGTGGAAACTGACTTTTCATCTAAAACGAATTGGTGGAAGTTAAAGAAGAAATAAAAGTAACAACTTTTTGTAAGCTTCAACTTCCTGGAAAAATTAGCAAAATGGCTACTTTAAGCCAAAGTAAAATTGGAAAAGTCCATAATTTCATCATCCGGACTAATAATCGATTATATTACTTTGCCATGTTTTAATCGGTTACAAAAGCCGACAAAATTTGAAAAGTTTATAAAAAAAAAATTATTAAGAACATTTTTTCATAAATAAAATTTCTTCATACCATACTGTTCATTAGTCAAATTCTAGTAAAACCCAAAGGCCCTTAGTTAAAACATAAATATTTTTTATTTTTCAAATTTTTGAAATTTACAACTGTATATACAATATAAAATAGAATGTTTGTTTGTTCTTGGGCACTACAGTCCTCGCAGGACCTGGGCCTCTACCACCAATAAAATATAATACATCAAGTAAATGTGATGAAATAGATAAAAATGACACGTCACTTGTTTTTAAAGCAACTACCCATTGGTAGCACTTATAAAGGTTCTATATGATGAAGCACTATATTAGAATGTCTCGAGGCCATCTTCTTTTCAGGTGCCTCGGAGAGTTATCTGGAATGGAATGAGAAGCAAGTTGTGATACTAATGGATTTGAATGGTTGTGGAGTTTGCTATGAAAGGATTGATATCTGGTTTGAGCTAAGTCAGAAACGTAAGGTATATTAAGATCTTTGTGGATAAGTTTGTTTGTGACGAAGTAAGGAGCATTTAGGATTTTGGATTGTAAGGATTGGATACGAGATGAATTGGATGGTTTAGTAGAGCCCCAAAGCTCAACTCCGTATGTCTAAATTAGTCTAATTATTGTTATGTAAATGAGTCTTTTGTAATTAATTGGAAGCTTGGAGCGTTTGTCAAGTAAATGTTGAAGTAGTCGATAGCGACGAGCAGTTTCTTGTCGTTTTAGTCTTGTATGTGGATTCCAAGTAAGACGTTTGTCCAGATGGAGTCCTAGGTAGCGGATCTGTTCAATGGGGATTAGTGGAACATCGTTAATGGATACTGTTGGACAGGAAGTCGTAGGTTTACGACGGAGGGTGAAGGTTATTTGATGGGATTTATTTTGATTCTCCATTTCTGACACAATTCTTGAAGTTTTATGATATGGGATTGGAGTGTCTGGGAGGCGATGAAGGGATTATTGTTTACTGATAACACACACGTGTCATCAGCATACGTGGTGAGGATGCGTCGGGATGTCAGCTGTATACACCGTGTAGAGGATTGGACCTAGGATATTTCCTTGAGGAACACCTGCAGATTGGGTAAATTTTTCAAAGTTACATTTGAAAAATTAAAAAAAATACCATTTAGAACATCACATAGACATCACACAGACACATCACATAGACAAACCTATATACCTTAAAAAGAAACTTTAACATTTTTCAAAAAGCAGTTGCAGGATGCCTTTTCACCTCACCAGTACGTTTTCAAAATTTATCAATTTAAGTATTAATATAATTAATTAATTTATTGTGAAAATCGGATTGTCATTCTCAATTTTTTTCCGACGTATTCAAGGTGATTATGATGAACAATAGCAATTATGATGCGTAAAACCAGTAGGATTCCATAATTTTCAAGCATTTCCTTTATTATTTTTAGATCATTTCGCACAAAAATTAGATGCAAAAACACGTGAGTCTAAAGATGTGGTTTTTCTATCACTCAATCTTGTGAAGTAGATGTGGAAATATAAGTTATTTAGCTTTTACATATTTTTGACCCAAATATTTCGCAATAATGTTTTGTTTTCTTTTTGAGCACTTGAATAGATCGTTCGATCATAAGTGGCTCTTGAAGTTTTGATTGTTTGAAGATAAACTGTAAAAAGAAAAGAAAAGAAAAGTAATCGTTTCTGATGTCCTTAACACCAAGCTGAAAGTATTTCACAGAACAAGATTAAATGTATAAATACTTCAGGACTTAAGTGTACAAAAATCAGAAAGCCTTGAATAGAGAACCACGTGGTCATTAGAGTCATAAAAAAAAAAAAATTTTCATTTTCGTCAAATAAATTTTCACTCGTACTTAACTTACGCCGCGTTCACACTAGGATGTTTAGCAGCCGCTACTAACCTGCCGCTGGTAAATATCGCCAGCAGCAAGCGCATTTGAAAGGTCCACATTATAAGTAAATAGCCGCTAGAACAGTTGCTGTTGATGACTTGAAAACATTGTGTGTGTGCGTGCAGCATGTCATCAATTAGTGTGAGTCGTGACATTTTGAGACGTGTTAAATGTTGGAGTTAGAGAGTTTTTTTATCAAAGCCTACATTATCAAAGAGCCTACTTTGGTTCGTTAGTTTTTTAAAAGTATCTAAAAGTTCATTAGCATTGAAAAATAAGATGAATGTCAGGAGTGTTACCTCGTGGACGTCATTCTACAGTGAGGCGATGATTTTTATGTTAAATACAGAACTTTTTTCCTTATGAGTGAAATGAGCCCACATTTTTGAAAATGGAAACTAAATTATAGAAAAGTTGGTGATATTCCTGGCTAGAAGTTATATTTTACTGACCTTAGAAATAGTTTAGTTATTAACCCAATAATTCTAAGCAAAATTAGGTGTCCCATGATATAATTTTATTGTAGTCCAAAGAAAATTTAAACAAAATTATAGTCTTTAAGAAATTGTTTAATTTAGGTAACACCGATGACATAAAAATCACTTCTGTTGACAAAAAAAAATATTAAAAAACAAAAAACTCAGAATTGTAAAGTATTTTTCGAAAATTTAGCATACTTAAGAAATGATACAATTATACTCGTTCAAGAAAAATGCAGTTCATTTTTCGACTATTTTATTCTATCTCTAAACCTAAAATGGTAATCTTTTTGAGAATGATCCATATCATAAAATGCTGTGTATCCTTATTTATTTATTTATTTTTTTATTCTTATACCTGAAAATTTTTAGATGCATTAAACATAACTTTTTCTTTATCTTGTAGCAATCTGATCAATGGGTCTGAAGGATTATCATTCTTTGATTCCCCAACTATAGAAACGATATTTAAAATGTTTGAACCCAAAAATAATACTAAAATTATAATTCATGGATGGTTGGATGATCTAAACAGCAGTATAAATGTATTGCTCAAAGATGGTAAGGTTCCATGTATTTCTAAAAATGCTTTTAATAACGTTAGTTTAATAATTTAATTTTGATCCCGAAGAAACTGGATGTGGAAATGGAAATTTCCATTACAGTCAGGGAATTTAGCAGATATAAATGCTTGAAAATGTAACATTTTGACAATGATAGAAAATTTGACGACAATTTCCTAATCAGAAATTTAATGGAGAATATTTTTTGTTATATAACTTTAGTAATAAGGACCTACCATTTAGGAGCTATATTGGTTTGAATGAAAAAAGTAATGTTTTGCCTACATTTTTTAAGTGTTGGGATTTTTTTGACACACTCTGTTGGTGAAGCTTTGATTGAAAATCATGTTTGAAACCCCTATTTTCTCTCAACTTTATATCAAATAATCATTACTTGTTAATTTAATTAAATTATTAATTAAAGTAATTTGATCCTTTTAATTTTAAAGTGTAAATTAGGAAAAGTTGTAGATTATAGATAGACTTAACCATGATCTATTATTTTTGCCAGTCAAGGAGAAATGAGAAATGCATTTTTTTTTATAAATACTTTATCAATTTCTATATTTTTGGTTTAAAACTAGTGAATAACGAAGGATTAATCTGTTACCAGAATATAAAAGCATAAAATAAGGGAATCATTATGTTCACCACTTACAATTTACAAGAAGTAATTTAAAAAAATATTCACTAATAGTTAAACTATTTATGTTTTGGGAATAAGGAGAAGAGGATTTTATATTTTGTCTGGGATTTAAAAAAAAAAGTTCAACTAAAAACAAAACAATTTCACAAGTATTTAAGTAAATAAAGTCAAAGGTTGAGTAATCAGGTGATTCTTTATGATCTTTTAGGAATACTTCATCATAGATAAAATCAGATAGTATACCGTATGGTGAATCATTGATCAGATGGTTGAGATGAGGTCACATTGAATTTTGGCATGTTATGCTAATTTATCTTAGTTCTTTAAGATTACATTAAAACCATAAATCCACTTTAAAAATATTCTACATCTAAATATTTAAATACTTGTGAAATTGTTTTTATTACATAACTAATTGACATTTGAATCAATTTAACTTGGCAGTTATTGTATGAACTCATAAACTTAACTATTTACTTTTAAAGAAGTCTATAATTAAGGAAATTCAACCTACGAGTAGCCTATGTTATATGCTGTAGTCTTTTGTTTATACAATACTTAAAAGAATTTTAGACTCCTGCCAAGTAAAAAAGCATTCATTTTATTTGGAAATCATAAATGTTGGATCAATTTCTTAATACCAACAAAAAAATTTAAATCATCTCATTCTCAATCATAAATATGAATATTTTTTTTTCAACTTTTTTAAAACTTTTATTAACTAGAAAACTACCATAAAACGGCATGACTTTGCACCACTTTTGTTGAACTTCATTCTTTAACTAACTATCCATAATGTTTAAAATACAAGTATTAAAATATCTGCTTAGAAAAATTAGCTTAAAAATGCTGTTGATTTATTGCATAAACTTGGAATTGCAAAATTTACAAAACTTATAATTAATTTTATTGTTTTTAAACTTTGGTGCAAAGTCAATCGGATACCCGTGACTTTGCACCACCACATTTTTTTCAATTAAGAAAGCATTAAAAACGTATTCTGGAGGAAAGTCAAAGCTTGATAGTAGTTCTGAGATGCAAAGTCATTTCTTAATAGTGTTTGGAGTTTAGCCTAGTGATTTTTTTCTCTGTTTCTAAGGATTTTGTTAAAGTAAACAATTGTAAACTACAATGTTTTCATTGAAATGAGAAACAAAATTGCACAATTTACAAAGGTTTATTGAGGAACGATAGAAAATAAAAGAACATACCAACAAAATATTATATAGAAACAAAATAATGACTTAAAACATCCGTAAATAATGTAAGCAACTATAATTTTGGTAAACAAGAAACAAAACTGTACCTATAAAATAAATTGCACACAGATTCTTAAAAAAACACTTTAGGAAAACTGCAATCTGCAATAGTTAGGCAAAAATTGTTAAAATATAAAATCGAACACTAAGGCTTGAAAAAATTTAAAGCTATAACTAGGAAACATTTTAACAGTCAATATACTTGCACATGGATGACAAAAACCTTATTAACAAGAAGCAAAACGCTATCCCAAATAATTTGGATTCTAACCAGCCTTTTAACTCCTTAACTTCAAAATATCCTCGTTTATTGATTAGTTTAGAAGGAGCAATGCTGCCTAAGACTTCTTCCCACAGAGAGGTCACCTTGTGCCAAAATATACTTGGTGCAAAGTCATTCCTAATTCATATAAAAAAGGGGATTCTATTTTATTTTCAAATACCATGACTTTTGGCAAATATTTTGAGCAAAATGAATATCATATATTTAAATTACAGTCATTATAGAATAAAATTAATGCAAAACTTAATCGATTTGAGAAATATTTAGTTGTTGAAAGCACAACTTTATTCCACAAAGGAATCACACCTCTTGAAATACTACAATCAACTAACTGTTATAAAACATGAGATGTAACTAGGATCAGCGTGAAAATTCCTTAGAACCAATCAGTGTTGTCTTAAGTAAGTAAGAAATATCAAATATCATCCCTCATCTAGACAACAGCAAAACAATTTTTCCTCAACTGAAACTTTTTAGTGAGTTTGGTGCAAAGTAACGCAAAGTAACGGTAAAAGTAACGAATTTTTTTAGTAACGCCGTTTTACGGTATTAATTTTGCAAAAACAAAAAAATTACTAAATATAAGACAAAAAAATTGAACCTGGAAAACATGGATCCTCTATATGCATAATGGAAAAAATATAATTAAAAAAAAAAAAATTATATTTATAATAATGCATAAATAAATAAATTATAATAAAAGCCATCAACTGTCAAAATGGAATAAGTGGTAATCGTAAAACATTTTAGAAGATACAAAAGACGGTATCACTAGAATGCTTTCAATAGTTAAAAAATACTTTGCAGACCATAATACGAATAATTCCCTTGTAATTTGAAAAAAAAAAATTCTGTTGTGAAAATCTGAAAACTAAAATGGATCCTCTTATGGATGGATTAGGGAAATATTTATAAACCAAATTTCTAAAATAACCAATTTAAAAAAAAAATTAACTACTATTTAATCATAGTTTAATATGTTTACCCATTGAAGTAACATATTTTTTTCAATGAAACACCAGGATAATAAGGAAGCCTACATTTTCACTTTACATCATTATGATATTCAGTACATTTTGAAATGAAATAATTTTACCAAGCAAGGAGAAAAAACTTGGAAAATTAAGGGAATTTTTTTTTTTTTTTTTTTAATATGGTGAATCTAACCCATTATATTTTTTAGTATTAAGTAGTAGTATTTTTTAACTATTAAAAGCTTTCTAGTTATACCATCTTTTGTATCTTCTAAAAAGTTTTACGATTCCATTTTGACAGTTGATGACTTTTATTATAATTTATGCATTATTATAAAAAAATAAAAATAATCTTTTTCAATTATATTCTTTACATTAGGCATTCAGAGGATCCATAAGTTTTTCAGGTTCAATTTTGTTGTCTTATATTTATTTATTTATTTTTTTAAATTAATAGTTCTGTATTTGATAAAACAGTTTTAAAAAAGTTGAAAAAAATTATTTATATTTCTGATTGAGAATGAGATTATTTAAATTTTTTTGTTGGTATTAAGAAATTGATCCAACATATATGATTTCCAAATAAAATTGACTTTTTATATTATAATGAATATTTTTTTACTTGGCAGGAGTCTAAAATTCTTATAAGTATTGTATATAAAAAAGACTACAGCATATACATAACTTATGCTGCTTATAGGTTGAATTTCCTTAACCATAGACTTCTTTAAAAGTGCATAGTTAAGTTTATGAGTTGATACAATAACTGTCAAGTTAATATTGATTCAAATGTCGATTAGTTATTTAATAAAAAAATAAAAGAGTTGAAGAAAAAAAATTTAAAGTGGATTTATGGTTTTAATGTAATCTTAAAGAACTAAGATAAATTAGCATAACATGCCAAAATTCAATGTGACCTCATCTCAACCATCTGATCAATGATTCACCATACAGTATACTATCTGATTTTATCTATGTTGAAGTATTCCTAAAAGATCGTAAAGAATCACCTGATTACTCAACCTTTGACTTTATTTACTTAAATACTTGTGAAATTGTTTTGTTTTTAGTTGAACTTTTTTTTTTAAATCCCAGACAAAATATACAATCCTCTTCTCCTTATTCCCAAAAAATAAATAGTTTAACTATTAGTGAATATTTTTTTAAATTACTTCTTGTAAATTGTAAGTGGTGAACATAATGATTCCCTTATTTTATGCTTTTATATTCTGGTAACAGATTAATCCTTCGTTATTCACTAGTTTTAAACCAAAAATATAGAAATTGATAAAGTATTTATAAAAAAAAATGCACTTCTCATTTCTCCTTGACTGGCAAAAACAATAGATCATGGTTAAGTCTATCTATAATCTACTGCTTTTCCCAATTTACATTTTAAAATTAAAAGGACCAATTTACTTTGATTAACAATTAAATTAAATTATTAAATTAAATTAAATTAAACAATTAAATTAAATTAAATTAAATTTAACAATTAAATTAAATTTGATTTAAACAATTAAATTAAATTATTATCGAATTAATGATTATTCGATATAAAGTTGAGAGAAAATAGGAGTTTCAAACATGATTTTCAATCGAAGCTTCACCAACAGAGCGTGTCAGAAAAATCCCAACACTTACAAAAATGTAGCAAAACATTACTTTTTCCATTCAAAATAAAAAAAGTTCCTTTAATTGTGTTTTTAAATGAACACAAACTCCAACAAATTTTGTTTCTATTACAGCGAACTAATTTTACAAAATTAGGAAAAAAGATTTTCAATTTTTTATTTTATTTTAGCGGAATAAAAATATAATTATTTTATAGGATATAAATATCAATATGATAATTAAAATTAGTAAATTATATATTTGTTTTCTAACAGCTTACTTGAACTACGGTTACAATGTGATCATAACAGACTGGTCAGGCGCCGGATCAAAGATCCCTGTGTATCCTTTGGCAAAAGATATGGTGCCCATCGTAGCAAACCAGCTTGCTATGTTAATTGATAGTCTTTATATCCAATTCGGACTCCAACCAGAGAAACTCCATCTTATTGGTCACAGTTTGGGAGCACACATTGCAGGAACGACTGGGAAGAATATCGGAAGTGGCAATATTGGCAGAATAACAGGCAAGTGAGGTCTTGGTATTGCTATGTTACCTATAGCTGGGGTTTTATTAAATACTAAATTAATCGTTGATGTGTCAGTACTAAATTATTTAGATTTTCAGTACCAGTACCTCGGTTAAAAATAAATTGATATTCCATAAAATAATCGACATGAGAGCTAAATAAATATTAAAAAAATTGAAATAATGAAGTTTGTACTTTTTACCAAGACATTGTATCTGTACATAACATAAAATGACTAATCTAAAATGTTTATTACTTTATTAAAATATTAATAAAATGATTATTCTATTAATTTATTCTATTAGTTTATTCCCTGAGCTTTATAGTTAGTTTCTAATGAACTGCAAAATTTGAAAAATCTTCTTGTAATAGCTACATTAATTGGAAAATAAAAAAATGAGGAATATGAATGAGATGGAAATACCAATACCAACTGGCGGAGTTATTTTACTGAATTAATTAAGAGCTTTAATCACTTAACCTATAACTTAATTTTTGTATTTTCATATCTAATAATTGCTAATATTTATCATTCTTTTTCCTATAATTTAAATCTATTTCACAGGATTGGACCCTGCTGGTCCTTTGTTCAGTGCTGACAAACCTGAAGAAAGGATCAGCAATAGCTCAGCCCTGTTCGTCGATGTGATCCACACCTGCGGGCTTTTCCTTGGGACCAGCTACCAAATGGGGCATGCCGACTTTTTCCCTAATGGTGGTTATTGGATGCAGCCTGGCTGCTGGGTTGACTTAAATGGTAAACATTTTTCATATACTTACTTAAGAATCAGTATTCCTTAATGTTAATTCATTGTTCTTTTCTTAAAGATAAAGTTAATATCTATTTGGTTTAAAGATAGATTATCTTTTTCATATTTTCTAAATGGATTAAGAAGAATAAATACTATGATTAGAACATAATGATGAAAAATAATTTAATGATTTTAAAGCTAAGATTATTAGTAAACGCAATTTCTCCCTGACTGGGAAAAACAATAGGCCAAGGATACGTCTATCTATAATCTACTGTTTTTCCCAATTTACATTTTAGAAAAAAAAAAAAAAAAAAAAAAGGATCAAATTAAATTAACGATTAATGATTATTCTAAATAAACAACATTGAGAGAAAATAGGAGTTTCAAACATGACTTTTTTCATTCAAACCAATGCAGCTCCTAAACGGTAGGTCCTAGCGACAATTGTTATATGACAAAAAATATTCTCCATTAAATTTCAAATCAAACTGTTGGCAAATCGATCAGAGAAACATCAATGAATTGTTAATACATTGAAGAATTAAATTCTATATGTTTCAAGAATAACATTTCTCATTTTAAAGAACGACACCAATTAATCAACAACTATATAACAGTTGTGCACAGATTGCATTACATAGTACAAGAAATTTGCATAACATTACATTTACCTCTAGTTACTGCTCAGTAGTATGTTTTACAATTTCAAATAGATACGTCAATATAAAATGTTGGTCGTTGTGGAGAAGTGGATAAGTCAATTTACCTTGAAAACGAAATGACAGTGGCTTCAAAGTTCCACCACTTTGAATATCTGCATTGTAAAAAAATGGTTAAGTTGTGCTTCTTAAGTCCTCAAAGTATCTATTTTGGTGCAAATGGTATTTTTAGAGTAATTACAAGATTTTATAAAATGATTTTGTGTCCTTCAGAAAAGTTCACAATTTTGACTAATCGACTTCTTCACGACAACCAGGGAACATAAAATTACTTTACCTTCATCCTAAAGTGCTCTTTCAAATGGATAATAATGGGAATCAAGGTACTGTTATAATTCACTTTACTAAGTAGCTCTACAACCCAGGACGGTTCTTGGCTTCCTACACAATGTTGTTCCACACTTCTGTATTTGTTGCCTTTGTTCTCCATCCTGTGACTCCCAAAACCCTCAGATCCTCCTCCAGGTCCTACAGCCATCGTTTTCGTGGTCGGTCCACTCTTCTTTTGCCAAATACATTTACAGGCAATAGTTTGCTTTGCATTCTACCTTGAGGCATTCTTATTATATGGCCTAGCCATTTTATGTGGAGTTCTTTAATAAATATTACCACATTGACCTTATAATATAATCAGTAAGTTATTCTGAATTTTCTATGTATTGAAGTCAGCATTAAAGACAGGGCCATATATCTTTCACAGGGGTTTCCTTTCAAACAACCTCATGCTGTTTGTTATCGCGGCAGTAAGGGTCCATGTCTCTACTCAATAGGTCAGGACTGGTCTAGTTAAGGTTTTTTACAGCTGAATTTTAGTATTTCTGGACAGTATTTTACTTTTAAAGAACCTCAGGCTTGCAAAATGTGCCTGGTTGGATGCCATTACTTTTTTGTCTACCTCAATAATTTGCTTCTTTTCATCCTTCAGGTCTGACCCCAATTTTTTAAAACTATTTACTTTTTCAAATAAATAATCGTCAATATCCATAGAAGTGCTTCCGTGTTTGTACCAATGTTCATACATTTAGTTTCACATTCGTTTATTAGAGTTCATTCCAAGTTTAAAGTCCCATTTCTTTATTCAGCGTACTGAAACTCTTTGAGTGATAGAACATTACATGATATCAAGTAAATATCATCTGCATGAGCACAAAACTGGGTAGATGAGTGCAAAACACTTCCTGAGATATCAAACTTTTTAATTACATTATGCAGGACCAGGCTAAAGAGAGTAGCAGGCCGGGCATGGCTTTCTACTGTGATACATTGTTTACAATTATGAGTGAAGTAATAGAAATGTTGTAGATGTTGTTTCCGAAGATTGGAAATGTTATATCCAAAACATGTAGAATTTAATTAAATTTGTTAAGAATTTAATGGACAATAATGTCAAATTTTGTATAAAAATAACTTCAAGTGGTTTCAATGAGATATTCAGAATATTTACTTAACATGCAATACCTTGGTTGGAAGCTGTATTTTACGAGAAATGTAGCAGTATTTTGTATTAGTTATATATTATTGTTATAAAATATTATTTACGTATAAAATCTAATTTGACTTCATTATTACAGGAGTTTGCAGCCATGCCAGATCATACCTTTATTTCACCGAGAGCATCTATTACCCCTTTGGCTACCAATCAACACTCTGTTCTGATTATATGCAGTATGCTGAAGGCAAATGTGGGAACCAAGAAACCATTGCAATGGGAGCCTTTGTACCTCATTCGTATGTATAACTTAATTTATCTATACCGATTTAGTTGAGTAAAATATAATTTACACAAATATGTATATTTTTATAACAGCCAACATAGACATAGCCAATTGAAATTTATAATCAATTCTTTTTACCATGTCATAAATTTATAATATGCAAATGCATAAAATGATTAATAACTTTCTAATATGAGATATCTTAATTTTAAAGGAGGGTGTGTTCAATACATTGCATAGAGTAGTTAAATCGAACAGGCAAGTATCGATAAGGTGGAATATAAATAGAACACTTGAACAGAAGAAACTGTTCTCCAAAACAAAGTCAGTACCAAAGAAAGAAATGAAAAGTTTTATTATGGCCTCCAGTTTTTCAAAACAAATCACCTATTATCAATACAGAAATATATTAAACCAATATAACCTTGTAAGAATAGTAAAACAGTTAATTTTTTAAATGTATTTCTTGTATCAACATTAGCACAAAATATATTTTAGCAATATATCTGTTATCTGTAAATTTATAAATGTTTACAAAATGCAATGCAATTATAATAAAGTGATGTGTTTTTATTGTTTATGTTGCAGGGCGAGAGGCACATACTATCTGAAGACAAACACCAATCCACCATTTTTTGAACTATAAACATCGGAAGAATAATTTTAAATTAGATCTTAACTGTCTTAAATAATTTTCATTTCAAGATCAGTCAAGGAATGAAATGGGAAGAAACATATTTGGTCAGGCTGCATCCTCTGCAACCTTTCCACTTACCCTCTTAACTGTTAACAGTTCTTCAGAATGAATTCTTACATTATACATTATACATTATATATATACATATATATATTAGTACTTCAGGTGTATGTCTGTTCCTGAAGTCATCACATTAATAAGTTTCATATAATTCATTTTTTTTTCTTATTCCAATTCATGTCATATGTATGTCTGTTCCTAATCATACATTTAATATGTTTTATTATTATTATTTTTTTATTATTATTAAATATGTCTTTATATTATTATTTAAATTATGTTTTTATATATTATTTAAATTATGTTTTATATTATTATTTAAATTATGTTTTATATTATTATTTAAATTATGTTTTATATTATTATTTAAATTATGTTTTATATTATTATTTAAATGATGTTTTATATTATTATTTAAATTATGTTTTATATTATTATTTAAATGATGTTTTATATTATTATTTAAATTATGTTTTATATTATTATTTAAATTATGTTTTATATTATTATTTAAATGATGTTTTATATTATTATTTAAATTATGTTTTATATTATTATTTAAATGATGTTTTATATTATTATTTAATTTTGAATGAAATAAACTTAACTTATGTGGTAAATCAATTCCAGTTTCAACATAGTATGTAGCATCTAAATGTTTAACATTACAAAGATCAATAAATAAGCATGTGTCACGTAATTGAGACAGACCCGCCATTCCAAATTCTTACCTCTGTCCGGTACAGCCTTCTTGATTATTGTCTTAATTTAATAATTTAATTTTACCAATTTTCTTATAAAAACTTTCTTTTTTGTAGTTATATTTAATATGATTTGTAATTTCATAGCACAATGAATTAGTTAAATTATACCTTTCAATGGTATCTAAACATAGTCAGAAATTTGAACTTTTGATTTGATAAATGTAAATCTCAAAACGATGTTGTAGATGTAATCTCTTTACGATTTAACTAATCATATAAAAATATTATATTCCCTTTAACTTGAATTATCTGAACATGTAACTAGTCTTAAGAAACTATTCTATCCCAGTTTTTAACAGAATTTATTTTATTTGAATTTTATTAAGTAACAAAATTTAAATCAAAATGATCTACTTAAATTAAGTGTTATATTAATGATCTAGTATTTAAAAAAACGTAGAGGCAGAAATGACTAAAATCTTTTATCGATAGTGAAAGACAAGAAGGCAAGTGAGACTGAAGTCTTGAGAATTTACGAATTCAATTGAAAATTGTAAAGAAAACGAATTTCGGCAAGACGAGATGCTGGATGTCTCTCAAAATCATTTTGAACGAAAATAATTTTAATGATATAATGGAGGCATCTTCTGAAGACCAAGGAGATCAATTCCAGAAGGATAGTTTAGACTTAAAAGCCAGTGTTGCCAAACGTAGGAATTTCTCCCTACTATAGGGTGATTTTTCTCCCCTTTGGACGTAGGGGGGGGGAGGGGGGACTTTTCAAAAACTTCGTTTTTGTAGAGATTTTTACTATTCAAGATGAAATGCATCTAAAAAAAGTTTTTTTGGGTCCCCTTTTTTCCAAGTAAATATGTAATTGCATCAGCACCTGGACACATCTAAGTATTTGTACCTACTGCCTAATGATTATAATAACAATCTGTTTTTAAATTTTAAAGAGTTAAAATATTTTTGTTCCCATTGAAGTTTTAAAATAAATTAACTGGTATGATAAAATAAACAGGAATATCATTGCAAATATAAAGGAACATTTAGAATATTTCGTTAAAAAAAAAAAAAAAAAATCAGGATAAATTGGCGTATCGATATAAAGTTTAACGATATTAAGATCTCCAAAATTGTCCATACGAAATATCGATATTTTTCTTACGATACCCATCTTTACTGGCACCTAATAGCTTGAGTGTTTTGCGGGTCAGGCTTTTCGTTAGATCGCCGGCAAAAAGTTGATACCTAACAATAATTTGAAATTATGATGGGCATGTGAGGTACGCTTTTTGCTACTAGAAACAGGTTCTTCTCCCAAACAAATTTAACGGAGTTTTTGCAATGTTTAACAGCAAGTTTTCGCGAAGAGTTCAATGTACCATGCACGGCATTGTTATATTGGATGAATGAGAAGAATACCGTGAGGGAAGTGATGTCAAAGGTCTTGGAATCGATTGTAAATTTATTATATGCAGTCAACTTATACATATTGAATTAGGCAGTGTGTTGTGTCACCCTCGTGGAAGCAGTACCACCAACCTACCTCTGAAAGGTAATAAGCTTTTATAAAATAATATCAAAATGTCATCGAAGCAATTAGAAATTCCATTTAATTGAAAAAGATATATACATCTCACGTTTAAATAGGTCTTGGAAGATACAAAAATGGCAACTGCAGCACTGACTATGATGAAAGAATACTATTACGACATTCTCAATAACCATTCAGGTAAAAATTACTTCTTTTTTTTATGTAATCGCTAAATATCGATGCTATAAAAAGATCCAAGTGTTTTTTTTTAAAAAGTCACGTGACATTTATATTATCACTACTATCATAAAAGCTTATTTCTAATTCTTATTCCATAGATTTATTCAGTAAATTTGACCTAAATGACTATATTGACTTGTGGTCTATAGTTTTTCTTTTGTTTTTTTTTTAAACGTAAAGCGTCGTCCTGGCAACCTACAGTGTAAGGTTTTTTTCATCCTCAAAAATGGAACATTTTGACACGCTCTAACTCTCTGGGTGTTACTCGGATCAAAAATTTGGCGAAAGGTTCCTGAACTGAATTTTAATGGAGAGTATGTTTTGTTATATAACATTCGTTGCTAAGACCTACCATTTACGAGCTATGTTAGTTTGAATGAAAAAAGTCACGTTGTGACGTTTTTTTCATCCTCAACAAAAATGCAAAATCCTGACACGCTCTATGGTCCAGCCAATAGAGGATTATAGAGTGATTTTTCTGCAACTCAAGGTTTTTCTTTTTTTCCAAGTTTCCCGTTTTTTTGCTCATACCTTAAAAACAATGCGCCGTACGCAAAACATGACTCTATACTAAATTAAAGTTAATTAAATTCTCTACAAACTGTACATTATACACATTTTACACATTCCGTTACCGTTTTTGAGATATACGCTTGGCAAATGTGAAAAATTGCAAAAAAGCGATTTTCACCTCACGTTCTCTCTATATATCTTCTAAACCGTTCATCCTATGAAAAAGGCCTTATAACAAATGTTGTAGAGCAGTAAATTTACTTCGAAAAATGTATATATATACATATTCCAATTTATCTTCACTCTGTCAAGAGTTACACCAATTTTAAAGTTTATTTAGTAAAATGTGGTATTTAGCAATGGTCTTATTTCTTGAAACTCAATACCTCCTATAAGTCTATATAAGCATTATATATTCTAATTAACCGTATATAATTGAACTCCAACGATTCATTCTCTCACTGAGATCCCCAAAACCAAAATAAGTTCCGGTAAGTCGCACTCCTCAGCATAACTCCGAAACCATTCATACCATCCAAAATTTCATTTTTCCATCTAGAAGCTGATTAAATTTATTATTAGACCCTATTTATAAAATTTAGGTCAAGTCCCGTAAAGTACTCATGCCAGCACGGTGAGGCCCATACTATGTTGAAATCCACGTTTTTAGGAGTTTTTTAGACTATAACTTCGAAACTACTAATCCCATCCAAAATTTAATTTTTTGCCACCCTCCCTTCCAGTTCCTAGGACCAATAACGGCAGGAGTTTTAGAATGTTAACTTTCTAACTAGCCTGAACATGGTTCCGAAGAAAAACCTTGGATTACATAAAACGCACTCGTTCTTCCTCATCATAAATTTAATGCATAATATATTTTGTTATATAACATTTGTCGCTAGGACCTACCGTTTAGGAGCTATATTGGTTTCAATGAAAAAAGTCACTTATAAAACTGAATGATTTTCTCTCAACTTTGTTTTTTTTTTAAAATCATAGATTGATAATTTAATTTAATTATTAATTTTTAGTAGTTTGATCCTTTTAATTTTAAAATGTAAATTTGGAAAAGTAGTAAATTATATAAAGACCTATCCTAAGAAATTGACTTATTTTCTTATTTATTTCCTAAGTTATCTGAGCCTATCTCGGTCCCAACCACTTCGGTCATAAATACAGAATATAGTAGGAGGGGCAGAGGGACTAATGCTGTAAGGTTCCCCCGGCTCCAGTTCGGCCGGCTCTTCCCCCAGCACCTTCAGTCCAGGCTAGTTCCGTCTCAGGCTTATTTACAACTTTATCATCTAATATTTAGGCTTCAACTCTTACCAATTTTATTAGAATCCATCTAATTGTTCAGAAATTTATCACATTCATGCATAGGTAGGTAGTTAAGGAACGAAAATACAACAAAATATTACCAAAAGAAAATTACTAATTTATGGCCTTCGATCTTATTTTATTTTTATGTATATTATACACAGATATTTTTGCAAAAAATGGTGGATTTGGACTTCAAAAAATATCATTACGATCGATCTGATTAATAATGAGTAATGAGAGCCATCTTCTAAAAAATCTAGAAAAGAAGTTTCTTCCAAGGTATTGTTTTAGAAGTAACGAAAGCAAATTTCCTATTCTCCATTTAATTAGTTTATTTTGTATTTCTTCACACAGTTTTTGTAGACTTTATTTGTAGAGCACAATTTTTCTTCTTATACCGCAAAACGTTTCGGCTAGGTTTTTAATTTTTTTTTTTCTTTTCAACCAGTATTTTTTTTTTTTTTTTTTTTTTTAGAAAATGAATTTTCAGTGAAGCTTAATGGATCAGCTGCATTTCGAAGCTGTGCAGTTCTTTCATCAAGTTTTTTTTTTTTTAGCTCGTTTATGTTTTAATTAGCGATCTCTAACATTTTTTAAATTTCTTTTTATTTGGAGAATATTTTTCAATAGGGTCGCAAGCCTTTTTATTTGCCCCCTTTCTTAAAATAAAAAATCCAACATTAAACTTTTAAGTTTAAATACCTGCGTATGTGGGTAAAGTAGGGGAAAAGTGTAAAAAAGTTATATAAATATTAATAATCTTCTGCCTCAAATGATCTGGGAAATCAAAAAACCGAATGAATTGCACCCTTCTTTAGATTTACTCGAAATGAAGATCTGTCAAAATCGTCCTCTTTAAAATGTTTTGAACAAATAACACTTGTTTTTGTTGGCTTCCATTTTTCTTGCCTCAGGGCTTGAACCCACTTATTTTGTTCCTCTTCAACTGAAGGGAAGCTGAGGGAAAAATAAAAGGTAAAATTGGAACTGTTTACCTTTTAAAAATTTATTCCAATCTTAAACTATATTATTATTGTAAAACGTCATTTGTTTTAAGGTTTTAATGTTTAACATTCGAAACTAGTTTTTAAATAAAAATAATTTCAATAGAATTGGCAATTAATTGATCAATTCTAATTGAATATACAGAATATTCTGTATTCTATTGTTGCAATACCTACTATTGTTAATATAGGGGAGTTTAACAATAAAGTTAAAAAAGCTCCACAATAAACATATTGTTACTGTGGCGAAAGGGAAGGAAGATTTGTTTCTCAATTTATTGAAAAACTAAACTGTATACGTTTAAAATGTACCGGTCAAGGGTTATTGGAGGGCTTAAATTCTTGTTGGACTCTTTCCTAGAACATCCAAACACGGCATTTTTTAATCCAATTGAGAAATTAAAAAACAAAACACATACACACAACACGGGACAAACAGTGATACTGATTGGGACAGCCGGGATTAAGGTGGTGGGGATAGCGCTCCTTGGTCTAGAGCCATCTCCCCCACCCACCCACCGCTTCTATAAAATTTTGTATTCTGTGGTCATAATCGATCTCCAAGTGTATTAAGCACTTGGGTTAATACCTACAGCTCTTATGGAATCAGAACGTGGAAAAATACATTCTGATTTCATAATACATACAAATTTATTATATATCTTATAATAATATATATATATTATATAAAATAACTTGATACATATTTATTTTACCTTATATACATTCCGTCTTCCGCTTAGATCCTAGGGTGAAAGGGTGGCCATTGATGAGCTCGCCGCTGCCGATGCTCGTCATCGGGGGCCTCTACTACTTCTTCATCAGGTACGCGGGGCCCAAGTTCATGGAGAAGAGGCAGCCTTACAAACTGGAAAAGATCATGGTATACTACAACACCTTACAGATCATCGTTAACTCCTTCGCTGTTTATCAGGTATCTCTATAATTAATTAAAAATAGTAATTACTGGAATAAAGCTGTCCGAAAACTACTGTAAGATTACATGGATTATTTCTTAGTAGGGAACCAATGGTGTAGCGAGGGTGTGGCGCACATAGGGTAGCCATCTTACAAAAGCCGGACTTGGCGCTGTATTAAGCCGGACATTTGCCATAAAAGCCGGACATTATCTTTAAAAGCCAAACATACCTTATATAAAGTTGGATGTACGTTTTTAAAGTTGGAATTAACTTCAATAATAAAAAAATCTGTCAAGATAAGTTACATATAATTTTTAATTAATCAAAGCTATGTTACATAATGTATATAACAGGTTTAAGTTATAACATTAACCACTTATTTTAGTCCTATCCTTAATCTTTTGATCTTTATGTATGACATTAAAATTAATAACTACCTGTAACATTTTCAGTCTTCTATAGACTTCACTTATATAAAACAAATACAAAAATAAATAAATTACAGCTTCACTTTAGCAGTAAACTAATAGTTCTGATTATACAATTATAAAAATATATGCACTATTCTAAGGAGAAAACAAAAAGATTAAAATTAAAAAGCCAATTATAAAGAAATCTCAAATGTTTCTAAAAATAATAAAAATCCATAAATTCTTAGTTGTATTTTGCTTTTTCACCTACTTTATCCAAAACGTCGTTTTCCTTAGAAATCATATAATAAAATTCTGCACATGTTAATTTTAAATTGCGTAATATGAACATCATCTGTTCAATTGTTTCTGTTTGCAATTTATTGCGTTCCTTTTTCCACTGGGCATTAATCAAAGAGAAAACTTTCAACGTTGATGTTATGGCATTGAATCGCAAAATAGTATTCTTCCAATTTTAGTAGTTCAAAATTAAATTCTTCATTATGAAATGATCTAAAATAAGCAGCCCACTTTTTATGTGCCGTAAGTTTTTTTAAATCTTTTACGAAATTCTGCCATTGGTCAAAAAGTTTACTAAATTAGTCAAACAGGTAAGAGGAGTGGGAGTTTCCAAGATCTGAACACAGTCGAATTTCCGCCAGGCCATAAGATTGCTACTTTCAACGAGAAGACAAAAAGCCTAATAACACGGACACGGCGGTAAAAAGACGGAAAAATGGCAACCCTAGGCGCACACAGTTCACATACCATTGGGTGGCCACATTTTTTCTATTTCTTTTTTATACTATCGATTTCGGATCCGTTAATTATTTTTAAAAGCTTTCTTGTATTATGAAATATGAACTTATATGATTTGAAGTAATTGTATGACGTACAAATGATCGTGACGTAATTAGGTTGACGTCTGGAACCATAGAAATATAACATCATCATAACCTGATGTCACGTTCGATTCGGACTTTTATGGAAAAATTCGACATTCGGCGGGTAAATATAGTTCTTAATTTAAAATAGGAAGCATAAAAAGAGAGAAAAGACAAATAAATAAAGAAGACAATAACCGTTATTTTCTATATTTCGATTTGTTGATACTTTTCAAGAAGAGAAGACTGAATTTTTACAAAAAAAAAACTTCATAGTATTGAACAAGATCAAGAGATCGAAGCATCGATAAAAACAGGTCCGTGTCTTCTTGTTTTTTCTCTTTTTATGGAAGGAAAAAACACATAAATAAAGAAAACATACAGCACAGGGGCAACATTTAAAAATTCGAAAAAAGTCTCATTTTTATCAATTTTTATTATTTTCTAAATGCAAAAACAAAACAGATTAGTTTCTATTTTTTACTAAAGGGCGCGCCCCCCCCCCCCTTAAAAAATCCTGGGCCCTAGTTTATAAAGGCTTTTTTTTTTTTATTAATATGAAAACGAACTACCATTACCTGCCATTATTTTCAACTGTTATTTCATAAACAAATTTTATGTTAAAAAAAATAAATCTGAATATAAATAATGGAATAAATTGTACTAATAAACTTCGGGCCCCTTCCTCACCGCGGGGGTGTACGTTACACCATTGCTCAAAATTACAGTCCAAATTTGTTAAACTGCATTAATTAATCGTCCTGATTATTCAACTACTAATTTATTAAAAATGCCTTCATCACTGTCTTGGGAAATTAACGATAATTAATATTATAATTTTAGTATAACTGCACTTGGACCACTTTTTAAGTAAATGACTTATATTAAAGCTGAAATATAGACTGCAGTAATTAATAATAATTTTTATAGTTGAAATTACAACCATTGAAACACAAAATGGATTCATTAAGCTCTTCTTTTTATGTACATCAATCCCGAATAATTATACACTCCAAAACCTTTGATTGACAGACCAAGCATCCCATCATTCAAATTTATAAAACTGCTGTTTTGGGTATTAGTTATTGTCATTCTCAAAGATAATGAAGGCCATTTTAAGTTAAACCATAAAACAGATACCAATCCTTTCATAGTAAACTCCATTCCCACTGAATCCACTAGTTTCCCAACATGCTTCACATTCGATATCTGATAACCCCCCCCCCCCTTCTAGGGGTCTGAATATAAGATGGACAAGAGACTTTATAATCTAGAACTTTTAATGAAGTGCTACTAGTGAGTAGTTCTTTACAAGTTATTTACATTTCATTGTGATATTTTTTCTCAAATTTACGTCTAGTATATTGTACACAGTAGTAAATATAGTACTTGTCAGCGAGGAGATATACAATAGAGCAGTCACGAGTGGAGTGGGGGTTGGATTCGTTCTCCCTCCACTATACTACCCTAACCTCAAAAGTTACAAGTGTTTTCTTTTAATTTCTTATTTTTTACGTAAACCTATTCTCATTGAGTTTTTATTTTAATTATAAATTCATTCTACATTAAGTATGCCTTTTTGTGCTGCAATTGGATGTAAGAACAAGACTGAGACTAAAAATGATAAGCGGCTTAGCTTTCATAGGTAAGTAACTAACGCAAAATTCTTTCACTGTACCTAGTCAAATAGTTCGCGATGGTGCTAAATGCAATTACTTTTTTATAATAAACTCCTACTTTTTTATAAAAGTATCACAATACTTTGAAATTTTTGAATTTTTATTAGTAATTATAACTTTTATATTCAATAAAAATCCTTTTTATTAACAAAGTTTAAGTAAAAAATGATACACTGTTTTGAAGGAATTTTATTACCTATACCTGCATCAGCAGCAGTCTAAAATAATGTTGGTGCGTTGGGAACTGGGCTAACCCTGGGTAGCGTAGTGGTGGGGGAGTACTAGTCCCACCTGCCTGTAGCCCCACCCTATCTCAGTAGCAGCTCTATTTGTATATCTCCTCGCTGGTACTTGTATCTTTTACGGTCCCTTGATACCAGCGCTCAGGTGTCACTCATCTCAACTATTTTGACCATGTCAGATTATGATGACACCAATGAAATAAATGAGAATCATGGGAAGAAAAATCTACTTAGACACAAATAAAACATTTATTTCAAACAATATTCATGAAAAAGTACAATATCCTCCAATATAAATAAAAAATAACAGGAAAAGAACAATATCTTGGAATATAGAGCAAAATAAAACATTTATTTCAAACAATATTCATTAAACAGATCGACTAACACAATTCAAAACACCTATGGAAGGTTACGATAACAGTAAGGGAATAGTTGAGGTAAGTGACACCTGAGCGCTGGTGTCAAGGGACCATAAAACATACAAGTACCCTAAATATCGATAAAGTTTAAAAAAAAAAGTTAAACCATTAGTCTTAAATAATATATTCCATAACTGTTTGCTTTGCAGCACAAATTGTTTATCCTAGGAATTTCAGTTTTAAACCAAAAATTAGCCAAGGTATTCTTGTAGTACAACATTTTTTTTATTGACATAACTGAAATAAGTATTTGAGAAAAACAAGCTCTTTTGTGAAGCTTGTATCTCGAATTATCTTTCTTCAAACATCTCATTATCTGAGTGAATATATCCAATAACTAAATTCTACAACTAAAATTGGTTATATCTCAAATTTAATAAAGCTGGAAGAGAGACAATTAGGTGGAGAGAATATTCCTTCTAATCTTGTGAAAGTTAACTGCATGATCTTAACCATACAGTTTAATGCCTATTCTCTCTTCAAGAATAAACAAAAACAGACATAAATAACTACTTCATCACAATTGATAAATAATGTTAAACACACAGTAATATAAACAGTACAAAAAATAAATGTATAACAATCCGGCAGAGGTCAAGTAGTTCTGGTCAATTGATTCATTTCGATGCAATCCTCACCTCAAGGATTGAATTAATTATTAAATTACTGCTCAAGGTTATTCAAATTTCAACTTATTCACCAATCATAATAATATTAATGGCAATCATCATCATGATTGTCAATGTTTACATAGTGGGAGCAGTGATGATTTCACCAAAATTTATTTTAAAGAGCCAATAATAAGATTACAAAAAAAAAAGCAAATGAATTAAAGTAACTGAACCATTACTATTTCAAAGACTTACAGCAATGGTCCACTAAATATGTTAACTAGTCAAAGGAAATATATAATACATAATAGTAAGAACCATTAATCCATTTAAATAATTACACATCAAACAATATTTCCATCTACCTGTAAAACCTGGAAATACCATAGTTTGGAAAAACCTACGAGACCCTCATCTATTCCTTAATCCCACCCTTGATATTGTACACTAGAGTTATAGTTTATAAGTCTCTACTCATCTATATAGTTTCTGTAGCAATTAGAGGTGGGACAAAAATAACGTATTCTTTAAAATAACCTATTATTGACTCAGAACTGTTATCACCAATCACCTATTACTGAAAAAACCCTATTACCAGTGATCATATTTTAAAATATCTATAAATAAACCTAAATTTGTATTTTAAAATAACTATATTTTACAATATTATTTATTGATAAATTCACCCGTCTTCAACTACAATTCAGAGAATGTGTTAAATATTTTAAAATATCTATATTTTTAATCAAAATTTATATTTTAAAATATTTGATACATTTTCTGAATACCTATAAGATGGGTGAATTTATCAATAAAGTAAAAAAAAATATATATATTTATAATATTTTCATGCTACAATTATTGTGACTCTAGCAATTATATATTTTCTAAGATAAAATTACTTATTGTTGGATTTATTATATATGTAGTAAGTTATATTAATTAACTCCATTTAAACAAACAATGATTTTCTTTTTAATAACCATGTTTATCACTATTAAGATTGCAAGTATAAAATTTATTAAATCTTCCATCGAGAACGATGGAGAAATAACAATAAATTGGGGTTGTTGGTGTAAGGTGTTAGGTTATAACAGATAGAAGAGTCGATCGGTTAAGGTTATTCGACCAGTTACCGTTCTAGATCGGTTCTCAATAACTGTTGAGTAACTTCTGTTATCGAATAACTCATACGGCTGTCCTATTATTGAAGAACCGATAGGTCACGTGATCTAATAACGCAAACAAGAACTGGTCGCAGATGGGTTATGACGCTCCTAGCGGCCGTGGTTCGAACTAAAACAGAAATTCGTGATCATAGTACAATAATATCACAATAGATGGAGTTCGAAACTGTGAACAAAAATAAATCCTTTGATTTTAATTTGTAAATAAATCTTCATGATTTCCTTTTTTGTTTCATTGCGAATCGATAAAAAATCTCTTGGTTAAGAGAGGTTCTACTTTAATACAAAGTGCTGAAACTTTTAGATGAGCTTTATAATACCAGATTTAATTTAAATTTACTTAGACTGAAATAGTTCCCCAATATTCAGGGTCTTAATGTTTTCTAATCGTAATTTTAAAAAGTTGAAATGGCTAGTTAATATCAAATGCTTTTTCTTATGTTATATTACAAATAATAATGTAATGACAAATGAATGTCATTAAAATCTTATGATTATAATGAATAGTTAAAATCTTGCAACGATTATTAAATCATAAAAATATTAGCTTGTTGTAAAATCTGTTTAGACTTTTGTAATTTATAGTTATTCCAAGGATATTTACACTTATATTAGATTCCATCGAGACACTACCTTTTTACCTGTTTGTAAAATATAATACTGCTTTTTTAAGTAAGTATTTAGTCCTTTGATATATGAGGCTATGAGAGCAAAAGTGGCCTAACCCACAAAATATAAAAAAATCTAATTTAGTAATTTTTTGCACCACCATGTGAACCAATTTTTCAAACACATTAACACCACCAGATGGCGTTATAGTTGCCAAAAATTACTAAATCAGATTTTTTTATATTTTGTGGGTTAGGCCACTTTTGCTCTCATAGCCTCATATAGCTTTTTTATTTTTGTGAATGGTTTCTTTCATACAACTTTTTAGTTATAATTTTTATGGTTAAATCCATTGGAATATTTGTAAATTGATTTGTTAACAAATAAACTGAATATTTTTAATTCATTTTGTTTTTTTTCCTTTAAAAACTCTGATGTAAATTGATTGAATCTGTATGGTTATTAGTATTGTCCAATATTTTGGTGAAGTATTTATGAGAACAGTTCTTTTAAATAAAAACTCATTGTGATTGTACAATGATAATGTGGGGGGTTGATAAATTTGTACAAACTTTATTGTAATTTGTTTTGTTTCTTTATATAGTTTTAGTCCATACATTATCTCATTTTGTGATTTTTATAATTACCCTTCTGTTCTGGAAACTTATAAAATGAAAAATACCTTCAGGTTTGTTCAGTTATTGTATCCTAATCTTTATCAGTTATTTGTTCAAACCATCTTTTGATCAACTAATCTTTCTCTTGTTATCCTTTTGCTGCCATACCTTTCTTTACATCCTCTATCCACAATTTCCTCAGACATCCTTCAACCTACTCTCTAATCTGTTCAGGAAAATATACTATGGCCTCTGTTTTGATACATCCTTTTTGAATGAGCTCCTGTTTTAAATACTCTTTAAAATATTTTTTTCCTCAATTAGGATTGATGACTTAATTCCAATAAAAGTGGCAATTAATTCATGAAACCCTAATTCTATTGATCCTTCTGTACCATCATGTGTACCTCAAGTGACTTTTTCCCTCTCTCATATATTGTCTTATATTATTAGAAACATGATCGGCTCTTATTATGAAATAACTTCCACTCTGAGTACCCATCTCTAAAGATAGTAGCGTTTAAGCTTTTTCTTCTCCACACCACAGATTTTAGCAAATTTAAAGACAATTTGTAGTGATAAGTAAAGATATAATCATTTTTTTTTTTTTTTAAAGGAAACAGTTTTATTCCACAGGAACGAGTTTAGGATTCCTACAGTCTTCCTTTCTCTTAATATTTTCAATAAAATATCTTAATTAATAGAGGATTCCTTTCCAGGAAGGATTAGTAGACCCCCATATCTCTAATCTTTAATGCTAAAAAATGGGCTCGAAGAGTTGAGGGACACAAACTCTTTCTTCTTTAGATTTATTTCCATGCCCTTTTCAGAATACTGCTTAGAGTTTCCTCAGCATGTATTCCAGATCACATTCCTCAGTGGCAATGAGTTGATAAACTCCTGCAATTTGTATTATGAATTAGATATCTTTCAAAATCTCCAAACCCATGTGTTAATATTTCTCTCCTATTTCTAGAAAGGTTGTTTAATAACCATGTTAAAGAGAGTAGGTGATTAGCAGCAACTTTGATTTAATCGTTTGGTGATGTGTAATGCTGAGGGGACATGATATCAAAACTTTTTTTTTAAAAACTTTTGTATACAATTAGTAACGCTGCTATTTCAAAATTTAATTCCCAATTCTGCACCTTTATAAAGGCCTTGTATGCCTTATCTCAAACTGCTTATCTCAGACAAACAGTGCTTTCCACACCTTATTTAAAGGACCTAAGTCAAAGCTTTCTAAAGGTGGATAAAGGCAAAATGTACCTCCTGGACCAGAAGTCTTGGAAGTCCACCAAATGCTTTAAAAAAAATTGGGATATAGTAAAAACTTGACCTAAGATGGCCCAGCCTGAATCCTGCTTCTACCTCTGTTATTTTCTTCTTTATTTTATCTTACAGCCAATATTTTAATACAAAATACATGCTTAGGTAACAGATTGATACAAGCTACTTGTAATTGTTGAGTCTTTATAATTGTTCAAATATGTTTTACTAACACCTATATGTATTTTTTAAAAATAAAATCTTGGCAGTACAATTAAATAAGGACAATGTTTTTTAAAGATTTATTTAGCTGAATTCGTTTGTATCACAGTTGGCCTATTTATTTTTAATTTGTTATATATTTTGACAACTTTTAATTGGCTTCTAAAATTTTTTGTTAAAAAAAAAATTGACAATAATTTTGTTTGATTTTGTGTTATTTATCATTTGTAAGATTACTAAATAAGCAAATTATTAACATTTTTAGCAATGGGGGGGAGGATAAATTAATGAATTACCAGTCAAAATGTCTAAAAGTAAGTTTGTAATAGGTTAGAACCACTAGCGCCAGGTCGGTGATCGAAACCAGAACGATGGCTGGCAATAGGTTATTCTAATAACAGTTGAGAACTGTTGTAGAACTGGAGTGATTGAGATTTTAATAACTGCGTTATTGTAAGAACTGCAGTGATTCTAAGCGTTATTGGATCCCGAAGAGTTATTGGCAACAGCAGTGATTGACGGGCGCGCATTCTAGCGGTAGGGCAGGGGTTTACTTGAATCACCTATTACTGGGATAGAGCCATAACGTAGTAACCTAATACCCAAAAATAACTGTTTAGCCCACCTCTAGTAGCAATATCCATAAGTGACATAAGTAGATTCATACTCCTCAATATTTTTTAATTATATAATTATAAGGTTAGATATTCTTACTAAAAAAGTAAGAAAGGAAAATTCTGCAAAAAATACTCAGTTTCCAGAAAACTCCTGATGGGACTTCAAAGAATAGGAAAAATGAGAAACTCCTACAAGTACAATAACAAAATCACGGGCACTATGAGGAAGCGGAAGTTGACGTTCTATGGACACCTACTCAGGATGGATGAAGGCAGGCTGACCAAAAGAATCTTCGATTACATCATAGGGTTAAAATCTACTTCTAAATGGGTGGGTAAGGAGGGATGCCAGGGGTTAGGAATTACTCTACAGATGGTCCACAATAGAAAAGCAGAAGCGACTATATCAAGAGGTTCTGGGAGAAGAGAAGGAGTCAAGAAGTCTTGAGTTCTTTGCGATTCTTAGTTAGCCAAAAAAAAAAAAAAAATATTTGTTATGGTTGTTGCGAAACCTATTCCACGCTATAAAACAATTCATTCTTCTGTACCCATGGAGTAATTCAGTGGTCTCACTTATAAGAAATATTTTCCGTTCCTCGGCGAACGAATAACTATCTTATAACTATTCTTTATAAGACTTATTCACTTATACATAACATTTTTCGTTCCCCCTCACATACTTAAGTGAGACTCCACTGTAACTGACAAAAAATACTAAACAGAACTAATAAACTCGATTTTGAAACATTAAAAATCAAAATTAATCTTTGAAGGAGCTGTGTACCTTCACTGTTTGGAAACATGTTTCTACCTCATCTGTAGCTAGCCATTTTATTTCAGTTCGAATAATTGATAAATTTAGAAGAAACACATGTAGTTATTAGACCATCTCCTCCATGTAATCTAAAAATTATGCTTGATTTTGTGATGATCTAATTATTTATTTTAATTATTTCAGGGAATAAAAGTAATGCTCCACCCATCTTACAGCCTGTCTTGTTCTCCAGTTACTTATGAGACGACTCCTTTTCATATGAAAGTAAGTAGACATAACGCCTGATTTTATCAAACTAATTATGTAGGATTATTTTTAATATATAAACCATTAAACTGCTATATTTTAATTTCAGACAACATACCTTTCTTGGATATACTTTGCAGTAAAAGTCTTGGATCTTGTCGATACGGTAAGAATAAACTGAAAATAAGAAATAAATCAAACCATGCCGATTCTTAACAAACTACATAAATTTTAACTGATTTATACATTTACTCTAATATGTTTCAATGTTAAATTTGTAGCTGTAAACAAATGTGAATCTGTTGTTGTAAACAAAATTGCCAATAATGCTGAATAGTTATAATGTAATAACTAAACAAGTAAAATAGTCTGAATTAATTTATATTAATTGTTTATAAGTTCATTAGCTTTCTTAATGTTTCATCTAAGTTATTTTTATTAAGAGATATTAGTGACAGAGATGGGCCGACTAGTTGGCCATTTTATTCATTTATATTTCTAAGACTAAAAATTGGTTAATTGAATTAAAATATGGCCTTAATTGATTATAATTATTATTTTAGATTCAACTTCCTAATTAGCTGTATATTTTTGGGATAGGAACTCTTTTATTTTGTAATTAATTATCGAACTTTAAAATCATGATATTCACAAAAAATAAATTCAGTAATTTCTACAATAATGAATAAAGAACTTACTTTACCTGCTATTTTTGCTTTAATTTAACTTTTGGTTTTGTGTCATCATTAAAAAATATTAATTCATAATTGAAGTGTAATATAAAGTTTTGAATATAAAAAGGAAACTGCTATTTTAGTAATTTACATACGATTATTTTCGTACTTATGTACTTACATAAGTACATAAACATGGTATTGTTTTCAGCTTGATTAAATTCACAATTAACAATCTAAACTAAGATAAGTAAATTGCTGACTTTGGTTTTATTTTTCTATAAAAAACACTCCGTTACATACTACTAGGCCGCCCATTTAAAAAAAAATTATACATATATATATATATATAATATATATATATCTATATATATATATATATAAAAGATAAACGAAAACCTGTAGCTACATTTACAGATGGGTATAAAAAACACTATAAAAAAAAGCACCTCGAACATAGTTGATGTCACCCGAATTCTAACCAAAATAATAATTGTCTTGGCTGACTAGTCCACCAAAGTCATAGTTGCCCATATCTAGGTAACAATACAGTTAACTGGTTAACAGTCCAGATATTAATAAAAACAATCCTGCCTACATTCTTAAATAAAAACTGTTTGTAATGTCTCTACATTTTCAGTCCTTTAGTTCAAATCCATATTTGATCCATCAAAAAAAAAACTATGTATTCTAGTGATAATTATAAAAATCTTAATGGTTTTTCTGAAGACAAAAATTAAATAGTTTTTAATGATTAAATGAAGGTTACTTTTTTAGTTATGAAGTTATTTTTGACAAAGGTATTCATGGTGCTGAGAAAAAACTTCCACCAAGTGTCGTTCTTGCACGTTTACCACCATCTTGGAATGGCCTGGGGAACTTGGGTTATTGTCAAATACATACCAGGTAAACTAAATATAAATAAAAAAATACATAGTAAAGCTTATTTCTTAAATATTAAATTTGAATAAATATACTTATAATAATTAAGAATAAGGTTGCAGTAAAAGATAAGGTCAGAAATGGAAAACTTATGTATGACTGTCAAATCTCCTTTACCTAAGGATATAACCTGTTTAAATAGTAATTATTTGTTTACATTATTTATTTGTGATAATTTAAATTGAATATCTTATTTCATTGTTCAGGTGCGCACTTATGTTTCGTGGGATTGGTTAACTGTATAGTACATTCTGTAATGTACTTCTATTATCTCCTTACGGCCTATGATCCTTCGGTGAAGAAATCTATCTGGTGGAAGAAACATATAACTGAAATGCAGATGGTTAGTATAATAAATAATTACAATTAATTTTAATTAATGAGAAAAAACTAAGACAAAATATAATAATTCTTAAATGGTTAAAACAACCTTTCGTCCTCATATACCTGTTGATGGCTGATTAATTTTTTTGGGGGCTGAAAAAAAAAATTATATCAATGCAAACAACAAATAGTACACCTCACTTATACTCATTAATATAATAAACTAAATACATACACTACATAATTTGCAATAAACTTTAAATTTATCAAGTACTAAAATTTTTATAGTGAGTCACATAATCTTAAGATATTTCTTAATTTATATTTGAGAATACAAATATAAATAGCATAAGAAATATAAATATATAAGAATAGAGAAAACATACAACTTAATGTTTTTATCTTATACTGCTACTAAGAAATTCAGATATTACTAACCTGGATTCTAGCAAAGAAATTAATAAACAATTGATACCCAAACCATTTATGACTCAAATCACGGCACAGATATACGATTTAATTATTTTCAAGAGAATATAATCTGATCAAAATTATAAGTTTTGAAGTTTACCAAGACATAACTGGTAATCAGAGCATGATGGATAAAACTATATCATTTATAAAACAATATAACTTGTACCAGTCACTCTGTCATAATCTTAAAACTTTGTGTTTCTTAAAAACACTAATTTAATTTATTATATATTTATTGAAAATTGCAACTGTATTAGAAAAAAAAAACTTCTAGTGAATGCGATAACAATGTTCATAATAACATGCCAATGCTTGTAAAGCAACTATCAACTGGTGGTAATTCAATAAAAGTTTTATATTAGAAAGCACCCGAGGCGATGGAGTTTACAATGAATGGATTAAAAAAAAAAAAAAAAAAAAAAAAAAAAACCAACCTTCTGCCTTAAAAAAAAAAAAATTAACCAACAAGATGAATTTTTTTTTCATTATGATTTGAGTGTTACTCAGAACTTAATTCAATTTAAAAAAATCATGAAATGAATTTCTTTTTCCTACCTTTTTTTCATCTCTACTACAAATGACAAAAGAAGAAAGATACATACAATATTTGCTATACTCTGTTTCTCAACTTCAGAATTTTTCTTTTCTGTTTTCAAACAAGATATGTTTAATATAACATTTCAATTTATAATTTTTTTTTTTTTTCCAGGTCCAATTTTGCTTGATCCTACTCCATCATTTCAGCGCTCTAGTCAACCCAAAATGTGATTACCCAAAAGGTGCATTGATTATATTTTTATCACAGAACTTTCTTATGTTGTATCTATTTTCTAAGTTTTATTATGAACATTATGTCAAGCCTAAGAATAAAAAAGTTGATTAGATCTGGACGAAAATTTCATGAGATGTAAAATACATGTTAACAACAATAATGAGTCTTTGTTTTCCCTTATTTTATCGTAGTTCTATAAATATTACAATATTAATTAAAAATAAATACAACTATGTATTACCTAATTTTATATCTCATGGGAGAATGAAATTAAGGATTGGATAGAAAAGTTCTTTGTAAGATAACCAAAATTATTTGAGAGGAAGAAGTTAAAATGAATAATTATTTAGGAAAACTTACAAGTTAACAAAAGAAAAGGAACATAACGTCTTTAGGTGAAGGGAAATAGGAATCAATGGTTTATCTATTTTAAATGCAGGATTTAAACCTGATTTTCTTAATTCCTTTCTGACTTCAACCTGTCATAAGGAAAACCGAAAGAATCCACTCTACCTGACCTTTTCCGCCCTTTTTAGGCCCTGATATTTTTCATTAGTCCATTTGCCACCTTAGAAGAGTACCAATCTATGCAACAAAGTGTTAGTGTTTTGAACTTTTTCTATGTTTTAAAATAAAATAATTCCAATAGAAGTGAAAATTAATCAATCAATCCTAATTGTATTGATCCTTCTGTACCATCATGCATAGCTCAAGTGGTTAAAATGTGGTCCTTAAACAAGGACATAGCTAAGGAGTTAAATGTAAATTATTCTACAATTTTGTCAATATGGAAAAACAAAGAAAAATTCCAACAAATGGCTTCCTCCTCCACATCCCTGTAACATTGAACTACTGAAGATCTCACAGAGGAGCAGGAAGAGAAAGAAGATAATGATGATGAGCAGTCATCGTATATGGAAGATGCCTTGGACTCAATTCTTACACTACAAAAGTTTTATTCGTGAACGGTGAACTTCAGGGCTACGTAAGGGGGTATTAATGCTAAAATATCTTAGCAATATTATATCAACAAATGTTCTAAGCAGGTCAGAATAAATTATTATTTTAAACAAGTTAAACATTCTTAATTGTTCAATCTAAATATGTACAATATTAATTATTGAATAATAAATTTTTTTTAAATGAAAGTATATTTATGTGATTGATTTTACAAAGTTCCTATCTATTTCACATTTATGTAGTTGATGTAGGTAGCATGATTGTATATAACTATAATCGGCTATAGTGACCGAATATGCTTGGTCCCTTCTCCAAGAGGGATATCGTTATAAACAATTTCCAGTGTACTAGAGAAAACCAGCCGAGATCAAATAAGGAATGATAGGGTAAGGAGTTGGGTGTCAGAGTTAGAATAATAATAAGGGTGATTAACCATCTTATTAACTTCATTGTTGAAATGTTTCGACACAATTATTTATAATTTAATTGACAAAACATTCAAAACAAAAAAATATATAGAACAACAGAGTTCTTGTAAAATAATACTTAAGTTGCAATAAACAGAAATGAAAAAATCTCATAACACAATTAATGACTACAATAACACAAAATTAACTATCACCTATTTTGCATTGAAAATAACATTAACATTTAAACATGAATCAGGTAAAAACTTCACAGCCATAATAAATCCAAATCAACCTATTAAAGTTGGGTTAGTAAATGACTAACTAGAATGAATCGTAATTAGTTGTTCCGAGGTTTTTTTGGAGGATTACCCTCATCATTCCCCTCATCTTTTTTAGGTTTCTTGAAGAAAGAAGTCAATGACATTTGTTTCCCTCCTTGTTTCCTATAAAAAAATAATAATTTAAAACTCATGATCATAAAAATCGAAAAACAATAAAATTATTATAAACCGAGTTACTTGGTATCAACAGGTTTGTTGCAAGAAGGAAATTTATTTTTGGAACTATTGACGTCTGACGAGACCTCGTGCCACATTACTGATTCTGAAGGTTCCAGGATACTCATTGCTTCTTTCATATCAACATCTTCAGCATTCAACCAATCCTGAAAGTAAACATTTTTTCATAACCTTTGTGGTTCCTACAGACTTAAATTTATGATAAGAAAATCACTGGAAAGGGTCAATATAAAAAAACAAAAGAATATGACAAAATATCTTAAAAATAAAAATTTGATTTCAACAAATAGCCTTTGTAAAATTAAATACAACAGTAGAACCCCTGTTATCTAGGGTAATGATGGGTATAGATGTTCACGGATAATCGAAAACCCCAGCATATTGAATTACAACATTTTATTGACTTAATGTTTTATATAAGGTTTATTTTTTTTTAAACTGCCGAAAATCACTTTCATTAATAAACAAATGTTATATATATATATATATATATAATATATATATATATATATATATATTTATTAACATTTATTAGAGGATTGGACAAGAACAGAATGTTGGAATGGAGTAGTTCTGTAGGATAGAGTATAGAGATGGGATAGATGAGATATTATAAATAGTGATTGGATTAGGAACTTGAATTGTACAATACTGTAAATTACTGCAAGAAAAGAAGCAAACAACTCTTGAGGCTAAACAAGCATCTCTATTCTGCAATGAGGATGAAATAGCACATTAAATTCTCTATAGATGCGATACGCTGGTAAGGCTGAGATTCTTATACATTGGTGAAGAACTCGTGATAAATCCTAGTGATACTAAAAATATAGATTCAGAAACAATTCTAACATTTTTAAAGAGCTACGGCTGAAAATGCAGGAAATATGGCAAGCACAATGAGCCTTAAAGGCTAGAGTGCACTAGAGCGAGGAAAAAAAGAAAAAATTTTTTTTAATAAACTTCACAATTAACATTATTTTATTACAATACCATATGGGTATGTTTAATATCCACAAGAATGTCTGGTTAGCTTCAGCAAGTAATAAATGGTTATATAATGTGCTATTACCACACCCAACAGTTTTCATGTTGAAAACTTTTCCACTTCTCTCTGTCTCCACATAACGATTAAATATTCATTCAGTTAATACAGCCAGAGATATATAAACAAATTTAAAATAAGATATTAGTCAAAATAATATCGTTTTAATAACCTTGATTTGCTCTGGGGTTGAAAGAATGGCTGGCATCCTAGAATGTATATGAGAAATAGCGGGTGATGAACCCATTGTAATCACTGTACTACTCAGAATAGGTTCGCTATCCTAAAAGTAAAATAATGTTTTAGTAACATTAGAACCACAAGCAAGTTAATAATGACATATATATAAAACAACGTTATAAAAAAATATATTTTCCTATTTTTAATTTTTGAATTCAAATGAAATTGTAGAAAGCAGAGATGTGTCTTTATGTGTTTAAATTTTCACTTGAAGCGCTAGTAAACATACTGATAGATATTATCGGTTGTAAAGGATTAAACTAAATTGCAAATAAAAATAGAACAGCAAAAGACAAAAAAAAAAATATATATATATATTTTTTTTTATTTTAGAAATAAGAGTGGTATAAAAACAATATTTCCTTCAATTACAAAAAAATGCCAATTAAAATTTTGTTCAAAACGGGGGTAAGGGCGAAAATTGGTACGAAAAAGGTCCTCCACAACCACTAAAAAGGGTACAAACTGCAAACTAAATATTTACGAAAATACTGCGGGTGCCATGATACTGTTTCATATTCAAGTTTTTATACAAAATGAGCAAAAAGGAGTCAAGATAACGCTCGTCCCCTTTTTGCCAGTTTTTATTGGATATATTGGTTGCTGTTGCAGGTTTTCTCTTTTTGTGGAAGACAGCTTCCATTTAGTTAAACTAAATGACATATAAATAAACAAAATGATAACTTTTGATTGATTTCTTAGACAATCCTAGTCTCTCAAAATCTTCTTTCCTTCCTTGCTGCTTTGGCAACACGGGTTTTTCCAGGGCATGAGGGTGAGGAGTGGGGAATTAACTACTATAAATTAATTCCACCCTGCAACTGATCATATTAGAACTTATGAACTTCAGTTTATCAGGTTGCTAGGGTAACGCAATTTTTTACATGTGTATTATCTCTGATCTATGCCGGCCCCTTTATCCTATAATCTCAAATACAGCAATCATCAAGACTGAAGCAACAAAAAAAAGCACTGAAATCCAGAGGAAAGTTCATATTCACCACAAATTCTTGTATTTCTCTTGTGTCGCCCAGTTTATATGTTATTTTATGCTATGGAATATGAACTTACCTTCCTTTAGATTTTTTTAGTTTTGTTTTTCAGTCCTGATGAAAACATAGACCAGTTGGTTAACAGATACTTTGAGAGACTTGAAGGGGAAGTGTCAGATATAGATGAATACAGACATCATTGTATATAACAAATGAACAATAAAAATGATAATTTGTTTCATACAGATAAAAATTGTTACCTTTTTCGATTCAAAAGCTGAATACAAACCAGCCAGACATGTGAGGGATGGTCCAACCCAACCCTGTGATTTAGACCATTTACCATCATTCCAATGAGATTCATTTTCTGGTTTCATCTAGAAATAAACATATAAAACATAAATGAACAATTAAAATAATATAAATTTATAGAAACAATCATAATTTGCTAAAACCATCATCATTTTAGTATGGTGGATAGAATTGTCCAAGAAAAGTAGGGATACAGTTTTATTTCAGGAAAACCAGAGGACATTATATATAGTCACTAAGGATGGGAATAAATTTTTTACAGCCTAGTCAATAGCTCGAGAGAAGCTGAAAGTTTTAAACAGTTTCAGTTAATTTAAAACAAGTCTTTAAATAACTATTGTGGCAGGACTATCCACCATTACCATATTTGACGAAAAATGCAAGAAAAACGTGTTTCATTATATTTTTTTCTAGCATTATAAAAAATGTTTAAAACTAATAATGATTAGCAGATCTTGCTTGCTGAAACAGGAAGTTGATGGTGACCTTTCAGAAACCAAATTAATATGCTAAAATGTAAATCATAGAAACAAATGTAATTACAAAAAACAATAATATTACCCCATTATTTTGAGCCTTATAAAGAAAACATGGTTGCTTATGTTTTCCAACAGTAGTTTTCCATTCATAGTAACCTTCACATAATATGACACACCTTTTTCCTGCTTTTAAAGGAGCATTGAAAAGACGAGACTCTTTGACATTCTCGATGCGGCAATTATGGGTTGTATAAGAACCACTTTTGTAATCTCCCTGATTAGAAAACATAATTTTTAGTGAATTATCAATGTAGATATAAAATTGAAAAAAAGATCTGAATATTTTAAAACTAACTGTGGTCCAAGGAGCAATCATTCCCCAAACCATTGGCTTTATTACAGGACATTTCTGAACTGCATCCCAAACCAAAACAGGTACTGGTTCACTAGGAGAGAGATTGGTGGAAGGAACGAATTTCAAGGGATCTGAGTTTATGAAACTTGGTTTCTTATACTCATCAATAACTTCATCATAGTAACTAGCAGCTTCCTCATATTTAGGTGCACATAAAGCACTAAAATATAAATAAAAATAAAAATATAACAGATGGTAAGAGTGGCACAACAAATTATATCAACAAAGATCCTTATAACAAAGCAGACTGTAAAATTTTAACTTTTTAAAAGCTAAAGCAAAAATTTATATGTAAATGACTTAGATACTTAATGATGTAGATAGGTTGATCTCAATGAAATAAAGAAGATGGTTGGGATTAGCAGTCATTCAAAATATTACCCTTAAAGAAATTTAATTATTTAAAATATTAGTTGCGGTACTTATTAAAATAAGAACTATCAATCCAATAAGAAATTTGAGATTATTTTCCTCTTCAATATTCATTTGTTTTTTATAATGCTAGTTTTAAATATTGAAAATTTATGTTCAGTTCTTAAGGGGGCTACACACTACCAACCTGGTTCTCAACCTTGTCGACAACTTGCAATGTTGAAGACGGTGTTGAGTGTCTGTGGGCTGGTTGACGGTTAAAATTCTAGTGCGTGGGCAATAACCTCAACACTGTTGACAACAAGGTTGATAGTGTGTAGCCCCCTTTAAACATAAAAAAATTCAAAAGAACAGAGATTTGAAAAAGATTGTATTTATCATTTACAAAAAGAGCCATAAAAATGGCAAACAATTTATTAATTCTTAATTCAGAAAATTGAGCTTTGGAGGCACAGTTAACTTGTTCAAGTTAATTGGACTTTTCATGACAATCACATAATTATGTTCTATTAAAAATTAAAAATATATTATTTGTAATAGTAATAGACAAAGATAAATATAAAACTGTTATTATTACTCTTTCAGAACTAATAAATAACAAAAAAAATAAAAACTCAATGTCTTCCTGATTGGGAAAAACAAAAGATCATGGATATGTCTTTCTATAATTTACTGCTTCTGATAAGAAAACTGTCTGCACATTTTCTATTCAAGCAGCATCAACAGAGCTAGAGTGTGTCAAAAAAGCCCCAAAACCTAAAAAAATGTAGGCTTTTACGTTACTTTTATTATTCAAACCAGTATACCTAAATGGTAGGCCCCAGCAACAAATGTTATAAAACAAAACATATTCTCCATTAAATTTTTGAATAAAAGCTGTCATCAAATTTTCAATCATTCCATTTTAAGGGTGAAAAAAATATTACAAATTTTAAGGTAGAAAAAAATCTTTGACACGAAAACTACAGACCCTCAGTCAGAAGACTTTCTTCTTTTGAGCTATTTGAAGTGACCGCCACACCATCCATCTTCTGAATAAAATATTTTAAGGTAAAGTATTGTTTTAATTGGATTAAATGTTAAACGTTATGTCAATTATGAAATGTTTTAAATATCAAGAAGACACTTCCGAGATGATCGTTTATGAAAATATCGCCAATAGCTTTTACATTTTTATTTTTTTGCTTGAGTGGGCATCTACTTTTAAAATAAAACTTAATCCCAAATGTTCACAACAAATATATCTGTATTAAACCATAGGATTTTAAACTACCATATTTCACAGGTCTCTCCATTGCAATAACATTGACAATAATAGAATTTCAGTTTGACTATTCAAAATGCTTCAATATATATAAAAAGTGATCTTAATCCACTGAAAATCATAATGAACTTAAGTCAATCATACTCTAGAAACCTCAGATTCACCTTTCTTCCCAAAAAATGAGCAACTCTAATGAAAAAGATCTAATGAACCACTATCAATGAATATTAACAATCTGCAATGAAGTACTGTCCAACAATAAACAATTTGAACAAGATTCCAAAGCAACAGTAGAAGATTAAATTATGTCTACATTTGCATATTTTACTTTAACTTTACCCAATAAAATCCAAATGAGTATTTGACACTTGAATATAAAATTTATTTCTCAATTACGGAACAACAGTTTTTATCACTTAAGCAGCTTTCATTATGAAATTATACATCATTGTCATTATAAATTATATATAATTGCATTATATATAAAATACCTATTATCAAGGGCTCAATTAAAGAATTTTCACAAAAACATGTCAGAAATATCTTAAGATTGACATTGACATGTTTTCTCATTACTAATGACAATACTAAAAGAAGTATAAAATGTGTATGTTGACTAACATTACATCATTGAAGAAATACAATAATTGATATAAACTGTTTTATTTGATAAGAGGTGCTTAGAAATAAATCATTTTAAAAATAATTCGAGACTAATATAATTATAACACAAACAAGGAATGATATGAACTGAATATCACAATTAGATAAATTACTCGTTATTTACCAACAAACTCTTCCACACATTACAATAACAATTAAAACATAAACTTCCAAGAATGATAACTGAACAATAACAAAGTTGAAAAAGCCAGGGATTTAACCTAGGATCAACTTCAATTAGTATCGATTTATAAATAATAACCGAATCAGAGAAAAGAAGGTTTAACAGAGCATTCAACAATAAAAACTCTTAAAAATATTTCCATAATTAAGAATTTAGTTTATTTTTAAAATCTTGATAGTATCATAAACGAAAATGTTTGTTTAAAATTTAAATAATGATTAACTATATTAGTAATCGATTGTACAAACGGAATGTATTTGTGGAATAAATTCATAATCTTAGTAATAATAATGATTTATAAAATAAAATTGTTATTAATATCGATGTTTTAATGAATTTGTTTGATATATAGTATTGTCCACATTATGAATGAATATTATTTATTTTACTTTATCCATCTTATTAACAGCTCTTTGATACTCTACTCACAGTTTATTAAAGGACATATCTTTTTCCTGAGATTATAAAAACAAATTGGACTGTCTAGAAAATATGTACATGTATGGGATGTGCATTTGAATTTCTGAGCTCTGGAAAGGCTTGCGTGTCTCAATCCAAATGGACTGACTCCATATCTCTGGCGCTTACTAGAAGATAACCTTGTTCATCTACTTAACATCAATCAGTTCTTGATGGTATTGTCATACTGAGGTCTTGTGAGTATCCTTCATTGTATTAAATTCAAGCATATCCAATGTAGACAATTAGCCCTAAAGATTAATATGACATTACTTATAGAGTTGTGAATTGATTAACCGGCAGTTGTGATAAGAAAATTGCTCATGCAGTATATTTCTAAATCAATCTGTCATTGCGTCCTTATTTTCAAAATAAAAATCGACTAAAAGTATATCATAGTTTGAAATTATTTATAAATTTATTATAATTAAGAAAATCATTTTATAAAAATGTTTTAATATAAATTATTCGGGAGCCTATTGTATTAGCTATATCCCATAAAACCTTGTTATCCTAATTCGTATGTATATTATAATGATATAATTCATGATAGGTTTTTGTTACTTTAAAGTTGAGATTTTTTTATAGCGAATATTTGTATTTACTATATAGCAAATAAAAAACATGTACATACATAAAACAAAAAAAAAAAAGAATCATAAATAAAATATAAGAATTTATTGGTGGCCCATATATATGATATATTTTATGGCGATAGCTTATAGTGAATACAATATTTTTTTTTTAGTCAACATTAAATTAATCAGTCTTTTTTAATGACACTTTTGTTCTGTGAAAAATTGTTTCACCGTATTATAGTATAATATTTCAGTATTCCAGGGGAAAGGGAGATTTATCCGACTATTCCCCTGCCTAGGAACGTCATAGTGTAAAATTTTTTAAGTGGCTTGGGCGTATAATTAGGGGTGTGATATAAAAATGTTGGTAATAAGCGACAATTTGAATTTGAATTTATACAGTTGGTAACGCGTTTACGTCCACAGGTCGCCGAAAAGCTTGCTTCTTTTGAATGAGTGTTTTAATAAAAATGGAACCTTCCTGCTCTCATTCTGAATTTATCAAGTTGTGAAAATTTTATATTTATTTTTTTTTGCATTTACACAGCTTAAAATGATATTCTATATTTTGTCGAACACACCTGCCTCCAATATAATAAGCTGGATTATAACTAAAAGTACAGTTAATAAATTCCTTAACAGTTAAATTCCTCTTAGTCCAGTAAAATAAGGCTCCAAAAGGCCGTTTTTAAGAAAAAACTGCGGAACTTTTATTCTCAACGGATCTTTATGTTTTTTTGGGGTGCTGAATCCGAATCTGGAGTTTGCTACCACGGCAACCATCGTCTCCATATTCAAAATCGCAAAAAAAACCCCGTTATTTTTGTGTTTTTATATATAACACGATAACGAAGCTTTTTTCGAAGAGTCTTCAAATATTAATTGTAGCTGGAACAAGCACCTACATAACGAAAAAAAGAAATCCGAAATCGCACCATTTTTCGCGAAGTTTGGCAAAAAATGGAGAAATTGGCCAACTTGCCGTCAGTTCCACAGCTCCGCGAAAACACGTTCGTCGTACTCTTTTGGCTATAACTCCAAAACCATTTGTCCGATCCAAAATGTAATATTTTTATCTAAAAGCTGGTTTAATTTACTATTAGATCCTCTATATGTAACTTATAATTAACACCGTGAAATACCCACACCAGTCTACTGAGCATGTCATAATTTACATACTTTGCCAAAACATACACATTTAGCGTGCTAGCTTGGGTGGTTTACAGGATTTAATATATTTGATATATATAACATCTGATAGCGAATTTAATCATCTTTGAGATAGAATAAAGAAATATTGGATCGAACAAATATTTGAGGAGTTAGAGCGACAAATGTGCCAAAAAAACACTTGGATTTTACAACAGTACGTTTTTATTAGCAGGCTGGCATGTACATTTTACGAGGTTTGATTAAAACTTCATTTATAGATTGCTATAGTAAATTTAATCAGCTGTAAGAAGAAAAAAGTAATGTTGAATCGGACGAATGGTTTCAGAGTTATAGCCAAAAGAGTACGACAAACGTGTTTTCGCTGAGCTGTGGGACTGACGGCAAGTTGGTCAATTTCTTCATTTTTTCACAATTACGTAACTTCGCGAAAATGGTCCGATTTCGGATTTCTTTTTTTCATTATGTAGGTGCTAGTTCCAGCTACACTTAATGTTTAAGACTTTCTTCGAAAAAAGTTTCGTTATCGTGTTATAGATAAAAACATAAAAATAACGGGGTTTTTTGGCTTTTTTTTTGCGATTTTGAATATGAAGCCGTTGGTTGCCGTGGTAGCAAACTTCAGATTCGGATTCAGCACCCCAAAAAACATAACGATCCGTTGAGAATAAAAATTCCGCAGTTTTTCTTCTGCAAACCCTTATTTTACTGGACTATTTGCTGTCGTGGATTTGACATTCACTAGATTTGAATTTGAATACCTGGGATTATTATATAGAATTCCTAAATTTACGAATCACGTATTGTTATTAATTGTTTATTTGTTTATTGTAAAGGAAACCGACAATTTATTGGACGATATTTGAACTAAGCCCTCATATTCTTTACACTATTAAAAAGAAAATATAAAACATTCGCCTAATTTCTTGGAATCAAAATCACCTAAAGTTCAAAGGATTTCTGTGGTGAAATTTATAATGTTGAAAATTATTTGTTAAAAAGCAGAAAATCTTCAGAGTAATTTTTCAATAAATTAGTAGTAATATAAGATAATAAAAAAATATGATGAATAAGCCATAAACTATTACTCATGCCTACTAAATAGATGATTAATCACATTCTATAATTGGTTTCACAAACATAATTATTTATTTTTTTAATAGCTACAGTTATAGCTTATTGATAGTGTTTTTATAATTCAGCAATAATATTGTTATATTAAATTTATTCCGACAGCTATCTAGCTGGCAGTGATCGTGGACCGCTTTTGTTCTCTGTTTGAAATAAACTGATACATTCTGCCACATTTTATTGGAAAATGGACAAAAGTACACTTATAAAAAAAACTGAATTATTTTTTCATTAATTGTAAAATTTCCTATTATAATGCAAATCTTAAAAATATTTGCGGTCATTACCAACAATAAGAAATTGAATTCAACGATTTTTATTTTTATTTATTTATTTTTTAACTTTTTATTTTTATTTTATATAAAATTTGAAATATAAAATTCATTAGTATTTTAAAAATCTAAAAAATAAATATTTTTTATTTTTTAAATAAAGGGAACTGTCAAGCAGGAAGTCGCAAAGACGCCAAGCAGGAAAAGAGCATTCTGATAAAAGTTTTAAATCATCAAAACAACACGTTACCACTTCTTACATATCTTATTACATCTAAAGACACGTCAGCATATTGATCAATTGGGCCCCATATCATCTTTTGTTTACTTCATACTTCGCTTGTTTATAATATTGTTATCAAAGGAGGATACAACTGTGGCGAATAAATAGAATCATAAAAACGTTTGTAAAATTATGCTACTTGAAACTAGGCTAGCCGAATCATTAATTTTATTTTGAGATAGAGGTTGTTTCTTTGTATAAGCAGGTTTCAGAATGTCATTCCAGTTCTTTTTTTTTTTTTAGAAGATAATATTTTTTTTTTAATCTAGTGTTTCACATTCACTTTGCTAGTATCTAATCTTCTAAAAATACATATTGCTCCCATTTTCGAAACGCATTAGTTTGAAATAATTGATTTTGAAATAATCTCCACTAATACTTTCAGAAATATTAAGAAAAATTCTTCATATACGCTTCAAATCAATGAAACAAAACTAATGCATCCCGTATTAGAGAAATATTTGCATTCGAAATCTTTAACCCTTTTGCTGCGGCATAGTCTAGGCACCTGCAGTGTGCACTGCAAATTGAAAAAGTGGACTATCGGATATATTTCCAACAGTCTCATTTTAATCAGTGTAAGTATCTTCTTCCAATCGGAACACCGAACACTGAAAAATTTGGCAAAAAAAAAAGTAAATACTTCAGAAGAGTTTTAGGATTATAAAACACATTGGCTGAATCGTAGTTTAGCTCTGGCCGGAAGAGAGGGTAGATAAGTATTTATTGTAGTCACCTGATATATGAAAAGATTGCAAGATCGGGCAGTGCCCGAGTGGTAATAATTGCTCCAGGCAATTAATTTTCCGCTCCTCCCTCTTTTGGTTTTGGTATTCCCGTGTTGAAAAAACAGCAAGAAACGAGAAGAAACAGCGGTTTGAAGAAAAAGGCGCTCCTTCTTCAAACCGCTGTTTCTTCTCGTTTCTTGCTGTTTTTTCAACACGGGAATACCAAAACCAAAAGAGGGAGGAGCGGAAAATTAATTGCCTGGAGCAATTATTCCCACCAGTAATCCGTTCCAAATTCCAAGCCAAACGTTAATAGCAAATTCATGCTGAAACCTATTCTTTCTAATAGCTCTGGGATTTTCAAGAGCCCATGCATGATAATTTTTTTTATTAACAATTCCTCCTCTTGTAAACATAGCTTCATCGGTCCATATAATTTTTAATGGAAATAAATTATCATCGCGAATTTTGTCAAGAAACCAGTTACTAAAATTCAATCTCTTGAGACAATCTTGAGGTAATAAATTCTGAACTTTTTGGAGATCGTATGGGTAGCGATTATCACCTTTCAAATTTCGCCATATTGCTTGCCGCGACATTGCTAATGCAGCAGATGCTCTTCGGATGCTAGTCTCAGGATTGTTATCGAAGTGGCGTTGGACACAATTTCTTCTCCGATAATCTGTTCTTATTGCTGCCTGGAATTGGTCGCCTTCATGAATGACCCAGTCTCTCGTAGTCTATTAAAAGTTAACGAAAAGACTCGTCGATTAGGCACTCTTATATTTGGAAATCGGCGCGCATACTCCCGCATCGCTTCTAAAGCATTACCGTTACAGAAACCATATACAAAAATCATGTCAGCGTATTCAACATTAGAATATGTATGTGGCATTGTGGCTGATGCTATTCACACAAAAATATCTGAGTAACTGACTTAAGACTGATTTAGGAATTATAATCCTAGAAGGAAGCCAAACTGTAAACAAATAAAATAATGTAAAGTATAACATTAAGTGTTTACATATCTCACTGCCTAGCCTGAAGAACTTTGAAAGGTGATAATCGCTACCTGTAACATTTTTGTTTTGTTTCTTTTTTTTGCGATGTTCTCTAAAACTGAGCAAAAACGAGGAAATCCTAAAGGACTTTTTGTCTTAGTTTTTCGGTCCCCTATAAGTTCCTGAAGTTTTGCCATTTTAATTCGGAACAGCCTGTATACCTACATGTTTTCTGTTAATTTGAACACATTTCGTGAAATGTTGCTCAATTAAAATATTTTCACCCACCTAAGTTCGTATGTAATGTAATATTTGAAAATATAAATGTGATTTAGATTAAAATAAAGATTCAATTGATATTTATGTGTACTGGTGTCAATAATTGGATCTTTCCCGTGTCAATAATTGGTTTTTGGTGTCAATAATGGGGGGAAAAAAGCACTGTTTTTGCAAAAATAAAACATTAAACGTGGTATTTTGGTAGGCCTATAAACAAAAAAGCTATGGCAAAAAAACTGCAGAAATTTCCTTACAGCGTCAATAATTGGTGCCTTCACCCTAGCTTCAAAACAATAGGTTCTACCGACGAATATATTACAAAAAATATTCTCCATTACATTTCTGATAAGGTAACTACCGGCAAATTTTCGATCCGTGCAACTTCAACATAGCTAGAGCGTGTCAAACTATGAGTAACGCCCTCGCGTTCCCCAAAACCTAGTCACTTTTCATCAACTAGGTTCCGGGTAAAACGTGTACCATGTTAAAAAAAAACAAAAAAAAAACGATATATCAAAGTAGTTGTATTGATAACTCGAAAAGTATGCTCCAAACATGTCTTGCACACTTTTCTTTTTATCAATATGCATAATTATCGATATTATAAACATTTGCAGACATCCATAACTATAGAAAGATAGTTGAATTCAAACGTAATGAAGCTTCTTGTTTGAAATGTGAATTCGTAAATTTGATGTAAGAATTAAATTTGAATTTATCTGTTATTTCAAAGAATAATAAACATCGTTATCAAAATCTAACAAATCAAATGTATTAATCAGTCTTAATAAACCAAAAAAAAATAACTCTCTTATCAGTTGTATCAACTATTAAAATATACACATATTTCAAAGGAAACGTGTTGTTTGTATTTCATTGAACTTTTTAATCGGAAATGTAAACATTTACTTTACCTTTTTCTTTCCTTCTTCAACGCTCATACAGTTTCCATTTGACTTCTAGCATTTATAGGTTAGTTGTATCTTTGTTTTAATAGTAACTTAATGTATGATTAGGAATCGGGATATTTTAACCTTTGGTCCTACGAATACGTTGACCAGTCCGCGGCTTACTAAATATATCGTGAATTTACTTACTGCCAACTTGATCAAGATAAAAAAGTTTGTGAAAAGTTCCAAAATTCTATTTTAAATGTTATTCATTATTTTTGAGATGTATATGTCTCTTGGTTGGGGGTCTATAATTTAGTGTAACTTTTTTTTATCACACCCAAAAATATAACATTTTGACAATCTTGGATTTTTTCGGATCTAAAATTTACAGATTCCTTATCAGAAATTTAATGGAAAATATTTTTTTGATTTTACACTTATCGCTAGGACCTACTATTCCGGTCTGAATGAAAATAGTAACTTTTTGCCTTCATTTTTTAAGTTTAGGGACTTTTTTGATACACTCTAGCTCTGTTGGTGTGTCTGTGATCGAAAATTTGAGGGCAGTTTTCTCTTCAGAAGCAGTAGATTGTAGACAATCTATTGTTTTTCTGGTCAGGAAGAAATTGAGTTTTTTTTTATTTATTTATTAATTTTCTTCATTGACATCATCTATTTTATCTGTAACAATTGGACTCAAATATTTCTATTAATATTTTTGTTTCAGAAAATGCCAGAATCAGTTGATATTGAAAATGCTATTAAACGCCATAAAATCACTCAACTCAAACTTTCTTCTATCGAAAAGGAAAATAAGGTTCTCATATAAATTAATTTTCATTGTAAAATGCTATTTTAGCTTACCTACAATGCTTGTGCTTAGACAATTTTAATTGTAATGAATTATTGTTTTATTAGCAATCAAAATTATTATTGGAAAACAAACAATGATGAAGAGAAATTTCTACTTTGATCAATCAATATTTTCCTATTTTATTAAATATATATTTTTCCTATAACATTAAAAATTCAGAGAATCAGATATAAGGACTTTGTGTCGAACCCTGAACTATCAAAATTATGTTTTAAGAATTAAGAGTATTTCTAAGCACAACAAACTAATTTATTAAACACCAAGTAGATAGATAATTGAGATTGTTGCCTAATGAAGTGGTTTATCAGAGGAGTGAGTCAATAGCAGGCGCTATGAGGAAAAGGGGCATTGCCTTTTTCTGCTACATATCTAGATTAACAGAAGTCAGGCTATTGAAACAAATATTTGGCTACTTTTGTAAGAATAAAACTAGAAGAAGTCCAGGATGATTTAGAAGAGTTAAAAATAACTATACAAAAAATTAAAAACAGGGAAGAGGAGAAGATTCTGAAGGACAGAGTCATAAAACTTAAACTCAAAACATTTGAACGGAGACAGTAAACTATAAAGGGCAGCCGGGTCAGAAAGTATGAAATGTTTCTGGGAGAACAAGAGGAAGCTTAAAGCCAAATCTGTAGTTTAAATGCTTATTTACTGATCTAAGTGCTCCAATGTGGGCGTAAAAAAAAAAAAAAAAAAAAAAAAAAAAAAAAAAAAAAAAAAAAAAAAAAAAAAAAAAAAAAAAAAAAAAAAAAAAAAAAAAAAAAAAAAAAAAAAAAAAAAAAAAAAAAAAAAAAAAAAATTTGTATATTAGTATTAGTATGCATATACTATATATTTATAAATAATTGTATGAAATAGTAATATAATCTTCTATTAGTACATCAAACTTTTCAAATGGTTCTAGTTGATTTTCCAGTAGCTTCTTTGTATGGGATTGTAGTTAAATTAAAATTAAAACAAAGGAATTTAATAATGGAATTGTAATGTTAAGAAAGCATATTTTATTTGCAAAAAAATAACAATTTTTCCTTGACTAATTTTTATGAACAGCTTTTCAATTTATTATTTTATTTTGATTAGGTAAGAGAAATTCTTTCTTGCTTGGATTTGACAGCTGATCAGATATTTTCTGTGGCCAAAATATTCGGTGATTTCCTTGTGAAAGGCCTTCGGTATGATGGTACATCACCTTTTAACATGCAGAATACATTCGTATTCCAGGGTCTTGAAGGGAATGGTAATAAAGATAATGTTTTCTATTGTTATTAAGTTATTCTAAAAATTATATTTCTTTATGTTTCTTAGTTATAAATAAATAGTATATTTGGTAGTTTAATTGTCATAAGTTAGCCAAAAAAACAAACAAAATAACAAACATTATAACTTAAAAAGAAAAAGGGAACATTGTGTAAAAATTACAGAAAAATTATGGCTGAAAACAAATGAATGGTGGCAGTGCATTGAGAATACCTCAGTGCAACACGAAATGCATTTTAATGATTTTGATAAAAAAAAAAGTGTAGGAATGCAACACAATTTTTTTTTAGGATTACTCAACGATACAGGAACATAATAGCTACTTGTTATACTGTCATTTTTTTTTTCCTTTTAAGATTTTATTTTTTTAATGTTTTTCTAAACAATGAAAATGAAAAAAAATTTGGCAGAGTACGTTTTTACCATATTTTTTGCCGATCGAATGGTTTATGAAATAAGTTGATATATAATAACATGAAATAAAAAGATTAATTAATTGAAACCTCAGATAAGCAAGTCCTGAGTGTATTAGTACATCAAACATATACAGTAAGATTTTATCATATGAAGATATGCATGTTGCATACTTTATTCTACAAAGCTGGCAGAAATATAAACCCTATTTCTGTATAAAAATGAGTTAATGCCTACAGTTAAAATGTACAATGCTACAATTACAATATAGAAATTAACATTTAAATAAAGTTAATGCGCATAACTTTTTTTTAGAAAGTGGAACCTACCTAGCACTTGATCTTGGTGGTACAAATTTTAGGGTCCTCCTAGTTGAACTGAAGACTGGCCAGATAGTGAGGGAAGAGGTGAGCAACTATGTCGTCCCCGATCACTTGAGAGTTGGTGAAGGAGTTGATCTATTTGAGTTCCTTGCACAGAAGTTGTACGACTTCACTAAAAAACATGGAGTTTCGAAAGAAAAAATACCTTTAGGTAAGGATTTCTATCATTAGCACATTTCTATATTTATTTAATAAATAAATATCATTAGTAGGAGGAGGTGGGAGAGGGGAAGGATTTTACATGATATTTTAGTTTATTTTAAATTTTATTAAGTTGTTATATTCACAATAATATTAAGGTACAGCAATAATGCCCATCTTTACAGACCACTAATGGACTTAGTGTCACATATCATTTATTAAAATCTCTGAAAGATGAAAAAAAGTTAGATATTAAAACAAAATTTTTAACCTATAATTTAAGCCACTTGTGGAAGGTTTTAACTAAGTTTTTACAAAAATAATTTTATTTTTGTTTTTTCACATTTTCTCACCTGCAGTTATCATTTTATTGCACAAAGATGTCAGTATATAGGGGGAATAAGCTTAAATTGTACATTAAAAGATGGTTCAACTCAAGAGAATGAATATCGTAAGTTTCAATAAGATTTAAACTCAATTCTGTGCAGAATAAAAAATAAAATATAAATTAAATAATAGAAGAAAGATAAAATGAAAACAATTTTTTAAAGAACATATTAACATCTGGAAAAGTTCCAAACAGTAACGCTGCTTCTCCTGAAAATTTTAATAAAAGCGAGCTAACATATTCTTCCACTAATGGCTTCAATTGCATTCTATATAACTTAAATAAAACGTGAATGATTAAAAAATAATAGAAAACCATCTACATTATTGTCTACTGGAATTAATTGAATTCAAGACAACCAATGAAAAATTCATACATTCATTTTTATTCTGAAATGATTTTATTTATTTATTTTTATTATTATTATTTTTTGTTTGTTAAATCCTTACTAGATTTATTTTCATGAATAATACATATAAATAATGTATTAATAAAAAATATATATGTATACAAATTTTAAATGTTTGTCCATTATGACATAATGTGGAAAATATTTTATTAAATTATTACTGGTCTATATTATGAAAGAAGTTGACAATGTGTTTTTGTTTCGTTTTTAATTCTGACCAACCAATTTATTGATAAATAATTCCCTTGAAAAATTTTTTTTTTTTTTTTTTATTACAAATTTATATCATTTTCATAAATTTTGTTTTCTTTTAATTTTTGTTATTAGGTTTCACATTCTCTTTCCCAACAATTCAAACTGCTCTTGATGAATCATGCCTTCAGACATGGATAGGACTCTACAATGCATCCGGTGTAGTAGGCCAAGATGTTGTTAAGATGTTGAATGAAGCAATCCGCAAAGTATCGGATCTTAATGTTCCTGTTGTTGCAGTGCTAAACGATACAGCCGGTAATTACCCAAGAAAAAAATTGATTTTTGATAATATGGTTTTAGCCATTAATTTTTTTATTAACAAACTTATTATTCACTTACTAACTGCTACACAGCTTCTGCTAATTTAAAATTACTATTTCTTTAAAACTGTTTATTTAATTCAAGAAGATTGGTTTTTCTTGTTGAAGGTTTATTTTTTAATAAATATATACTAAAAAAAGGATGAAAAAATGTTTAATCTTTTCGTATATCTTAAATTTTCTTTAGGTATACCAATGATAAATATATGTGTTTTATATTATGGTTTTGCATCTCTCTCTCTCTCTTTTTTTTTTTTTTTTTTTTTTTTTTTTTTTTTTTTTTTTTTTTTTTTATACATTTATGCCTTCTTCAAAGGCAACCTATCTTCTCTGATCTCCATTACCTTTTTAAAAAGGTTTGTAATAGATAATACTTAAATTACATTAATACTGAATGCTTAATTTTTATGACCCAAGGTGTTCTTGTTAGAGGAAGCTTGATAGACAGTGATACAGCAATTTCTTTGATATTGGGCACTGGGAGTAATGCGTGCTATTTTGAAAAAACTGATTGTATACCTGGTTGGAAAGGAGAAGAAAAAGAGGTATTTTAATTCAACTTTATTTATTTTTATTTTTAATCATATTGTTTTAGTATTATTATTGTTTATGAAAGATTAAAGTAAATGCAATCATATTCTCAAAAAGATGACCACTAATAACTCAGGACATAATTATAAATGGAACCATGATCCCTTGAGCACAGTCTATCAATTACTTAGGCTTAAATTAGACAAATCATTAACTTTATCGAAATATATTTATAAAAAATGTAATGAAGCTAAAAATATCTTTTGCAAAATTAACCCATATTTCAATAGGCATTCTCAACTATCTGTAAACAACAAATTACTCTTGTTCAAAACTTACACATCCAATATTAACAAAATCCTCACCAGTCTTGAGCTATACCTGCAACTCTAATTACAGGAAATTAAAAGTTATCCAAAACTCATGTATGAAAATAATAAACAACTATCCAATGTACACCAGAGTAAAACATGTTATCTGACTTAACCCTGCCATCGATTGAACAGTACACTCACTTGCATACACAAAAATTGTTTTCCCTTACAAAAATTTCCAAGAAAACCATCATACAGAAAAAAAGGAGACTAAAACTAGACATCACTAAAAAGATGCACTAAACATATATTAATAGACATGACGTGACATATATGACGCTTTTATTAAAAAAATTATGATTATTTTTTATTTAAACTAAATATCCATATTGTGTATTTTAATCTACATTTTTGATTTCTTATTTACACTTTCTTCTTTTATTTTGTATGTTTTTTTTTTTTAATTTTTCCTACTGTAAATAACTTGAAATAGGTAAAAACAAAGAAAATGTGTAACGCTTCTGTAAAATGCGCAAGGAGCACCTTTCACATGTTAATATAATAGCCTTTTGGCAACATTGGTAAAAAAGATTTAATAAATTTAGATATATATATATGTTGTTGATGCTGTTAATAGTTTTATATTAACACAATATCTTTTAGGTAATTTTAAATGTTGAGTGGGGCCCGTTCAGCGATAACGGACGTGCTGACATTATCAAAACTAAGTATGATCATTTGGTTGATGAAGAATCACTACATCCAAATGTTTTTTCGTAAGCTTGACTTTTATATACATTTTGAGTCATTTATTTTTTATTTATCAATAAGTACATCATTTTTGTCTTTAGATTTGAAAAATTAGTTGGTGGCGAGTTTTTTGGAAAGCTTGTAAGGGCTATTATCCTGGACTTAGCTGACAAAGGGCTAATGTTTGGATCTAAAGTCGGTGAAAAATTATTAGATAGCGAAAGTTTCAAATCCGCTTATATCTCAGACATTGAAAAGTAAGTCATAGTATTATTTTTTTAACATATTCTGAATCCATGTTTATTTTTTATTGGTATTTTCTACTGTGTAAAATATATATATTTAGTAAATGTGTTGACAAATTATTACAATAACTTGAAAAACAACTACCCATAGCTAATAATAACATACCTCTTACATAATATACTAATTGTTGAAACATTGACTTGAAAGCTATTAATAATCTTTAAACATATTTTTTTAATTCCTCAATACAACCCAGTTTATCTTAATATTTCTCTAATGTTTGTTCCAGAGATAACCTTCAGAACTCTGTTGAGAATACTAAGCGAATATTGGAAAAAGAATTAGGAATAGATTGGTTCCTGGATGATGACTTAGTTATACTAAAATATATTTGCGAATTAGTATCCATCAGAATGGGCCTGCTGGTATCAATGGGTGGGTATTGTTCTTGACTAAAAATAATAAAATTCATTAAATAATGAATGATTTGGTTTCTTAAATCAATTTTCTTAAAAAATATTATTCATATTATTTATTTTGAAATTTCAATAGGTGTTTCTGAAATAATCAAAAGGATGGACAGAAAGCGGATAACTATAGCTGTTGATGGATCTTTGTACAAGTACCATCCTCGTTTACACAACTATATGATGGACTTCATATCAATTCTTATCGATCATAAGGCTGAAGTAAGTTAAAAATGTTTGATAACTTTAAAAAAATATTTTTTTACTTAATTAAAAGTAATAGAATTAAGATATTTTAACTGTTTTGTTGTTTTATCAGTACAATTAATTTTAAATTAATATCTCATTTTTATTTTATTATTATATATATATTTTTTTTTACAGATCAAAATAATATTAGCTGAAGATGGAAGTGGTCTGGGAGCAGCTTGCATTGCTGCAATAGCTTGCAAACAAAAAAAGAAAAGCTGATAATATGTGATTTTTACATTTTTTGAGTATCAAAAAGAAAACTTTATTTATAACATTTAAGTCAGTTTAATGTATCCTATAAAAGACAAATATATTTCTATTTTGAATAATTTAACAATTCTTTAGTAATGTATAAATCCTAGAAAAAAATGTTTATATTGCCATAACAAGGTTGATTCATGTTCTTAAGGATAACTGAGCTGTGCTTGAAATATGAAGTTTTGACTCAAGACTATTGCTTAAAAACTTCACTTTTCTGTTACAACTTGATAATGAGAACATAACTCAATCAAAATCAGCTGTTAAATGTGCTACTTTATCCACTAGTGGGTAAAGAACAGCTGATTCTTCAAGGACAAAATTAAAACCATATCTCTGCTATTCACTCTGTCTCTCTAATACTTCCACCACATCAAATTAAAATCTAACATTAAACTCCTTTTCAAATACCAATAATTGTAAATTAACAAGAAATATTTATAATTAATAAATACTTAAATTGTTAACATAAGATTTTTAATTATCTTAGTAAAAAAAAAAATTGTTTAGTTAATAAAGGTTGCATATAAAATTTAATATTTTACTCAAGTTTAAATTATTTTACTCAAGGTGTATGCCTTGCTTCAAGTGAGTTAAACTATCACTTGATACACTACTCAAATAAATTACTATTTTAAATACAAACAAGAAAAGTAAAACCTGTGTAGAAAAATACAGATGAATCAGCCTGGTAATGGTAATGCATAATCCACTACCCTTGTCCAAATGTCTGGAGTACCAATGAGACAAATAGATTCATTAAGTAAGTAGTATGAGATGATGTTAGAAGGGTTGAAAGAGGCATCCTAATTGAAAAAAAACAAACTTTTATTTGAGAGCTGATGTTTCAACCTGAATTGCAGGCCATTTTAAGGGCTATAAATAAAAAAAAATGTGTGATAAATAATATAAAATACTATAGTCTATCTTATTTTAAAATAAAAAAAAAAGTCTCTGTCTAAAAATCTATTCATACTCCTGTCAGAATTATAACTTAATATAGTAAATAAATATATATTTTGTAATGTGTACTTATAATTAATATGGAATATTGTTTTGTTGCTCATTAAACAAATATTAATATCTGGTGAGTATGAAATTTGATTTCTACAAAAACTGAGAGGGATGCCACAGTTTTTTTTTTAATATAAAAAAGAGGCTTGGAGAAATAAAAAGATCGGATACCACTGGTTTAAAGAATGTGAAACTGATGATGAAAGATTAAGACCACCACTTTGTTTACTCTGATTGTGCAATAAGCTCTCCTGACTTCATAATAAATCCATGAATTCCTCAAATAATTTGAATCCTTTTTATTAACACTTCAACTCACAGAAATAGAGATGCAGACTTGCATTCCATCATTTTTCATTTATAACTACGAATCATCACTGTAATATGGCTTATTACACCACAATATCAGTTATATCTCTAGTTTGTTTGTTGGGGTTTATAGGCATAAAACCATGGGGTCATCAATAACTGTGTTATTCTATAGATATGTTTAATATGATAACTCTAGTTTAAGTTTCCATATATTTTTTCAAAGTAAATTGTTCTGCAACCATTTAATAATGAGAACCTAATTCAACCAAAATCAGCTGTTTTATATACTATTTTATCCACTATGGGTAAAAAAAAACTCAATTGTGATTCCTTGATATAAGAAACAGCTGATTCTAGGAGGACAAAGTCAAAAACCACATTAGCTATTCACTCCCCCTCTAGTACTTCCACCATCTCAAATTCAAATGTAATATTAAACTCCTCTTCAAACCATCCTTTTATAACTAATGCCAATAGTTGTAACATTACAATAAATATTTAAAATAAATAAATAATTAATGAACTGTTGGTTTAGCTCCTTTCCACCCTCAAATGATTCATACTTCCTGCTCTGTAGCTCTGTAACCTTGTTGGTTTGAGATGAAAAGCTGAGGAGTAAAAAAGACAGGTAGGATATCTTATCAAGGATATGGTAACAATCCTTGGATAGAAAGGAATGGAAGATAACTATAGAAGATATTTAGGTTGAGCTAAAGCATACTTAAAATATTCTCAAATACATATACCCTTTTATTATAATTAATTTATATTTGCTTTCCCACTCCTTGAATATTTTATTAAGTGTAAAATTAACCTAAATAGTTGTAAATTCAAAAAACTTAAAGGAAAAAAGTGTACAAAATATGGTTTAATTTTCATTTTGTGTTTTGTACTACATCTCAAAAATCATGACCTAAACAACTATATAATATCCGAAATAGCTATCTTGGTATAATTCATTTCAAAATTCAAATTTTTTAATTCCTTATGGATTTCCGTCATTCAAATAAAGAATACACTGTAAAGCAGATAGGGTAATTAAAGAAGCTTGTTCTCTCTTTTCATCACCCTTACTCCCAGTCCCATTGCCAGATATTAAATCCTTCTTAAAATAGCAGTTTAAAATAACATGGCATGAAAGTTGGCTCTGAATTGAAAAAAAATTAGCTCAAAATTAATGAAAACAAAATTAATATAAAATTCATGTAAATGTAATGAAAAAAATAAATGTAATTTTTTAAGGTTAAGGAGACAATTAAGTTATAAACAATTTTAAGATAACATCTTAGAACATCTTCTTATATTTTATTAAAAATGCAAAGCTTTCTACATTTTTCAGGATTAACTCCATCTTTAGGCAGTCTTCTAAATCCAAAGCTCATAACTGAAATTCAACTGTTTTAATTTTTTTTTTTTAGATGTCTAAGTCTTTGTCCATACATATAAAATATTTCAATATAATACAATAACCCCCAATAACTGATATTATTGAGCAATGATTTACAGATATGAGGTTTTGATTTAATTACAGTGCCTATGGATTGAATTAACCCAGGAACATGCAACCAGGATATTTTTTAAAAGTAAAACATTGAAGAAAATTACCTAATACGTTTATAATGGACTGTAATGATAATTATGGTCACATTAGAAAAAAAAAAGGTAAAGAACTTCCAACTATACAATATATAAAGTGAAATAAATACAGAAAAAAAACTATTAACTAAATTTCTCCCTGATTGGGAAAAATCAATAGATCATGGAAATATCTATCTATAATCTACTACTTTTACCACTTTACATTTTAGAATTAAAAGGTCAAATTACTTAAATTTAATAGGAGAGAAATAGTAGTTTTAATAAGAGAAAAAATAGGAGTTTCAAACGTGACATTTTTCATTCAAATCAATATACCTCTTAACTGGTAGGTCCTAGTGACAAATGTTATATATTAAAAAATATAATATATAATAGATTCTCCATTTAATTTCTAATAAGAAAACTACTGACAAATTTTTGATCCGAGCAACACTAACAAAGCTAACACTTGTCAAATTGTTATTTTTTTGAGGGTGAAAAAAAAAAAGTTTCACCAAAAAAGGTATAGTCCCTCAGCTAAAAGACATATCCATGTAATTGATAAGTATGGGTGTTTTTATAGAAATAAGGCAAATAGGAAAATTTATAAAAACACAAGAGGACAGCAATATGTTTTATGGTATAAACAAAAACAAATTAAACTAACGATATTAGGCTTTATAGAATCTAAGTTAAATTAAATAGAAGATAAGAAAAAGAGTAGAAAACAGAAAATTTTTAAAAAGAAGACCATATCCAGAAAAAAATAAAAGCGAAAGGTACATAAGCAAAAAAGGGTAGTTAGTCCAAGGGAGGCTGAGGTGGTTGTGAACAATTAAGTGGAGAGAGGTTATTATTTTAATAATAATGCCCATTATACTTAAGAGAAGTTGTATTCATGGAAAGGTTTGTGTCATGTAAGTACAATATATCAAATTAAATTATATTATTCAGTTGTTTGCACCAAAAAAAATAAGCCAGCATCTCTATACAGCGTTTCCTTCCCTGTTTTTTTTATTCTGATGAAGTTTGATGTAGAAAAAAAATGTTTTATTCAGAAATTTATAATTTCAAAATATTTTAAGAAAAGTATTCAAAGATATTACTACAATGAACGATCTATATATAAATGACATTTCTAAAAGAAAATAAACCCTGGAAAAGTTATATAATGGTATGAAACATTGAGTGAAAGTGTTTTGTGGGGTGTCCCTACCTCACCAAAACTCTCAACACAGTTCCGATATAACCTTGAATCGATATCCCGTTGGATTTAATCGCATAACTTAAGCCAGCGCTGTCACATTAAACTTCTGTGAGTAACTTTATTATGTTTTAATAATGTAAACATGTCACTTGGACTAGCACGCTTTCCAAAGCTGACCAATCCCATATGGTGCTCCAGTTGACATACGGATTGTTTGTAATCGGTAAACAATGGAGGTCTAATTAAGACTTCTGTGTATTGTAGACATTCTTTATAGATTTATTCCTTTGCAACAAATGTAGTACTCGAATATTCAAAAAATTAATTGAAATAAAAAAAACGACTTTCTTGCTTATTCTTTTAAATAACCCATATTCATGTCATTGTAAGAATAAAAAATTAGGTATTTAAATGAAATTTGAATACTGATTTTATGACAAATAATAATTAATAAATCTACATTGTGATATTAAATGGGGCCGATGATAAATCAAGAAACGTTTCTGAAAAAATATTCGATTAAGCAGAAATAAATATGCTACAAATATCTCACTTTAGATTTTGTTAACTTACTTAAAAGTCTGACCTTTTAAATATCGCTTAGGTTTAAAATAAATAGGTAGAAAAAAAATTAATCTCTTATATCAATCCCGAATGAACTAATGCATCGTTTTAAAAGAAATTTATAGATATGTAGCGTCAAAGTCTTCGGAGGATACGTTTTGAGGATTAAATTAGTTCCATATAATGAGAATCTGGTTATGTTTACCTAGTAGTATAACATTAATTTGAATTTGAATCGAAATCGTTGCAAACGACTTCGGCAGTCTTTTTTTTTTTTTAGTAATCGTAAAATAATTCCTTTTCCGCTCTAATGATCTATCTGGTTCCAATTTAAAATCGAAAACCATTCAAATAAATATCAAATATAGGACGTATTAATACAAATGTGATTGGAGTTAACAGAGAACATGATTTTGTTCAATTTTAATTACCTGAGGTTTTGTTTTATTATAAATCCTTTGATAAATTTAATTATTCTCTTGTTTTTTTCTTTACTTAATTTTATGAAAATTTGTTGAATCTGTTCTAATACCATACAATAATTTAAATCATATTAAATAGAATAAAAAGAAGCTATTAAAATAAGTACTAAAATATTAAACTTCATTAATAAATAGTATAACTTACTCAGTGGAATAGATTAGAAGATGAAGTTTATTCTGGGACTACGTTCCCTAAGAATACTATAATGAATTATAGAATGAAATTAAATGATTCTGGTTCTCACAAAATAAAATGAAAGAAATTAACAATCTGTGTCACTATTTACAATTTGACCAGTAAAAAAATTATATAAATTCAATACACCGGTTTTTAAAAATGTTAAAATCATGGAAAAGCTTCTCTTTTTTTTCTTGTGCGTGAGTTGGTTAACAAGCGGAGGTTAGCAAGAAAAAATTAATTCATCAGAAAATATTTACCTTTCATACAAATTCAAACAATATATCAAAGCCGTCATGATTTATTTAAATTTATTAATCTCTTCATTTATTATTGACGTGTCTTAATCCACGTTACATATTTCACAAATGAAGATCCTAATTCATAAGGCAGTCTAATATTTTTATAAATATGGTATGCACTATTTTATTTTAAATTACTACAATGAATGCCAAACAATTAAATAAATTATATTACTCAGCCTGGTACGTTAGTAACAGAACATTGCATACAGACTTGAACATGCCTACTGTACAGGACCATATTCACACTTCCTACAAACGATTTTATGACAAACTTCCAGGACACTACAACAAACTAATACAAAACATGGCGACTTTGGATATGCCAGAGACAACACGTCGAAGGCTGAAGAGGAGCTGGTTAAGAGATCTCCTAAGATAAATCTTTTTAAAAAAATGCGACTACAGTTGGTACCGCAGAGTGCTGAACTCCCTCATGCCTAACTTGCCAATTTTTAGATAAGTTCTTATATCACATCCGCTTATTGTCACGAATTGTGTGACAGGTGTGGATATAATAAATAAAGTGAAAAAAAAAATCGTATTATTAATATAGAAATATTATTTAATAGAAAACCTAAATATTGGTTGAAGTGCTATTTTTAAAATATCACTTCGATCATGAATTTTTTTCTGGGTTTATTTCGCGTGGAATGAAGAGAAAAAAGTTATTTACTACAATATAAATAATGCCCAAGTTTTCAATAAATAAATTTTCTCATTCTATACATGTTAATAGCTTCTTGGACTGTTGAGTGTGGTCTGTTCACTTCTCTAAGCGACCGTAACTCATTATGTAGGCGTACAATTATTTTTCTTCTCTTTGGTTTTGGCCCCATTTTCAATTTACTAACAGTAATAATAATCACTAATAAGCGCTACACCTTTACCAATGACGTCTAGGTAATGACTGATTGAAAGTAATCCTGATGTAAATGTGGTAAAAAGTCTTCCAAGAAATAGCATCGGTTTTGTAGTCCAAGCAACGAAGGATTTTTAGAGGACTTAATTCATGTAGAGGCCAATTTTGGCACAGTTGTAGGGGGAGGTGTCCTTAGCAACATACTAAAAGTACTGGGGGGAGGCTCTAAAGGTCGGTTTTTTCAGTTTTTCGTTAATAACTCGAAAACTCTTGCCTCTAGCGAAAATATGTTTACATAAAATTGTTTACAAAAAAGGTTCCATAGATTTTTTTTCTGGGATCAATGCTTAAGAAGATATAGTGGGGGATATGGAAAAGTAAAAAAAAAAACACGTTTTTATTGTTAAAATTTATATATTTATTGTTAAAATTCCAATGTTTATAGTTACAAATGAATATTTTATTATAATTAATTGAATCCCAGAACAAAAATGTATAGAATCTTTTTTGTAAACAATTTTATGTAAATTAATTTAGTACATAAACATATTTTCGCTAGAGGCAAGAGTTTTCGAGTTATTAACGAAAAACTGATAAAACCGACCTTTAGAGCTCCCCCCCCCAGTACTTTTAGTATGTTGCTAAGGACTCCTTCCACTACAACTGTGCCAAAATTGGCTTCTACATGAATTATGTTCCCTTTTTGGCCTTTTTTTTGTCTTCGTTGCTTGGACTATTGGGTGGGGGAGGGGGGAAGGCTTGAAAATTGTATGTTTTTAGCTGTTTGATTAAATAATTCGGAAAGCGTTATTTTTAGCACATTATGCGTTCTACGCATTATTTAACCAAAGAAAATTTGCAACAAAATTGATTATATTCATTGTATGCTCAGATCAATAGTTTTAGAGCGATCTGCCATCAAAGATTGCTAATTTGCCGCTAAAACACGTTGTCGGTACTCTTTTGGTTATATTTCCGAAACTATTGGTCCGATTCAAAATTTCTTTTTTTTTTAATCTGAAAGCTGGTTAATTTTACTATCAGAACCTAAATATGAAATTTTGATCAAGTCCCGTAAAACACCCATGGCAGCACGCGTACTGTTGTGAAATTTTCTATATAGGACCTAAAAGTAAATTTGATTAGCTTTGAGATGGAAAACAAATATTTGGGATCGGACAAATATTTTTGAGGTGTTAGCGAAAAATGCGCCGATATAACGAGGATTTAAAAACAGTAAGCGTTTTTAGCGTGGTGGCATGGGTATTCCACGGGAATTAATTACAATTTCATATATGAGATTTTAGCGGAGAAGTGGATGGGTGGATTTTTACGCAAATTAGCCCATCTTTGGTGGCAGACCGCTCTAAAACTATTAATCTGAGGAAAAAAATAAATATAATCAAATTTGTAGCAAATTTTCTTTGGTTTAGTTATGCATAGAACGCAAAATGTGCTAAAATTAACGGTTTTCTATTTATTTAATCAAACAGCTAAAAACATACAATTTTCAACTATTTCTCCCCTCACCCACCCAAACCCGACGGTATTTTGAGGAAGATGTTTTACCACATTTAGAGCTAAAGGTTGTGAATAATATCCAGCAGACATACCTTTCTTTTTGGAGTTCAAGGATTGGTCATTTTTTGTTCTAATTTCCTTGTACTACATAGCTAGAGCGTGTCAAAAATGCCCCAACACTTAAGAAATGTAGGCAAAACATGACTTTTTTTTTTTTTCATTCAAACCAATTTACCTCCTAAACGGTAGGTCTTAGTGACAAATTTTATAGAACAAAAAATATTCTATGTTAAATTTATGTTGGGGAAACTGTAAGCAAACTTTCGATCGGAGCAACAAAAACAGGTGTAGAACGTGTTTTATGTTATAACATTTGTATCATATATATGTTAAATTTTTGAGGGTGAAAAAAAAAACACACTTAAAATATATAAACCCCTGCCAAAAGACATATCCATGTGAAATTTTTTTTTTAGTATACCTAATATCTTTTTTACATTTTTTTTTTTTTTTTTTTTTTTACTTTTATCTTAGTTGATGGAGTACTCACCAATGTTTTTGATAAATTTTATTCAAATCTTTTAATTAATTACTGTTATGTAATTACTGACATAATTTTTGTATCTGGCAACCGGACAGGACATAAATAGGCGGTGGTTGCTGTCAGATGAAACAATGAGCAGTAATAATGCTAGTTTAGGATAAGGTTCTAAATTTTGAAATTTTTAAAATTATTGGTTAGTGACTGGAATAATAAACTGCATTATTAAGAAAAGAACCCTAACTCGATTCAATTAATTTTGATTGGATAATGATGTGTAATAACCTTCTGAAGAAGATTCTGTAGGAACAGAAACATATTTATTAAGTTGTTTACTTAATAATGAGAAATTTTATTGTAATTTTATTTTATTTAATTGGCCTAAAACCCATAAAGGAAATAAATAACTAAATTTATATTTGTATGGAAATAAAAAAATTAAGTATCAAACCAAGGGCTGTTTTCCTCTTCTTTATGGCAGCAGTTTCGTATTTTTCTTTTTTATATTTATGGGTTTTTAGATAAAGCACGGACTCAAATGGCCTTCTTATACTTTGAAGCATTCTCCTAATCTATTCCATTATCGTTTGTTTGGCTGTTTTATTTCTTTACCTAACATGCTAAAGAATTTGCCGATTTGTTTTCTTTATCTAAGCTTTTTCAAGGTGATTCCATAATTTCGAGATCACAATCAAAACAAAACAGCTTCTTGTTCTTCTGCTTTATTATAGTTGATTTCTATAACAACAGATCTATAATCATGCATCTATATTTTTCAGTAAAATATTTTTTTTTTTATGAAACTGCTGAGTGATTTTTGAATGATTGAAAATGTAAGCAATATTTTATTTTCAATTTCAGAAGATGCCGGAATTAATTAATATAGAAACTGCAATAAATCCTCATTGTATTACTCAGCTAAATCTTTCAGACTCTGGAAAAGAAAAGAAGGTAAGTTTGATTTTATGAATGGCATTTTTTTTTTTTTTTTTTTTTTTTAGCTACTAAGAAAATTTAACTGCACCATTCAATAGGCTTCAATTAGGCCAATCAAATAATATTTTATTTTATTAAAAAAAAAAAAAAAAAAAAAAAAACTATTGTTACATCAAAATAAAATAAATAGGACTGAATAAAAGTTTTGATTTCTAGAAAATCTTCATTAGAAGCAAATTATCAATTAAGATTATAGTCTCTCATGCAAGATTATAATTTATATTGATAATTTTTGATACAATAAAGAGTTTTTATTAAAATGTAAATTTATCTATTTTCATAAAACCTATTGCAGAAAAGTATGCCATATAAGGTAATCTAAATTAATAATTACGTACACTGTTGCATATATGCAACATTAATTTAACAATTTTTTTTATTAAGTTCAAATATTGTTGAATTTTATCACCCAGCTCATTATTTAAGGTTTGAAATAATTAAAACTGTTTTGTGTAATTTTGTGTTTTTTTTTTTTTTTTTTTTTTAATTCATTGGAAACTAATAGTACAATTGGTTATTTTTCAACGTTAATTATTATATAAGATCAAAATGTTAATGTCTTCCAAATAAGAGTTGCTAAAATTAAATTGTGTGAGTAATGTAATTTTAAGTTACACTGAGATCACATTAAAGCATACAACAAATAAAAATTGAAATTGTGTGAAAATGGTTTGTAATTTTTTATTTCTTTAAAGAATTTATGATTAAAAAAAACTACAATAAAAGTATAATTATAGCACTTATAAATATATCATCTTACCTATCGCTGGAAAAAATTGTTATATATCCTGCTGTCCAATGGTTCGAGAGTGCAACATTTTCTGCCACCATTATGGCTGAACAAAAAGAATACATTTTTTTAAGAAAAAATTCTAAAATTAATTAAACTACCTAAAATATTTCTTTGGAAAAAAAAATCAAAATTTACAACTAATTCTAGCCTAGGCCCTAAACAAACAAACAATACAGAATAAATTGAATGAATACAGTTTCCAGAAATTTAGAGCCTTTATTTGTCTTGAGGATTCATTCCAAAAAGTTCATAAGGTCTTGCTTGACACAGGATTGATGTACTTAGATATCAGGAAAAGGTACAATATTTTTATCTTTGTTTATGACATATATTTGAATGATATATATATATATATATATATATATATATATATATATATATATATATATATATATACACATATACATACATTTTAACAGTATAGGCTAGAATTTATCAATTTTATTGTAATATTTTTATTTTAATATTAGAAACAAATATGATAAATCATTAATTTTTTATATACATAAAATAAATTTTTGTAGAAAGCGGCTCGTTTCTTGCATTAGATCTTGGTGGAACTAATTATAGGGTGTGTATAGTTGAATGAAAGAATGGATGCATAGAGAGAAGCAGAGGTCAGTCCTATGATGTCCCGGGAAACACTTGAGAGTCGGTAGGGGGAAGAAACTTTTTGAGTTCATTGCCAAAGACCTGCTGCTTTACTGAAAAACATGGATTTTCTAATAAAAGATTCTCTCTAGGTAGTTGATTGATTTTAAACTTATATTATTACATATAATTTCAGTATCCTCATTATTAGTTAAACCCTTTTTGCATCACGTTAGATTATTTCTACAAAATTACTGATGCACCATTTTTTTCTGTAATTCCGTTAATCAATTTCACTTATTAACCATATCTTTACAATAGTCTTCCAGGACAATTTTCTTTTTTTCCTTTCCCTTATCTATAATTATCTTCTATTCCTCATACGTGTTAAAACATTTTACTTGTATGTAGGTTAATATCATGTAGCAATATAAATATTTCAGCTCATAAAATATAAAAATTACTAATTTTTAATTTGAATAAATAAAAGTAAAATATTCCACCTTTCCAATTACTTCATCAATGTATTGCTGAAGACTTTATTAACTATCAGTCTGTTTTCATCCAAATAATTTTATTTCTATCTTAAGTGGTTTATTATGAAATAAAGGAAAATGTTTTCTAGTTTTTTTTAATGGTAATCATCCCTAACCATTTTTTTTTTACATGAATATGTCTTTTAGCTATGGGGGGTTTGTATTTTTCTTGTGTTACTCAAAGCTGTCGTCAGAGCAACCTATAATGTAAAGTTTTTTTTCACCTTCAAAAATGTAGAAA